>MU225900.1:4489895-4503401 GCA_018584345.1 Thuja plicata | reverse complement strand
GCGGCTTGTTAGGAAGCCTTGTGTGGTACTCTAGTCTCGTTCCCCTTGAATCATTGCATCTATGGAGGTAGCGCCGCTGGCAAGCTTTCATTAGGTTTGATCCCCGTCCATTTGCTAATTTCTTCATTCATAGGAGTTGTAGCAAAGCAGTGAGTAGCTTAATAGCGAGAGTTGATGAGTGAAGTTGGAAGTGATATAAATTGAGATAGAACCGTTGAATATACATTGAAAAGCTAAGTCCCATCACCATCATAGCTAGAATCCGATATCTTTGAAGGAACAACGTAAGCCCACCGACGTGATTACCAGCAAATCACATCATTATAACTGAGTTAGGATCCACAGGTAAGGAACCTTGGAGTATTTTCTCATGTCCTTCATGAGTAATTACTTTTCAAGAGAGGGTTGAGTGTTTGATATCTTGTATCAAGTGTTCAAGTCCTATATGTTATGTAGTGGTACAAAACTGACATCAACAGGTCCGAACTATTTAATCAATTGTGGATAAACAAAATTGACTTCACATACCAACACAACTTCAAATTGTTATATTATTTAAAACAAAAAAAATGGTTGTTATTGATATTGCAGGTTAATATATAATCACAACAGCATCCTGTTAGAAAATTGTCATTAATGTCAATATGCAGAATTATTATGAAAGACACAATTTGGTTGAAAAGCAATATAGTATATACAGCAGCAGATGTTATAGACAAGTCTCCTATAGAAAGAATGGCAACTTTATAATGCTAGGTAGCACCTTTGTTTCCTTGAGACATTTAGCTACTACACTGATGAAGAATGACAACTTTGTGATGTTAAAACAATGCTAAGAATAACCAATGACCTCTTTAATATCGATTAAGAAGAGGTTTTAATGAAAAAGAAGATAACAACTTTATATAGCAACCCATTTTTGTGGTGCAATCTTATCTATGGCCGACTTCATAACATGGCCAACTAGACTAAGATTCTAGAAGCAGCAGACTTACAATTGATTTTATTACACAAGTAATTGGTAAAATATTGAATGAATTGAATGAATGATGAAGAGATCATTTATAGATTACAAAGAGACAATGTTTCTATTATGAAAATAGCGAAGAATTAGAAAATTTCTAATATATACAAAATCTTCAATATTGACATTAAATAAGAAATAATAAAGATATTAAGAAAATATTATTCTAATACCCTCCCTTCATGATCAATCTATCAACTACACCAAGTTGACGCCTGAATTTTACAAACTTGACCAGGCTCAGAGACTTGGTGAGAATATTTGTTATCTAATTAGCAGTTGAAACATACAACAATTGAACTGATATGTCTTCAACTAGTTGTCGGATGAAATAACAATGAAGGTGAACATGCTTGGTCTCTCGTGGAAGATCGAATTCTTGGCTAGTTAAGGCACCCCTTGATTGTCACAGTAAAGGGGAGTACGATCTACTTGAGACATCTACATGTCTGAAAGCATCCTTCAAAGCCAAACTGTCTCACAAGCTGCCTTAACTGTTCCTCGATACTCAACTTCTGTAGAGGAAAGAGCCATTGCCTGTTGCTTCTTGCTAGTCCATGTGACTGTGCCAGATCCCACACTGAAAACATACCCAGATGTTAATTTTCTATCATCGATGGAACCTCCCCAGTCTGAGTCTATAAAACCAATAAGTTTACGATTGTGACTTCTTCTGTACAGAAGACCAAAATCAGAAGTGCCCTTCACATAACGTAGCACATGCTTCACTGCTACCCAATGATCAACCTTGGGTGATGTCATGAAGCGTGAAATGTAGCTCACTGCAAAACTGAGATCAGAGCACTAGCATTAAGGTAGATGAGACTGCCCACCAATTGCCTAAATGTTGATTCGTTCACCACAGGTGAATATGACTTGGTTGTCAACTGCACCCCATTCTCCATTTTTGTGGATGTAGGTTTGCAGTCTTGCATATGAAACTTGTCCAGCAGACTACGAGCATTCTTAGACTGAGATAAGATACTACCTTAAGTTTGCCAAACTTCAACATCTAAACAGTAGTGCAGAAGTCCCAAGTCTGTCATGTCAAAGGATTGACACAAACTCTGTTTGATCTGGTCGATCAAAAGTGAACTACGAGTGATAATCAGGTCATCAACATAGACAAGAAGAAGAAGAATATCACCATCAGTGTTTTTGACATGCAGATTAGAATCAGATGGACTCTTCTAAAAACCATTATCTGAAAGGTACTTGTCAATTTTTATGTACCAAGCTCGAGGAGGCTATTTCAGTCCATAGAGTTCTTTCACCAGTCTACACACCTAATGTTCTTTACTGGTAAACTTGAAACCAGGAGGCTGGGTCATGTAGACTTCTTCCTGCAACTCACCATTAAGGAAGGCACTCTTAACATCCATCTGATGGACTTTCCATCCAAACAAAGTTGCTAAGGAAAGGGCGAGTCGTATGGTACTCATTTTGGCTCTAGGAGCAAAAGTCTCCTCGTAATGAATGTCTATTTTCTGTGAGATCCCCCTAGCAATGAGACGAGCTTTGTACTTGTCAAGGGAGTCGTCAGCATTGTACTTAACTTTATATACCCATTTGCAACTAATGGGTTTCTTCCCTAAAGGAAGATCAGAAAGGACCCAAGTGTTATTCTTCAAAAGACTATGATGTTCAGCTTGCATAGTCGTTTCCCACTCAGGAATCCCTTTAGCCTCAGAATATGTTTGAGGCTCAGAAATACTATGAATGTTAGCCATGAGAGAAAATTGACCGTATCATGTTGCTTGCTCTTATTTCTGGAAGATCTGCCCTCGATGAGCTCATCAGGACGGAGATCATTAATAGTCTTAGCCCACCATTTAGGCCAAAGATTAGAAGAACCAATATCAAATCCAGGAGAAATAATTGGAACAGGATATGGAACAGGTTCAACAGGAGCATCATCTAGAGGAAATTTAGGTAGTGCATCATCAAAGTTAGAGTTTGCATCAGCCCTCCCATCCGGTGAACCAAATGGAAGTCGAACACCAAAATCAGTAGTCTTCAAAGGTTGATCTTCAGAATTCTACACGAACGAGGAAAGTTGAAAGATAACATCAAGACTAAAGATAAGACAATAAGTGTCTACGTCATCAGTCGATAAGCCTAGTGGTTGTCACTGTTCCCTGTGAGTATAAGTTTTTAACTCTTTGAATCCAATTTGGAGCGCTAGGCATCTAGAATCCATACATATGCTAAAGAGCCAAAGACTTTCAGATGACTGATCCTAGGTTTGTGACCATTCAAAGCTTCCTCGGGAGTCTTCCCCTTAAGTGGTCGTGGGAAACCAATTAAGAAGATAAACTATAGTGAAAACTGCATCTGCCCAAATATTCTTAGGCACAGTCCTATGTTCCATCATTCACCTAGCCATTTCAGTTATAGTGCAGTTTTGACATTTAGCAACGCCATATTGTTGTGGAGTGTAAGGTGCGATTAACTGGCATTTGATGTCGTGTGTATCACAGAAGGTGGAGAAAGCAGTAGAACAAAACTTCCACATCCATTATCTGACCTAAGGGTGACAATAGGACAGCCAGACTCTTTTTCTACTAAAGCCTTAAATTTCTAACATATAGGAAGCACATCTGATTTTTGCAATGTTATTATTTCTTGCCTGGTAATCTATTTAAAAAATTCAAGAAAATTCATATAACTATTAAATTTAAAGACAAACATATCATTTGCATAGCAAATCAGTGGGTTGGTGAAGTTAGAACCTGTTGGGGTTCTTACATTTAGAAGCAATCCAATTCCAACAATCCTTTATAAAGTGACCAAATTTGTGGCAATAGTTACATTGAACTTTATTCTTCTTCGAGCTATCTTGAGGTTGACTGGAGCCTTTCAGTCGAGCTAATGGAGATTTGTCTTTATCCTTGTGAAAGGATTTGGATGTGAAGGCTTGTTCTGAGGAGAATGAAGTTGCACTACTACCAAACTGTTGTTTCCAACAGTCTTGTTGCAAAAGTTTGGTGCACAATTCTGAAAACATTAAGTCAACATTAGTTGCAGTAATGCTAAGTGTTTCTTTGAAGAACTCATAGGATTTAGGTAGACTCTTCAAAGTGATGACTGCCATATCCTCTTCCTCCATTTTTCAACCAATGGTCTCAATCTAGTCTCGAATATCCTTAATCTTTGTCAGATGCTCCTGTAAGGACGTACGCTCATCCATCATTATAGAAAATAGTTGGTTCTTTAGGAAGAACACACGACTCTTGTCTAATATCTCATGGAGATCCTTCACAAAAGTCAGATCTATGCAACTATCTTGTCGGATGGCACTTGTGGTAGCTGATCATCAATAACTAAAAGCTTGAAAGGCATGACTGCTTCTCGGTTGCGCTCGTCAAATTTATCCTGATCTCGTCTAATGATATCCACCATAAATGATGTCACCTCACGATGTCATCAGGAGTAATGGCATCTCCACAAATATCAAGTCACGTGATATTCACCATACTCATATCTTCTCTGGTATGTGCACTAGCATCAAGTCACACGATGCCTACCAAGGAAGATATCTGCTCATGGCCTATCCACAGATATTAAGTAACATAATATCCACCATGACATATCTCAGTAATATAACTCATCGAGGTTACACCACTCGTTTAATATTGCGACGGAGTTATGAACTATCATGACATGTCCACGGGTATCAATACACATGATATCCATCATGATATTAGGTTAAACTATAGTAAGGTCGTCACTTTACAATAGTAACCAAAGATAAGAATTCATCTATGTCTGCAATATGCTCATTTCTACTAATATATCTCAGCTAGATATCATTTCTTTCCACCATGTCTCTAACATAATGGCAAGGTATCTCAATGTGCTTTGATCTAACATGAAATAATATATTCATTGAAAATTTTATACAATTCTGGTTAATACAGTGAATAATAGTGGAATCCATGGTTTGTCCAAACAAACATACCAGCAGTTTTCTCAACCAAATGACTTCTCGAGCTCCCATGGATGCTGCAATGTACTCGGCCTCGGTGGAACTCTATGTAACTGAAGATTGCTTCCTGTTGAACCAGGATATCATGGTTGATCCCAAGCTGAAGCAACATCCTTAAGTACTTTTACGATCAGTAACACTTCCAGCCCAATTTGAGTCTGTGTATCCATGTAGAATTAGATCTATATTATCATATTTTAATCCATATCCAATTGTGCCACACAGGTATCTAAAAAATATGTGCTGCTGCAACTAAGTGTAATTGTCTAGGTTCACACATAAACTGACTGAGTACATTTGTTGCATAACAAATATCTGGTTTGTTGTTCACCAGGTACATCAAGGACTCAATCATTTGTCGGTAGAGAGTAGAATATGCTAACTCTGAGTCTGCACCTGCTTCTTTTAGCTTATGAAAATTTGTTTCCATAGGTGTAGACATAGGCGTGCAGTCCATCATCCCGAACCTTTTCAAGATATCAATAGTATATTTTCCTTGATCTAGGATAATACCATTGTCCTGTTGCCATACTTCTAAACCAAGGAAGTAGTGAAGGAGACCCAAGTCCATGTCAAATTCGGATGCAAGATCTTGTTTACACTTGGTGATGAAATGATCTTCTCCTATGATCAGCAAATCATGAACATAAAGAATGAGAATTAACATATCACCATTTATTACCTTGAAGTAAAGGTTAGGATCTGCATCATTCTTGGAGAACCCTAGTATGGAGAGGTAATTGTCTATTCTCTCATACCAAGATCGAGGAGCTTGTTTAAGACCATATAGGGCCTTCTTCAATTTGCAAACATGAGAAGCATCATCATGAACCATAAATCCCTCATGTTGTTCTAGGTACACTTCCTCTTCTATAATGCCATTTAGAAAAGCAGTATTCACATCCATTTGGTGAATCCTCCATCCTTTTGATTCGGCAATAGCAATCACAGCCCGGACGGGGGTGTAACGAGCAACTGAAGCAAATGTCTCTTCATAATCAATTCCTTCCTTTTATGAGAACCCTCTGGCAAAAAACCTTGGCTTATATTTTTCAATGCTCCCATTTGCTGAATGTTTGATTTTGAAGAGCCATTTGGACGAAACAACTGATTTGTCTTTAGGTCTAGGTACAATGTCCCAAACATCATTCTTGAGTACATGGATTGATGTTCTTCTATAATGGCATCTTTCCAAACTTGATGTTGGAGTGCTTCCTCAACACTAGAAGGTTCAGACTTGATGATTTCACTCATAAGAGAAACATAACTGGAGTATCTATTTGGTCTCTTGCTTTCTCTAAAGGTTCCTTTTGGAGCTGCATAATTTTCTACTTCTTCAATCATTTTCCTTGCCTAAAGAGGTATTTTACAACCCACAACAAATTTTCTAGGTTCAATAGTAGAGTTCATAGGTTCATTGAGATTATTGTCTTCTATAGGTACATCTATCTCCCTCTGAATCTCAGGAGCATGATCCTCTTCCATATTTTGAAGAAACTCCTCATCTGTTTCATCAATGTCTTTAGATCTTTTGAATGCAATGTCCTCTTCAAAAGTTACATCCCTACTAAGCTCAATTAATTTCTGACCAGGGATATATATCCTATAGGCTTTGGATGATTCACTGTAGCCAATAAACATTCCCTTCTTTCCTGAGGATTCTAATTTAGACCTTTTCTCTTTAGGAATGTGAATATAAACAGGATAACCAAATATTCTAAAATGACTTATGTCAGGCTTTATCGCTGTAAATGCTTCTTCAGAGGTTTTGATATCTAGGAGAGAGTGAGGACATCGATTTTGAATGTAAACAGCCGTAGTAGAGGCTTCAGCCCAGACTGAGGTATGTAGGTTTTGATCATGCATCATGGCTTGAGTTGCTTCTACTATAGTCCTATTTTTCCTTTCAGCTACCCCATTTTGTTGAGGGTGCCCTAACCTTCTATGTCATATCTCACTTGTAGTAGAAGATTCATGAATTAGGGCTTAGGAAGGAGAAGTGCAAAGTTCGTATAGACATCCATCTCCAATTCTTATGGTGTAGGCATTCTTTATATTTGAGTTCTTAGGCCATGCTAGAACTTTACCATCCATGAAAGTCATTCCGTATCCTTTGTCTCAAGTGCTGAAATGGAAACTAGATTGCGCTTGATGCCCAACATAAACAGTACACCTATAAGTTGAAGAGAGATGCCAGATTTTAATTGAATGGTGTAAGTTCCAATTCCTTTCACAGGGTAATTTGAGTCATCTCCATGGTGACTTCCTCATCTGAATTTTCCTCTAGACTATCAACTTGTTCTCTGAATCCTATTATAAGTCGAGATGCTCCACTGCCTATGACCCAAGTATTTTGGCTGATGGATACTTGACTTGATAGGGCTGAATAGAATACAAGTCTTTTTGAATCCTTATTCAAACTCATCTTACTAACTTCTGCCAAGGAAGCTTGAGGTTTGGGCCTGTCTGGACACTTCATTGTAAGGTGACCATATTTATCACACCTAAAGCATTGCACTTTAGACATATCCCTCCCTTTGAATGAGCATTTTCCATGAGAGTCCTTTCCTTTCTTTTTTTTTGAAGTTTCCTTTCTTCCCTTTCTTGTGAGAATTTGCATTTAATACTTGGATCTCTTCATTAGAGGTGTTTACCCCAATTCCTCTGATGATTAGCCTTGACTCTTCTTGAATGCAATTGGTCTTTAATCGATCAAACTTAGGAAGTTTAGGTCGAGCGCTTATCCCTTGTATAAAAGATTCCCAAGATGTAGGTAGTCCATTGAGAGCCAACATCGTTAATTCCTTACTATCAATTTGGTGATCAATTATAGATAGTTGATCTCTTAACTCTGTTATCCTCGTGAAGTAAGACATAATGGTTTCTCCTTTGTTCATCTTGACATGGTGGAGTAGTTGTTTTAGGGCAAGGTCCTTGCTAGTTGTTTTATGTGAAGTAAGACATGTTCTCTAGAGTTGTGAATATTTGGTATGCTGTCCCTAATTTAGATATTATTGGAAATATATAATCCCTCACAGCATCCACTAGAATCTTCATGGCCTTGTTATTTTTGGTCCATTGAAGTTTCTCCTTATCTTCATCTGGCATAGGTATAGCCTTTTCCACAAATGTGTTCAATTCTTGTTCTCTTAGTGCCATCATTATTCTGAACTTCCAAGAAACAAAATTTGCAGCTCCTCCAAGTCTGTCCACAACTCTAATACCATTCACCATTTTGCTTGGTGAAAATTTAGAGAGTTTTAATGGTGGTTAGATTGCCTCTTTTATTAATCTGATCGGATCTTCCTTATGCTAGCTCTGATACCATGTTAAAGTTTGATCAGATTTCGAGGTTGTACTATTTTTAATTTTCTATATATACTTTGATCACAATATCTCTATAATTCTATCTAGAACATATATATTAATATTATAGCAATATGAATATATATATAGACTTTAGAACTCTTAATATTAATGTCAATGATATTGATATAATCACTAAGTAATGATGACAATATATAATAATATATGTATTAACAAATATTAATGACCACTGCTGAGACTTGTTCGGCACTGTAATTTTTTGTACTTCTCAATTCATAGTGATCGATGATATATATCTTAATAGAGGGACATGTCTACGAAGAGGCATGTCCCTATATGGACATAGTCCACGTAGTGGCATGTCTCTTCGGAGACATGTCCGATCACAATACCAATAGTTATCATGCATTAATCGATATTCATATCGATTCACATCGTAATACAATACTTGTTCGATAATAATGATCGGTGGATAATAATAAAAGTCTATCATTTATAAATGGCATCTATAATATAGTGTGTTGTCATCGATAGCACAATATATTACCGATGTCATACTTAAATCGATACTCATTATCGATGTTGGTATTATTATCAACAATGTTATTGTATTAACAACATAATTCATATTAACAACATGATTATCATAAATGGTATTTAACAGCATGATTTATATTAATGATATTAACAGCATAATTATAAGTATGATTAATTATGGTTATCTCAATTACAATTATGTATATATATATATATATATCATGTAAATATTTATATATATATATATATACATGATTGTGATCATACTATTTAATCATGTATAATAATCAATACTCACAGTAAAATACACAAGGATAGAGATCAAATGCTCAAGGCCGATAGGCCACTTATGCATTTGATTTCATCGATAGGAATAATCCGATCGAAACTACAATTTCTTAACAGCTGTTATAAGATCAGAAATCTGAATTAATTTATCAGTCTATCATTTCAATATATTTTGCATTCAAAATCATTTGTTCATTGGCAAAGAAGTAAGCGAAAACCCCTAAATACATTCTCAGAAACAAACTCATCAAAAAATTGTCAAAAATACAAACATTTTCAAGTTGTTGAATTAGATAACCCGAGGGGTTATTCCATTGGTATCAAAGCCTGCATGCAAAGTGTTTGACAAATTGTCAAACATCAAAAATTGAAACAATTCCAGTGTTTTTCAGAGTTAGAACCATAGGGGGTTCTTACAGTGGTATCAGAGCCTGCATGCAAATTGTTTGACAAATTATCAAACATCCAAAATAGAAACAATTCCAGTGTTTTTCAGAGTAAGAATCACAAGGGGTTCTCACACCGTGGTTTTCCCCTTTTAGTGATTCCACATAAATATCCTGTCATTTTGTCCTTTGCATGTGTCTGATCATTGTAATTTAGTAATTGATGCTACTGTGATTGAAAAAGTTTAAATTGATAAAATTGTAGTTATACTGACTCACCCCACCTCTCAATATACTTGTGTGCTCAAAAATTGGTATCAAAGCCAACCACTTTGAAAAAGTCTAACCAACTTAATGGAAGATGTAAAGGAGCACACATGGGTGGACAATAAGGATTCTCTTCAAATAAGGTCCCATTGTTTGATGGAACGAGCTATGCTTTTTGAAGCCTAAGAATGGAGACACACATAAGTGCCATAGGCTATGAAATTTGGCAATCAATGATAAATGGATATAAATCTCTATCAACTCCTCCAACAAGATTCAGTAAGAAAGAAGGCATATAAAAATAACAATGTTCCATAGGGACGCATCCCCCCCGAAAAACATGAATTTTTTGAGACGGGGACGTCTTGGGGTCGGGGGGACGCCTCCAAAATGTTTCTTTGCCAAACCTCTACCTCCGCCACATTTCTCAACCGGCCCAGAGACATTTTCCACACAGGAAGAAACGTTTCTTTTAGGAGGGACGTCATTGGGGAGTGCTTGGACGTCTCAAAGACTCCTAGACGTCCCTTGACAAGGCAAGGGACTCGCAGATTTTCTCGCAAAAAGTCACATTTCAAATAAAATTGAAGTGCAACCCTAACTCGTCTAAAGCTAATAAAATTATAAAAGAGACATTTAGTCTCATTTGCAACCACTATTGCCATGCACAAATTGATGATGATGCCATAGAGACAGGGCTGGTTGGTATTGGTATGGATGAGCTTGAGAATGTGGGGTCCAGTAGTTCGATTGATAAGGACATTGAGGAGTTAGGCGAGGAGCTTGGGGATGATTAGACTCATTAGACCCAACTTCTAGAGTTTATACTTCTAGTATTTACTATTTAGTATTTTGTTTTTGAAGTTTCAAGTTTGAACATTGTTGAATCTTGATAACTTGATCAGTTGATTGTAATTTTGATGAACATTGGATTGTGATTAATATGATGAAATGAAAAATTTTCAATTTTTAAACTCTCATTGCAATGTCTATATTTGAAATTTTCAATTTTGACATTTGTCATTTGAATACTACTACTAGACTCTAGTTATTATCTTTATCTTCTTAAAACTAATTTTTTAAGTACTAATATTATATGTATTATGTCAACACCGCTCCCCCACCGTCCCCCCACCGCCGTCCCTCTAGCCCCTAATTTTTAGAGTACTAATACTATATATATAATGTCAACACCCCCCCCGACCGCCGTCGTCCCCCAAGCATTCCCAAACTTAGGCCCCAAGTACTTTGTTGTGACATTTTCACACCATCGCCCCATTGCAAATGGGGACCCCCTCTCTTTCACTTGGCAGCAAAGTAGTTGTTCCAAGTAGCCTTAGTTTGGTGGAAATTTCATAGTCCTTAAGGCAATAGGCTATGTTCGAGCAAGCTTTAGAGGCAACTCCCTTGTCCATTTGGAGTCAAAGCCATAGAATAGAATTGAACCAAGGCATCTAGTTCTTAGACTTTCAATGATGAAGGAAATCCTTTAGGGAAGATTGACATAAAGGATTCAAGTGGCTCAATGGGAGACTCAAGTGTTGATACTTGAAGAGATGAAGTGTGATACAATGAAGAAGGAAGATTGAGTTGGATTTCAAGTTGACCCTTTAAGAAACATGAGATATGACATGATAATGGACTTGGAAAATTTTGGATCCTTGGTTGATCCCAAGATCAAGTCGGATTCCGACCTCCCTTGGGGCTCACGAGCCCAAGGCAGGTCGCAATTTCGACCTACTTGGGGCTCCACACCCTGGCCATCTTTTGAACCCCCTTTCTTGCATCTTGAACACTACCACTTGTCATTTGATCTTTGAGGAAGTTGAGGGATTTGATCAAGACATGAGGCAAGATTGAGAGTGAAACAAAAAGGGCATTACAAGCTAAGGTGAGGAGTCTCAATCAAGTTGTTAATAATGAAAAGAAACCAAGTTCTTGCTGATGATAAAATTGTGGAAAAGTGAAGTCAATTTGCTGATGAAAAGAAAAAGAAGTCGGATAGAACATGGAAGTGGAATCAACACAATAAATTTTGAAGGAGTCAAACTTGGGCGAGCTCATGGGAGGTTGGAATTCTGACCTCCTTGGGGCTCTATGTCCAATCACCTTTCCCATCCACTCAAGTATGGAGAACAAAATCAGAGCATGAGGGATAAAGTCATGGGTTAAAGTTGACATTTGCAAGGTGTTGTGATTTGAAAAGGAAATGACTGTAAGACAAAAAAAAATCTGAGTTTGGTGAAAGAAGATCATGAAATAAAATTCAACCTCGAGATTGAAATCATAAGGGATCATGAAAACTGAATGTGAAATTGAATGGAAAAGGCATGAGAATTGTATTTAAAGCTTGAATTTCTTGTTTTGATTGTGTATGTTTTTAGCATCAACGTTTTGGATCACACTTCGTGATCCATCATCAGGATGTAAGAGAAAAGAGCATGAGAATTGTACTGTCCAAGTACAAATTGAGAGAGTGACGAAGCAACTGCCTTGGACTTGAGCCCAAGGCAGGTCCGAATTCTGACCTCCTTTGGGCTCCATTATGAGCCAAGTCAAAAACTCATTCGATTCCCCCTTTTTTGTGAAACATTGCCTCCCACCTTTGATTTTGATTTGCAAGTCAGCCTTGGAGACAATCAAACATTAAATACAAAATCAATTACTTATCAATCTTTAAAATTGCATTTAATTTGAGGGTCAGACAGATTAAAGCAGATAATGATTTCAATTTTGAGTTTAAAATGGCTTGTGGAAGAGGTCGACCCTTCCAAATGGACATACCCTTTCAATCAAGCACCTATATAAACTTAAAGACAACCAAGACTTCATTTCAAACCACACAACTCTAGCAATTTGATCAATCAATAAATAAGGATAGCTAAATAAAAGGGCGAAAATGAAAGGTTGAAGTTAGGAGTTGGATCATGTTGATTAGTGAAGGTGAAATTATGAAATCAACATTTGTTGGGCATGATCAATCAGAGGTTGACAACCTAAAAAACCCTGATTTGAATCTGAAATTAAAAATTATTAATATCAATGCTTTGTTTTTATGGAGAGCAGATGTTTGGCCAAATTTGGGTGACTTGATGAGCTACTACTTCTTCACCCTGTACAATACGTTTCATATTATGGTGTGGGATCCAAGTGTTTTGTACTTTTGTTGACTCAATTCTTCACCCACAAGAGTACTTACAAGTTTTTGTTGTCTGTGGTTTGGTTTGAGGCACTTCTACATTGGTATTATGGCAATGTGCTTCATAGTCTTTGTAACGACCCCTATAGGTTAACCTTTGTGATAATCTGATATTACTATATATATATATATATTTTTTTTTCTTTCGAGTGCGTTAATGTGCTATTATTTTTCTTTTATTTCATTACTTCAAATCTTTAGATGTTATTTTAAAAAATTCTTTAGACGATGTTCATTGAATTAATTCTAGTTGAATTATTGTATTTCCTAGTGTTAACTAGATTCCCAATTTCAGTCTATTTTAAATATACATTAAATATTATAAATAATTAAATATAAAAATTAGACGAGACATGGAAACGTTTATTATTAATATAATGGTTAGACATTATAAGTAATTAAACAAAGATTAAAATGATATAAATAAAATAAATAATATGAACACATTTAAATAATATAAATTAAATTAAATAATGTAGTCATTAAAATA
>MU225900.1:4412104-4443210 GCA_018584345.1 Thuja plicata | reverse complement strand
ATCCTAGCGGCTCGTTAGGAAGCCTTGTGTGGTACTCTAGTCTCGTTTCCCTCGAATTATTGCATCTATGGAGGTAGCACCGCTGGTAAGCTTTCATTAGGTTCGATCCCCGTCCATTTGTTAACTTCTTCATCCTTAGGAGTAGTAGTAGGGCAGTGAGTAGCTTAGCAGTGAGAATTTGAGGAGTGAAGCTAGAAGTGATATAAATTCAGGAGGAGGAACAAAGGGAGTATACATTGAAAAGCTAGAATCTATCGTCATCATAGCCAGAGTTCAATATCTTTGAAGGAACAACGTAAGCCCGCCGACGTGATTACCAGCAAATCACATCATTATAACTGAGTTAGGATCCACAGTTGTAAAGAACCTTGGAGTGTTTCCTCACGTCCTTTGTGAGTATATGCTTTTCAAGAGAGGGTTGAGTGTTTGATACCCTATATCAAGCGTTTAGTCCTATATGTTATGTAGTGGTGCAAAACTCACATCAACAGTACCTTAGATCATATTGCATTCATTACATATCAGGATAATCAGATTCATCCTATGATCCATTGCAAATACAAATCAATGCTGTAAGTAAGATTTATAATATTAGTTGAGCTAAGGAGACTATCATGATTTTACGAAATTGGTCAATAATCTAAATCTTTCTTAGTGTTAAGGGAATTAACTTCACATTTGCAAAGATTGAATAGAAATAAGTCCCTTGCAATCCAAGTTTTAAGAACGTTGTTCCAGTATTCCTAGCTAGCCAGGCAGGGGACATTACAGTGGTATCAGAGCCAAGTTCCTGCCATCCTGCTGAGTAAAAGACAAACAAGGAAGACTTTCTAATATGGATTTATATTCATCCAGTTAGCAATGATGTGAATTTTAGATTTATTCAGTTAAGGCCCTCCCTCTCTTGTTAACTTGGAAATATGAATCTTATATTCATTTCCAAGCTATGATTGAAGGAAGGGAGCCTGATACAAATCTCCAAAGGAATGGAAATTCAAGGGTTGATATAATCCTTATTTCCAAAGACAGATTGATATAATCTCCAAGGGAATGACAATCCAAGACTTGATATAATCCTTATTGTCAGATTGAGATTGATATAATCTCAGGAGGTTGATATGATCTCCCATAAGCCAGTATATACTAATGACCACATATGCATATGTAAAAGCCTTGGATAGAGGAAATCTCTTCCAAGAAGAGGAATGGACCAGATATTGGCCTTCCTAAGGACCTTAGAGGATACGCTCCAAAGAAGAGAGTGGAATAACCCTGGGATCGCTTTAGAATTGATCTTATATCATTCAAAGCAAGAGGGTCCTTCTTAAGGCTTAAGAAGCCTGATTTGATAGACTTACCCTAAGGATTTAATAGAAGGAATTCGTTATGGGTGTCAAGATTCCTAAAGCATATATGGAAAGGCCTTGGATAGAAAATGTCTCTTCCAAGAAGAGGAATGGGTCACACTTATTGACCAGCCTAAAGGCCTTGGATAGAGAATGTATCTTCCAAGAAGAGGAATTGGTCATTTATTAACCAGCCTAAAGGCCTTGGATAGAGACTGTCTCTTCCAAGATGAGGAATGGACCAGATATTGGCCTTCCGAGAAACCTTATTAGAGGAAGCGCTCCAGAGAAGACAGTGGAATAACTAGGTACCGCTTTAGAATTGATCTTATATCATTCAAAGCCAGAAGGTCCTTCTTTAGGGTTAGGAAGCTCGATCTGCTAGACTTACCCTAAGGATTTAATAGAGGACATTTCTTATAAATGTCAAGGTTCCTAAAGGGAATCCAAAGATCACGAATATCCTTGGTGCAGGGCATTTCTTATAAATGTAAAGAGTCCTCAAGGGAATCCGGTGATCAAAGACATTCTTGGAACGGAGCAACATCTATCAGAAGGAAAGGAAAATGCTAAAATAAATCAAGATAAGTCCTATCTTTTGAATTGTCTCAAGATTATAAATCAAGATAGAGCCCAAGACAAGGGTAAAAACCACTCAACATCTTAAGAAGGAGCCCAAGCATCCATAAAATTCCGATCAAGGCTTCAAGTAGAGCCCAAGCACACAGCAAATCTCGCCTTATATTCAAGTGTAATTCCAAGAAGGCTATAATTTCCGCAAATGCATTAAATAGGAATTCCAACACCAAGTCAGAATTCGACCTAATCTTGGAACTAAAATTGCAAGCACCTTGAAATTTCCGCCCTCTCATTTGCAAATAATTTCCAAGGGCAACTAAAATTCTGCCCAAGAGGTTTGATTAAATTTCCAAGACTTTGTTAATTTCTGCCCCTTTTGCAAGCATTTCCAAACAAGAATCAGGTCAACCAAGGAAAGGAGTTTAGCAACGTATAAAATGAATTGAATTCAATCAGGTCGTCCATGAAGTTAACTTGCAAATTAAATTAATTTATAAGAACAGATTGGCCCCTTTGCATTAGACATGACTTTTGGCATGGAGCATATAATGTACGAAGCCTACCTGGCTCTAACCCTTGACTGCAAGAAATTCAACTGCAAATCTATTCTTGCTCTGAGATTAATTGTTTTTGGTATTTTTCTCTTAAACCAATATGCAACTTTCTTTGAATTTTCCAAAGTAAAATAATAATAAATGCCAGGGAAGAAATTGACATTTCTGATAAATTTTCAGTACTTATGGTAATTCAGATTACATCAAGAAATGCTTCGGATTATTCATGAAAAATTGCAAACCATGTGTAATGTCTAATACCAACCATTAGTCATAGCCCAACGTAGAAGATTGTAACACCTTCACAAGCATCCACGGCTGAAAATAGGAACGGCTTCCGTTTGGCAAACAACAGCCAGTGTTTAGAAGTCTCTAACGTCACATTGGCTGCAAGACATCTTCAGCCGCACATATGTTAGTCTCTATACCTCCAAACGGTTCCACAAAACTCAACAGCAACCCCCCAAAGATGACGGCATAACCAACACAATGTCACCAACATTCAACATTGGTTCAAAGTGTAAAGGAAGTCTGAGAAGTAATGTTCCCAGCTTCAGCATCAAACTTCAAACCCTCATTTCGAACCAAGAACCAAAACTCCAATTTTCATAAGTGTCAAAAGATAATAACATGAATACCTTGCCTTTCACAAAGCATTGCTTTTATAATTAAAAAGTGTCTTCTCTCACACACTTTCACTTAAAACACTTTTTATACTTAGGCACATATTGAGTAATATAATTTATTAACTCATTTGGCTCCAAAAATGACCTTTTCATCAATATGATGAAATTATGACATGCAAGGTCCCTATTTCTTGTGCCCAAGATTTAAAAATTTTCATCCTAGTTCCAACAAGATATCACACTAAGGCGCCCAGCATATAATACCAACAATAATGGCAACCTTAGCAAATTTAAATAGATAATAATAATAAATTTATTATTAATATAATAATATGATATATTATTGTAATATAATATATCATTAATATAATTATATGATACATCATTAAATAATATAAGATATCAATTAGTAAATTTGTCGTGCATAAAAAAAGTTAGTAAACAAAAAGATGGCTCGAACACCAAATTTTTTTGCTCTACATAAGCAGTCTTTGTACGAATCTACAGATGGCAACCTCTTGAAGAAATAGATTTCTATATTTCGAAAAACTAAATATGCGAATTTGAGTTTTTGTCTTTCCAGTGCGAATTCATTCGATGCCCTAAACACAGGCCCATTCTTCGTTCCACCTAAGTCTGGAGTGCTTCCTCACAACAGCTTGGAAAATGACAGTATTATTTCTAGGGCTACTCAAAGTGAACAGCTAGTGGACTCAGATGGTTGGACTTTGGTATATAATTGAAGGAAAACGATCTCCCCCTGGACTTCTTCTCACTCAAACTGGCTCAAGAATTATGGTGATAAAAAGGTCTTCTATTCCTCTGTGAATACCACGAATTGTGAATGGAATTATGCGAAACAGGTGTTGCATTTTAGTAGAACAGAATATGGAAAGTCGATTTATAAAGAAGCCCCCAAGAATTTCTCCACGGGTTATAACAACTATGATACCTTAGCTAGGGCATAGCCGGTAGTACGTGTGGAATCTCAGGGTAAGGTTGAGGGTAAGCAGAGTAGTTATTATCATAAGCCGCCCAGGAAGAAACCCTTATCGTCTCTTCGACTGGGTTTGAACCGTCAAAAGGCAATTTTAGAAGATCATAACGAAGCGGATGGGACCAATGTTGACAAAAGATTTAACAGATCAGATATTTCATACCACAATCCCAAACTTGGGGATTAAAGGAAAAGAGTCACAAGAAACAGTTGCAATCTTAAGCAATGTTTATACAGAAGGATATTGGTGGCACTGTAAGAAATATGGGGTTTACGCATTCTGGAATGGTCCCAATTCCTCTTTGCATGATATTGTGGGCTGGCTGATGAAAACCCTTGGTGATCAGGTAAGTATAACTCACTTAGAGGGCAACTTCCTTTACTTAGATTGTAGAAGCATTGAGGTCAAAAAAGAACTGCTAAATGGTTTGCCTATTTTTTATGAAGGTTATTGTTTAAACTTCTATCAATGCAAACCTAATTTCAAACCTGATTTTTTTTCAAATGAAAGAGCGGTAAAGTGGGTAGCAATAGATAACTTTCCAATGGAACTTCTGCATAGCAGTATCTTGTATCAAATTGGAAATCTGATGGGTGGTGCAGTAGGTATAGAAACTACTTTTTTAGATAATTCCTCTGTTAAATTTCTGATAAAACTCATACCGGAAGGAGGACATTTAATCCCCTCAAAATTATCACTATTAATTCCATATATCATTTCAAACCAATGTTATATAAAGGGCTTATCGATGATATTAATTTATTTCAAGAAGAGGAAACTACGATTAATAGGAAAACGTTTTTCCGTATTGAACCTACGAAGACACACATAAGTTTTAGAATTGGAAAACTGGAACCGTGGATTAGGGTAAAGCCTAGAATAATGACAAACTTAGACTTAGATATTGGTTTTAATTGTAGAGTAAATAATTTCTCGGAGGAGGGGAAAGAAGGCAACTCTAGAAATTCTCAAGAAATTGAAGAAGGAGAAACTATTAAAAATAATATCCTGAGTGAATTGAATAAACCAGCAATAGAGGTCCTCAATGCAACTCAACCCAACTCATGTCCCCGTGCCTATTTGGAATACAACTTAATTCAAGCAGATAGGTTCAAGAATATGAGAAGTAAAAGGGTATCATTGAGTGGAAAAAAGACCCTAGAAGAGATTAGAATCAAGTACAGTGGCTGGCATCACCCTGAAAAGGTGTCGAAGTCAGGTAATGGCAGTAATATTAATCCTTTATGGGCCATGGAGGATCTTAAATATGAGAAGCATCTTGGTAAAATGGACATTAAATCCATCCCTATTGCAGTAGAAACTTTATGCATGCATAAAGGGCAAAGCAGTCAGAATGACAATTCTCTAGTTCTGGGAAAAAGAGTAATAGCTCCAGTAATTAGGGAAGAAATGGGAATACATGAAATGGTGACTCATACAGTGCACTAGGATTCCCAAGATGGAGAGGGTTCAAAATGGCAGCTAGAACACCAAGCTATAGACGCAGAGGGTAGGATAGTGGAGAATCATTCTAGCGATAGCATTTTACAAGATGTAGAGCAAGCTCAAGAATTATCTTTATCCGATAGCCACCCAATAAAAATTCTGACTCGTGAAAACCAAGGTTCAGCAACATACAGTGAAGGAATGGAGAAGCAAATAGAAGGAAAACCCGGAGAGCTAAGCTCTATAAGGGGTGTAGCTGGTAACCAAAGTAAAATTGATATTATTTCGATTAGGGACCCACTTGACGGGACTGGGACCAACAAAGTTAAAAGTAAGGGGAGGGAACTCAGAATTGAGGTACCCAACCTGGTTACATCTCAAGGCTTAGGATTAGGGGAGAATTCAGAGGGTGGCATAGTTAAGAAAGATAAAGGTAATTAGCAGACACTAGAAGAAGCGGAGAGCACTACTCCAGCAGATATTAATAGGATGAATCTAATAACCAACACTGGTTTTATCCCAGATAGTGACCAAGAAGAATGGATCACCAAAATGGATAAGGAATTGCCGATTTTAGACAATATAACCATGTCCCCCATATGTCTCCAAAAACAAGGATATTCAATGTTAACTAAGGAGCAAAATCTAGGTAGTAATACAAATGCATGTATTGAGCCTCAGTCTAATGAAAATAGGAAAGAAGTCGCGGAGAAGAGGTCTAATATAGTTGGAAATCAAGATCCAGAAGAATCCCAAGTAGAGAATGAAGTAAAGATTATTACCAACTATATAGGGGAATCATTGGTGGATGAATTAATGGACCTTTTTCTAGACGAAATTCGTGAGGAGGAACTCGATTGGAAGAAAAAACTTCTCATAGCAGGAATAATGGAGGTAGATAAAAAAAATTATGCTCTCAGACGTGATGTTACTTAGGCAGAATTCGAATGAAATGGAATCTCGAACTCTCGACACCACTAGAGCATCCCTTTCCAAAGATAGATCCCCAAATTATGACAAAACATATAAGACAAAAGGAGGGCCATTTTCTAAGTTAGGAGAGAAGGTTGGGGAGGTTGCTAACGTTGGGCATGGGTCAAGATCTCAATTAGAGATAAGGGAGGCGACAGAACCACTAAAACCTTGTTTCAACATGGATATGGATTCACTTTGGGTTAACACCAATAGAACAAATCTAGTAGCTCTGCAGGATGAAGGAACCGAAGAATTCAACATTGGATTTAATCAGTTTAATAGTAAGAATTCCAATGGAAATGATCTCTCAAGCAATAAGGTATACAATCAAAATGAACCATCATTTCAAATAAAGGAAGATGAGGTATTAGAACTTCAACAGACTAAACCAAATAAGGATTTAAACAATCTTAAGTATATTAATAGTGGGGCAGTAAAAGACCTAGAATCAACTACACCTACAGTAATATTAGATGGGAAATACAATGAAGTTCATACAGCCACTTTAGAACAAGCCTTAAACATAGAGAAAATAGGTGAAGGTGACCATACCCCAGAATTAGACGATACTCAAGGAAATTGCAACTTGGAGACAGACTCAATCGAGTGCATCGATCATAGCCTGGAAGGAGATAGCAGGACCCAGGAAGGGAACTTAAGAGAAGGATTAAGAGGAGATGTCAACATTGAAGAGTTAAAAAATTTCCTAGGAGTAATCAATCCCTTAAATTCTGAAAATATAGGAAAAGCTAGGGAAGACATAATAGGTAGTTTAGTAAACATTATTCATGAGGAGGAATTGGAAGCAGTAGAAAGGCATTCTACCAAATTAGGCAATAAGGAGGAAGAAAAGATAACTAAAATAGGACTGGCTACCACCTGTAGTGGCAAGTCAAGCCAGATTGTGCGAAAGAACCTAAAACTAGGGGTAGAAAGTCTCTTTATGAGCTAAGACAGAATGATGCTCGTGCTAAGGGTCAGACCAAGATCACAATATTGTATGCAGGGAAGGGGAAGTTCCTTCCCACAGAGCCATGAAACTTATTACGTGGAATGTTAGGGGCTTAAACGCCCCTAACAAGCAAAGCATCCTAAAACGATGCTTAAAGACCTTTGAAGCAGACTATATCCTCATCTAGGAAACAAAGCTTAGTTTGCTAGAATTAGAAAAATTTAAGAAGTTGGGGATATGGACACTTTCAGGGGAGGTTGCCCAAGGGGCATTTGCGGGTGTAGAAAATCTTTGGGATCAGAGGAAATTAACATTTGATAAAAATGAGAGTTCGAGATATTGAATAGGGGGGCGAATCACAAACTTAGCAAGTAATCTATCCTTTGTACTGATAAACATTTATGGCCCCACAGGATTAACAGAGAAAATTGGAGTTTGGGAAGAAATAGGCAGCTATATTAATAAGAATCGTAATCAATCAATTATCATAGGAGGAGATTTTAACGCTATTCTGAATGCAGATGAGAAGAAAGGGGGTTTAGGAAAAGATTCTGCAACAATGACACAGTTTAGGAGCTGGGTCTATAAATATAGAATGCTTGATATCAAGACAACTAATGGTTCCTTTACATGGACTAATAGAAGGCTAGGCTTTAGTAATATAATTGAAAAATTAGATAGATTCTTCTTCATCGGAAATTTGGGAACATTTGATTTCAACTTAGATTCAAACATTATACCTACATCAGGCTCAAACCATTACTCAGTCTCACTTTCAATCTCTGACATAGTTAAACCCTATAGGAGCCCTTTTAGGTTCGAAAAAATGTGGTTTTTGGATGAGACGGTGTTAGATATGATCCAACAATGGTGGAAAGCTTTGAGCTTTAAGGGTTCCAAAGCATTCATTTTAACATCAAAACTTAAAAATATCAAATTAAAGCTTAAAGAATGGAATAAGTCAGTATTCGGAAATATTCATGAAACCAAAATTAATATTGAGGAAGAACTTAGGTTAGTAAATGAAATGGTTATGAAAGAAGGAATGGATCAAGATAGATATCTCTGAGAAAAAGATCTACTTCATCAATATGAAGATATTCTAGCAAAGGAGGAGGTGTTCTGGAAACAGAAATCTAGGGAGACATGGCTAGCAGAAGGGGACAGGAACACTAAATTCTTTCAGAATAGTACGAAAGCTAGACGAATGGTAAACAACATAAAAAATATACAAAACTTAGAAGGCGCAAGAATTGAGGAACCCGAGTTGATAACTAAAGAAGCTGTCCATTATTTTGAGAACCTCTTAAATAATAAGGGTCCAAAAAGATTAATTCTGATAATATTAGTGAATTTATCCCCAAACTACTAAGAAAGGAACATAATCAACGTCTTAACACTAAATTCACCAAGGAAGAGATAGAGGTAGCCCTATATCAGATGAACCCGGACAAAGCTCCTAGGTCGGATGGCTTCCCCACCTTTTATCAGAAATGTTGGTCGTTTATAGGAGAGGAAGTTGTGGCAGCTTTGGAAGGTATGAGAAACTCGGGCAATATCCTCAGAGAAATAAATAATACCTTCCTAACCCTCAATCCTAAGAAAGAAGAAGTGAGCAGCATGGAAGACTTCAGGCCAATATCCTTATGTAATACCCTACATAAATTGTTTACTAAAACTTTAGCAAACAGAATCAAATCAGCCCTTCCTATCATTATTGCTGAAGAACAAACAGGTTTTGTGACTGGTAGATCCATTCTAGATGGAGTTATTATAGCCCAAGAAGCGCTGCATACCATTCAGCATAATAAGGAGCCTAGTATGATGATAAAATTAGACATTAGAAAAGCATATGACAGAATAGATTGGAGATTTCTTTGTAAGTGTCTAGAAGCTTTTGGCTTCTCCAAAGAGATGATTAATCTCATCTTTGAATGTACACCTAAGTTTTCTATACTAATAAATGGTAACCCTGAAGGCTTTTTTGAGATTTCCCAAGGAATAAGACAAGGGGATCCTCTGTCTCCCTTCTTATTCATCATAATGGCAGAAGCACTAGGAAGATCCATAACTAAGATAAGGGAAAAGGGTCTACTCAAACGTATCAATATCACCACCCAACTAGAACCCACCACTCACCAGCAATTTGCGGATGACTCAATGCTCTATGGAAAAGCAGAAAAGGAGGAAGCAAAGAGATTCAAGGAAATCCTAGATAAGTATGCAGATGCTTCAGGACAACTAATAAATAAAAATAAATCCGAAATCATCTTCTTTAACATGCCTATTGCATTAGAGGAAGATATTCTTAGAATCTTGGACTTTAGGAAAGGATCACTCCCAACCAAATATTTAGAACTTCCTCTGGATATAGATCATCAAGATTCTACTCTTTGGGGAAACATATTGGAAAAGTTAGGAAAAAAACTGAAACATGGAAAGGTAAGTGCTTGACCTCAACTAGTAGGGTAACGATGCTTAACATGGTTATTTCAGCGCTACCTATTTTCCAAATGTCTTGTATGCAGCTGCTTGTCGGTATTCGACAAAAACTGATCCAAAAATAAGAAAACTATTGCTCTCACTATATGGGATACTATTTGCAAAGCCAAGGAAGATGGAGGCATAAGCATAAAAGACTTAAAAGATCAAAACATAGCCCTAGGAGCAAAATTGGTATGGAAAGTTATTAGACAACCTGAACTTAAATGGGTGAAGATTATCAGATATAAATACCTAGATGGAAATGACCCACTCAGTATAATTAGTCATGAGAATCCGCCGACGGGATCCTGTATTTGGAACTTTATGAAAAACTGTATAACTCTAATCAGGGACAACGCATCCTGGAATATAGGCAGAGGAGAGTCAGCACTCTTTTGGGAGGATTCCCAGGGTGGATATCCAACACTATCTAGTATATTGAACGATAAGGACAGTATGGAAAGATGGAAGTCTCAGCAAGGTATGTATGTCAAAGACTATATTAGATACCCAAGTGATAACCTAGTGCTAGGATGGGAATGGAATATTATTAAACCAGATGGAATATCAGAAGTTTTTTATAATCAGTTCTGTAAAATATTAAAGGAGAGAACCTTAGTTCCTAGGGATAAGAATGACAAGGTTATATGATATCCTTCTAAGGATGTGGAATACAAAACTAAAGAGGGGTATAAATGCCTATATAAGTCCAAAGGTCTTCCTGGAACTGATCTCCCCATTGATCTATGTTGGAACAGACTATGCCTTCCTAAAGTAGGAATGTTCACTTGGTTGGTCTTGCAAGTGAAGATCCTAACTGTCGAATTCTTAAAAAGAATCGGTAAACAAGGGCCCTCTAGCTGTGTTCTTTGTAAATCAGATGAGGAAAGCGTGAACCATCTTCTGTACAGATGTGATTTTGCGTAAAATTGCTTGTTATGGTTAGTCAAAAGACTAAATTGGAGCTCTGTCTTCCCTTTAGATCTTTTGGTTCATCTTAAAAATTGGCCTAGACCAAATCATAAAGACTTATATAGTAGCATTTGGACCATTGCCCCCTCCCTTCTGTTATGGGAGATTTGGAAGGAGGGTAATAGAAGAATCTTTAATGATTCTGCAATGGAACTAAGCCATTTCCTCAATAAATTGGAGGCAGCAATTGTCGAAGTAGTTAATAATAGAAACTTCTTAGGAAATAACACTAATATATTCTCAACACAGGATGATAAGACAAGGAATAGGTGGGTAGGACTAAAGATTCCCCCAATTAATCACAACACAAAATCTAACAAAGATCAACTTTGGAAAGAATGCATATGGGAAAAACCTGGTCCAGGATGGCATAAACTCAATTTTGATGGTGCTTCTAGGGGTAACCCAAGTATTGCAAAAATAGGAGCATGTTTACATAATAGTCAGGGGTCTTGGTGGCTAGTCTAGCTGAACCAGTAGGTATTAAAACTAACAATGAGGCAGAATTTATGGCTCTTATTAAAGGATTAAAGTTATGCAAATCGTTGGGGGTGAAGATTGTAGAAATAGGAGATTCTACCTTGGTAATTAATGCCATTACGAAAGGTAAAACCCCAAAATGGCACCTTAATTGTTATGTTCAACAAGTAATAGGATTACTCAACTTTATTGAACATTTTAGTTTGAATCACATCTATAGAGAGGGTAACAAGGTGGCAGATAATCTAGCTAACCTAGGAGCGGATAAGGATGAATTGGGTCTAGGTATAGTATTCATAGGTTCACTAACTTTATTTAGCATTTGTAGATAGTTGTCAACATTGGACACTTAGTTAATATAGTTTTGAGATATTTAAGGAAATAACTAACTCATCTAGTAGGGTCGGTAAAAAGAAAAGGAATACCAATAGGCGTACGGCTAGTATTCAGCAGTAACCAAGAGGCTATAGGAAGTTTTAAATATGGGACTATGTTACAGACACTTCCGCTCTGCTCCTTGACAAAAAAGCAGAGCGGTACAAGACATGGCGACACCCATCAAGCTCAGATGTCCGAAGCAGCAGGTGGCCTTTGAAGGGGCAGTTACAGTAAAAAGACTTAAGAAGACATTGCTGGTCACCTATGAAATAGTGATAAGAGTTGTCTTTAAAACTCTAGGGGATGAGCCCATCAGAAATGATAGTAGGCATCGGGTGAATTCAAATATTCTTGCTATGTTTATTGCATCGCCTACACAGAGAGAACCAGATTTACTATCTATCGGAAAACTGTGTAGAAGAGTCTTCAAGAGAAAATACCTCAAGGATTTGGACAAGGTGTTAGGTAGTATTAGAGATGACCTCACTATTCCAAAACCTAAACACTCAATGAGATGGACTATCGATGGTAGGCGAATCCCCACTTTCCCCATCCTGATTATGGAAGATATGGAAAGTTACATTGTTGAATCCCAATCCATTGGGAGAAATTTGGATTTCCTCATGTCATTCCTTCACTTGGATTCCCCCCTCCACAAAACTAGATGGAAATTTATCTCCTAGAGGAAGAGGTTGGGTTGATAGTGGATTAAGACAAAAAGGAGGATCAGACATGACCCCTGTATGAAAAGTGGTGTATGAATTGGAACTTTTCATTAAGATATGAAAATTAAGGAAGACTTTCTTGCATGAATATATAATATTATGCCTTTGAATATTTTCTTATATTGTTACAATTAGATAAAAGAATGGTATATCTGTTGGATAAAAGCAGTAAAAGGAATTAATAAAAGGGCAGTGGCTGCACTAGTGAACTTTTAGAGATATAGAGATTTGTGATTTATTGTAATAAGAGACATACATAAGCTAATTGGTAAGAAAATGCAAAAAACATCAATCAGGTGTATTAGAATAACGGTATGTACATGGATTAGAGTAGGTCAAGCGTAAGTTAAAGCTGAAGTTATATAGACCTATTAATGAATCATAAGGGCTATTTATTCTAAAACTAGATGGGGTATGGACACCCATACATTTAAATCCTAGAAGTACTTGCACAACATATATAGATATATATAGTTATATTAGCATAGGAATAAATACATATAATTATTCTTGAAAAATTGGTCAATAATACGTATATATCCATATATATATATATAGGTAGGAGCTATCTATATACATATTGATAGATATGGAAGACAAATTATATGCATTTATTCATATACAGATATATATGTATATATGCCTTCAAGTACTGGTACCTTTGGGGTATGCTATGAAGAAGGGATAGTATTCATAAGAGGAGAATAATTCTAAATATTAAGATATAAATATGCTTGGTTATATATATGTAACTGTATATATATATATATATACAAAGTTGGATATATATATAGATAATAAAATACTTAAGCATAAATAAACATGAAATATAAAACTCAAAATTTAAATACATTTAGGAAACCCCCAGAAAATCACACATAGTAAGAATACGCACACAAAGCAATTGTGACATACACAGTCACCCATATCGGATTATTATTAGAAAGAGTGTTAAAGGTAAGAAAATCCTGTATTTGTACGAAATACAGATCTTAGTAAGATATACCTTCAATGACAATCAAACTCAAAATTTAAGACGAATCATGCCCCTTATTAGACCATAAATATCAATCATAAATAGTTAAACTTTACAGCCTGGCTAAGTAACGTCTCCGACAAGCATGGATTGCAACTTTCCTTATTTTAAACACTTTGGATTCTGACTTGCCTATTTAAGGGAAAGCTTAGTGTTCATTCTCTGTGAAAGCTTGGAATAATTTGGAATTGTTAGTATTAAAGGTAAGAAGCCTCAATTCGTACTTAATATTTTTGTCTTTATCTTCAGATAATATTTAATTCTCGATCATACTCATTACAGGCAATGTACACTAACGTTCAAACTCTCCATACCTTGGGCAAATGGGATATGGTGTTTCCTGGGAGCATCAAACCAGAGAGATGGAAGAGAATCCTCAAACCAATAGATGACATGACCAGAAGGGCAGTTGAATTGGCCTTGGGGGATTCACATTTCGACTATAGCTTCACTCTCCGAACACATAGGGAAATCGTAGGAGTTTTTATTTCTTGTTTCCTTAGGGCTGGGAATTAAAAAGTTGATACAATAGCTCTCAGTAGGAAGATTTTCATCGATAAAATCCTAGGGGGGCTAGAAGAGGCGGTCTATAGTATCAATTTTAGGCAATATATCCCTTACCCTGAAGATTACATGACGGTTGAGATAAGAAGTCTAGAGCATAATAGTAGTATTCCTCGTAGGTCGTGCCTAGTACTTAAAGATATTGAGTTCTTTGAAAATCACTAGGAGGAAATTAAACGTAACCTACATTTCCTGCTGAGATGGACTCGAATTATCCCATCTACTGACACAGAATGGCTGACCCACTACTTTTTAGCCAAAGGTTTCTCTGTTCCCCCATCGTTTAAACAGATGGACCTGGAAAAGTTGCAAGCTATGCCGCCTATCTTCATTAAGAAAGGGTGGCTATGTAAAAGTCCGAGCAAAAAGGAGCGTTCGGTGAGGCATGCAGGGAATTGTCAAGCTGAGGAAGATATATAGTCAAAGGAGGAAATTGTGATCCTCAAAAAAGGGAAAGAGGAGCCCATTTGAGTTAAGGGCCAAAAATTATAGATGTATATGTGTAATATTTTGAATAGCAGATCATTCCAAGGATACTAATATTAGGGTATATTTTTTCGTAGACTTTTTAGATGCAGGTTTAAATGTTAGGCTTGGAAGATCTATATTAGTTGATAACCATTGATAGAATGGACAAGATGAAGACTAGAATTTATTTTCCATAAATAGATAGGAATAGTAACTGTCTTCTCAGTTTGACAGGAAAACGTGGAAGGACTAATTATGTCACTGCCCTTTACAATAATGCTAGAGATACTAGCCCGACCGGACTACCAGGAGGATAATTGTTTTTAGCACTGTAGAATCTCCCTAAAATAGCGATTCGTATTTATACTCTAAAATTGTCAGCTTAGTATAGGAATCTCTTGCAGTTTTGGTATTAACATTGCTAGTTTATATGGATGATTATAGTTTCTTTTGTAGACATTGTTGTACTAAATCTTTATGATACATTCTTGCACTAAAGGAATATAGTGTTATCTTGATGCTTTAGGTATAGCTTGGAGATTTCTTATCTTGAAGTCAACACATATCATTTATGGGATGACTTCAGGGTAAGAACCCCCAGTTCTACACTTTTTGTTAATTGGTTGTATGATTCCATACACTCAGTGGATAGAGCAGAATCTACGGAATGGTTTTTGCTAGAAAGGGGGATAGACATGCTGTAAGATTAATATCATTTTTTAATTACATTTTAGAGCATAGTAATATGGTATGATTCATACTTACCCTATATACACAGCTAAATTAAGTAGTATACAAAATAGACAAATACTGTTAACTGGAATTTAGTTGCTAGTATTTAGTTTAGTGGATGTTAATGAGGGATAAGAGGGACTTAGGGTTTTATAAGACAATCATACACTTAGTTACATACCAACAGTTGAGTACAGAAAAATATGTCTATATGTGTGTGTGTGTGTGTGTGTGTGTGTGTGTGTGTGTGTGTGTGTGTATATATAGATAGATAGAAGTTTAGTTATTCGAAATTAGATTTTAACATAAACATTAGCGGATAAGGTTTTGTATCTTTGGCACATTCACAGGTAGGATAAATAAGGGAATAGGGAAAGGTATTGACTACTGAATTCTACTAAGAAATATAAAGGGTACTCTCGGTTTTAAAGCTGAAGAGTGACTATTAAAATCTTAATGTAGTAACTGTGTAAATTTTTTAAGATTTTAGGAGTTAGTAGTTTGAGGAGATCCTGGATTATAATAAGAATGTATAATATTCGGTGAAATAAGTTTATGATTAGTAACCAGTTGAAATGTTACATTCAATATTTAGGAACATATGCTTCCATACAGTATCATTAAGGTGCTCTCTGATGTGAATATGTGTATCTATGTATTACCTTCATTAGCTAACAAATCAAATACAAGGAAAAAGGTATGAGATGTCTCGTAGGTACAGGTATTATGGAAGGAGAGGTATTACAGTCCGAGGGAGGAATCTTTCGCCACTAGAACAAGATGAGGAACATCGCTCATTTATTGTAATCTATAAACTGTAACTAAGGGTTTACCCTTAGAAAGACATAAGGTTATGGTTTGAATTTGTATAAGGAGATATTGTAAAGTGAAGGAATGTCTTCACTCTTTATTATGTTTATATTTCTGGTATTTGGACTTTGGTCCCGGGCTAGACTGGAAGTTTTCTTCCCCGTTCTTTCCTACCAGTGCCCGTAGTGAACGGAGGTTGTTGTAAGATTCTTAATAATATAATAAAATGTCTTTGGCTTCGGCCTTTTACTGATCAAAAAATATATATATATATATAAGATATCATTAATATAATAATATAATACAATAATATATAATATAATATATTGTAACATATCTAAATACCATAACATAAATATATTCAATTATATATTATTATTAAATATATACATAAATCTGAAATATATAATCTAAAAAATATAAATAATATTATTAGATATATATACGAAACGTCGAAATATTATTATTATTATGTATAAATCTGAAAACATATATAATATATATTATATAAAAATTAAAATATATATATTATGAACATATAATATACTATATGCAAGAAATGAATCACATGACCAAAGGGTCATAGAGATTGACGATGGGAAGACAACAACCTCTTGAAAGGTTGTCTCTCCTTGCACGAGTATAAAAGGGAGATAGTGGCAATTGGTACTGGAGCGAAGGCATCGAATGGACTGGATCATCAGCAGACCAATCAGCAGCATACTTGAGTATCCAATCAGCAACAATTATATGATACGGTCAGCAAAGGAAAGAGATATACAGTCAGCAAGAAAAGAAGATAGAAAGCCAGCAAAAAAGGAATACAGTCAGCAGGGAAAGTCATTGGCTAATTATCTTACATTGTTTGTAGCATAACAGCAAGAGTTTGAGAATGGCACCAATTGAGACCTGAGCCAAAGCTATCCAGCCGGTGTTTTATAATTTGAGGGATTGATGCAAACAGAGGTATGAAAAGAGAAGGTGGCAAATAACTACATTTAACGTTAGGGATCAGAAAAAAAAAAAAAACAATCACCGCATAATTTTCAGATTAATATAGGTTTGTGTATTTGATCCCCATAATTCAGCAATAATAATCTCCCAAGTGACTGCTACTGAGATCAGTAAGATCTTTATCAAATCCATGTTGGTTCCCGTCATCTATTGGTTAGAACAGCATAAGTCAAGTGATCTCGTTTCACCAGCATAAGCATTGAGAGATCACCTAAGGATATTACGTTTGATCAACTTCTCTACATCATAAAGACAAGAACAAAGATTATATCTCTAAGAGTTGGAGTGTGAGTGTGTGTGTGTGTGTGTGTGTGTGTGTGTGTGTATATATATATATATATATTTAAGGAAATCAAAATAAAACTAATCAATTCATTACAATAATATTCATTAAGAAGCAAGACAAACATAAAGTAATTTCACAAGGGATATTCAAATCTGAACCCTAATTGGAAGTTTTAGAGTAAATTGAGTAAGATCCTAAGTGGGGACATCACGTAAAATTCCATCTCCAAGCACAACCCAGACCATAGTTGGGAATTTTAGGGCAAATTGAGTAAAGTTCCAACCGGGGACACTACAGAATCACATCACAAAACTGAGTTACATCCAAAATTAGAAGGAACCTTGGGGTTGTCTTAGTTGATCACACATTGTCACATGTTTAGCATCTAAGCTTACTTGTTCAAGAGAGGATCATATACTCGGTGTTCTATCCTAGGATACTAAGTGTTTTATCCTGCATGTTGGAGTGGTCACAAAACTCACATCAACAGTCACTAATGAGTTAGGGAGGAAAACCTCTAATTCAGTAGATAAGGACTTCTGGAGAATTTAATTTTAAGTATTGTGCTATGATTTATTGATCTAAATATTATCATAAATTCTTAATCTTTGATAAAACTATTATCAATTTTGAGTAAATATTAATGTTTAAAGACAAATGTCAAGAATATCCTAAAAGAGGAAATAAGAAATAGTAACACCAAGAAGTGGTACTTCTGATTATGGCAAGCCATTAGGAAAATTCCACAACTTGGTGTGTGGAGAAGTCTCCAATTGACAACAATTTTAAAGATTTTTTGAATGCCTAACTCGAGTTTTTGAGCCTTCCATGTTTCATTTTTGAACATTAGCTTTGATCAAATGTTCATTTCTCATTGCATTTCTTCCTTTTGAACTCCATTTTTATAAGATGGAGTCTGAATCTATAGTAATGAGTCAATGACCTTCTCCCTCTGCCATCCACTACCTTTTTCAGAAAAAATAGTAAAAATACCTATCTAAAAATAGAGTTTTTTTTATTTTTGAGCTTTTCTCCTCAATCCAAGATGGAGCAAAAAGCAGCTTTTTCAAAAGAAACTTTTTAAATTCAGAAAGCTTGATTTTTGGTGTTCGCTGAAGCTTCTAACTTAAATCTAATATTTTCTACAACAGCATCTTTCTGTTTGAAAAACGACCTTACTATATACCCCTATCTCAGTGTGCCAAAAGAGATTTCCCTAGCATAGTCTTTCCCATAAGCTCATCCTTTTCTATTCTGGCCAGTACTTGAGCCTTCTGTTCTCACTGTGCTTGTGCTGGAGCCATTTTAGAATTAAGATCTTTGACATTTCTCATGACAAAGTTACTACATATACTTTTATGGGAACCAGCGAACTTCAACTATTAAAAACTTTGCTTTTGATAGGAAAGATAGCAATATAATGAGCACAACTTCAGCCTTGGTTAGAAACATAATTGTTAGCAAAGCTTTCAAGGGGTATCGAAACTCATACCAACATGTTATAATAAAAACAAATGCAAGACAAAAAAATATTGTTGTTTAAAGATTCGGTGTTGGAAATTTTATTTTATTGTTCTAGAATTTGCATGTTAGTGTATATTTGAATTGTGGTCTTTTACAAAGCAAGTGCAGAACTTTAGTATAAGTTTGTAAACAGAGTTACTTTGTTCCTGAAAAAGTTATAACTGGTTTTAACTTCGATAACAAGTCAAGAAGTTTAAAATACCATAAAGATGTAGCATTCCTCATAATAATGTGGCAGACTTTCTAGTTTATTTCAGTAAAATAATTTTCATTTACCAATTTTCTTCCATAATCAACTACTGTGATCATCTCCAGGTGTAATGTCCCCAATTCAGGGCCTACAAATCGATATGCGATTTCATAAATTTTAATTAAAGATTGAAACTTATTTTTATGAGCCTCCACTGTTTATTAAACATAAGGCAATATCAATGAGATTGCTAACAGCAGATCGGCTAAAACATTGAGAATACATCGATTAGCAAGACATCGTTTAAGAGAAATGATAGGTAATAATAATAACGATTATCAATCACCATCCATATCGACTATCTCCAGCAAGGGATATCATACGATGATTATTCATTCCAAATATCACAGAAGGAAGGTGGACTACACAAAGTTGGTAAAATAAATGGAGACATCAAGAAGTATTACAGCAGCGACTTATATTATGAACATTACGATGTTGTCCACGATGGCATACTTCCATTGGTCAACATAATTATCGGGAGGAGATATATTCATTGACCACAAGGATATGTTGACACAAGGCCAAATTATGTGATGCAATTCACCTACAGCCGTAAAAGTCAGTAGGAGTCAATGAGGAGAATAATAAATGATACTATGATCAGTCGTTGTGACTCAGTCATGATGGCACGATGATAATTAAGGATATCGCTCTGTTCAAAGTGGTGTCTTACCTGAAGACCCGACAAGATATAGTAAGTGGAATGAATGAAGATGCCTTCATACTGTCAGATAGATTATCCGATGGACATCATGATACCTCATGACATCATTCATGTATCGCTGCAGATTATCGTTAACCCCTGCCAATAATACAATCTTCAATACCGACTAAAACAATAATTATATTGGTTGATAACAATGTAAATGGTTGGATCGACAAAATCATGAAGGATGAATAATATCGTTTAAGGAAGAATGATTGTTTATTAAGACGACAGTCTATAATAATATTGGGTTAACAGTGATTAATTACAAAGAAGGGTAACTAACAGATATCCATGATAGAAGAGAACAATGATTAAAGAAGAAACTGATTAAGACTGCAAATATCTGACTGATAACCAAAGGGTGTGATTAGAAATTATAATGAAGGTGATTTCCAAGGGACATGAGACACGTCTTATTCTTCATGACTTTCTACCTCAAGCATATGATATAAGAAAACAGTCACATTCACTCAATCGTCATTCAGATTATAACTTATTCTTGTTTCAACCTATTTGGATCTGCTCGGATTGAGCTATTCCCTTATTGGTGAATCAGGTTGCAGACACATAATTATACATCAGAGACCGCCATTATTGTTGCAAGAATACATATTCAGATCAGAAACAGCAACCTCGTTTCTCTAAGCGATATCACCATCTTTTGTTTCATACACATACTGTCAAATTAGATAAAGTGGCACCTTATGATTGTCCAAGCATATCGACATAACAGGCATGTCACCAAATTGTCATTACACTATTAAACAGATAGTGCAGACACGGCATTGTAAGAAGGTTCACTGCATAGATGTTATTGTCATATCAGAGAAGGTCAAACTATATATCTGCAGAGATATCAGATTTACACAATCCCTTACAATTACAGTGAGTAACTTCTGGATTTGATTGTGTTTGTATTTTTAGCATCAACGTTTCGGATCACATTCCTATATCTGCACTCAACAGTGATTCTTATAGAACATTGGCAGATTGCACATATATAAGATAATATTGACTATTATCAATATAGTGTGTGTGTGTGTGTGTGTGTGTGTGTGTGTGTGTGTGTGTGTGATCATCTTGCATATTATACTTGTCATATTAGAAATAGCAGTGATTTAACTATTTTAAGCACTCATAAGAAGTATCATTCACAGCATTAATTAAGCCTATAAGGAAACTAATCTTTTGCAATTGAGTTTGCAAGTTAGTTGTCCCTGTATCCTAAGTTAGCCAAAAAGGGGACATTGCACTAGGAATGGGTATCATCTCTTCAACAAAAATAGAAATTAAAAAAGAATCGCGTTTCCATTTGGAGATACATCGTGCTCATTACTAAGTCAATGCTCATCCAAACAATGGATCATGACTTTTAATAGTCTTTTAAAGAATGTTTTCTAACATAACCCATTAAATTAATATTGAAGAAAAGTTCAATAGTTATGACCATTTGAATCAGATGCCTAACAGGATGATTTTAACTCCATGAGAGTTTTGACTTGTCCATTTAATATTCCTTAGGTGCATAGGTCTCTTGTTTGACAATTCTGAATTGATGATTAATAATCTCATAATCCCATAGCGCAGGTATCATCTACAAAACTCGAGCACCATTATTTTTTGTTACTGTATATTTCCCACGTTGTGTAAGACTTTAATGATAGCCAATGAATTCAAAATTCTATTAAATTTGTCAGGTTCAACATTGTAAACTGCCAAAGAAGAGACCTATGTATAATTGACCTACAACAAAGTAGTAAAGCTTAACCCCGTGAACTAACAGTAAACTACTAAGATTCTTAAAAGAAGAAAAAATCCAACTGAATACAAGAAATAATTGAAGAGACAATCCATGCGAAGGCAATAAAAACCTCTAATGCCAATAGTTTAAGGATTAATCCACTAAATGGAGATAACATTGGTTCAATTTTATTCTTGCTAAGAGCACAGCTACAAGGACAATCATTAATTGTTCGCTAAGAGATTATAATATGATGAAGACTTTTATAACTGCAGAGCATTTGAAGGGTTAACATATTTCAATATTATAACTAACCTTCAATGTTCTCAAATATGCAGTCAAGTCACGGATAAGACCTTCCTTCTGATCACTCCTTAGAAATGGCTCAGACACAATTGGGCGATCATAGCTAGCAAGTCTCTCTTTTGTCACACCATTTCTGTTCAATGTTTTCCAATATATATCTATGTTGAAGCCGCTTTTAATATGATCAAGAAGAGCCTGAAAATATGCACCATCTCTGTTACTTTTATGAATATATTTTCCACACTTATCAACATATATACAGATTATTAGTTGTTCATCTAAAACAATGAATTTTTCAACGAACCTGGCAAATAACTACATCATCTGGACTTGTGTTATTATGCAGTTTTTGGTGCCATTCTTCCATCATGCCTCCCTTACAGTCATTATTTCTCTGCATAATTCAACAATATCAGTTATCAAGTATTTTCTTACCTGTTCTAAAAATATTAGAGAACACTGAAACATTACCTGTATCACCAAGATTTCATCTCGAATGCGTTGTCCAACATCACCTTCACCTCCACGACCAACTGTTGACATAATGAGTCGAATAACTTCTCGATTTTCTGGTTGATCTTGAAAAAATCTTTGTAACAAATTTGTAAGCTTGTCTTGTGCTGCACTAATCTCACTGCATTAGCACATAGTGAACTACAGTTAACAATCCTACATGTATGCTTTGTAAAGAACAATGTTATACACCATGTAAATGCAAGACAATCTATTCCCATAGTAACTGACAAAATGAAATTTATAATAATAATAATCAACTCTTTTTCTCATGACTGAAATCCAAACAACGTAAGAAACCATGCAAAAAGAAAATTCTCTTCTTATTCCAGAAAAATCCTTGCAAGTAAGAGAGGAGAAACTGAGGAACTAATCAAAAAAAGAGAGGAGAAACTGAGGAGTAAAACAATTTCTGAATATCTCGAGTGGAAAAACTAGCCTTGGGAGGATGCAAGATGAGAAGGAGAAGAGATTCTTAATCATCCTAGTCTACAAATGATTGAGGACAAGTATTGTTTGGGTGAGGAGGACTGTAATGTCCCCAACTCAAGCCATGAGGCTTAATTTTGCATCGGTTGTCCTTTCCTTGGATTACCCGAGAGAAAGAAAACTTAGAGCATCATTGGGTAAGTGTTAGAGTCTTTGTCTTGTTATCTATTCTATTCTCAAGTTGTCGGCACGTGCGAATCATAGTCCAAAGACTTATTATTTTCCCCTTTTGAGTTAAATGACTTAAGAGACATGTACCTAAGTGTTTTTTATTAAAAGTATTCCAAAAAGGTCAAGGGGGAGTTGGAAAATAAAGAGCCTATTCATTCATTCGTGAGGGTTTTATTTGGAGCACTATATTGGGCTTGCAATGAATAGATGGTTGAGATTAGATCATTCTTTTGGGAGCCATTATGTAACATATCAGGTTCTCTTCGAGCTAATTATGTGATTTTACTTTTCTCTATTGTTGCTGCAATTTCTTGGCTTGAGGCTTGAAAGTTGAAACCCTCAGTAACCCTGGTTTTGGAGAGACATACGAGCTCCCCTGAGTTAGTAGGGTGTGCTTTGGTGGAAGGACTTTGGTTTGTGATGCCTACCAAATCATTTCCAGAGCTGCCTATTCATATAAGGAAGGACAAGTGTGTAGTGTTGGTGAGACCTAGCACTGATTTTCTGAGTGTTTTGGCAAGGGCGGCCAGGGTTTTAAAGGTATATTCTGAGCTATTTGGGCATAAACCCGTATATTTCTGGTTACATTCCTCTCAAAAAAAATAAGAAAAATAATTTATGCTGTTTATGAAATTTCTGGGCAGATTTAGTGTGTTTTTAACTTTTCATATTCAAAAATTTCTCCAAAGTCACAGAAAACCCAGAAAGTTGTTGTGAGCATAATTTGAGTTTGTTGAAGGGTCATCTATTGGAAAGTAAAATTTCACAATTTTCTTTTTGCCTATTTTTGGAGATATTGTTGTTTTTCCATTATCCCTATTTGGGGATATTACACAATCAGACAAGGTGCAATATTTTTTTTGAAGTTAAATTGTACTGACATAGCTGGCCTTTATGACTGAACCAGGGATTGTTGGATGCTGAATAGTAATATTAATATTGTAATTTGTTGTCCTCCTGTACCGCAATTCTGAATGTTCTCATACCAGTTGCTGGTTTTGTATATGGATCTGAAGTTCAACTGTCTTTCACTAGGCACTTATCTGTGACTGCATTACAAAATTACCTAAAAAATACTAATAACTCAGTGAAACTTGCTTATTAAAAAAGATGCACTTGCTAGAGTGTGCAGTGTTATAATTTGTCAATTTGTTACTCTTCTAGTTGATTTTCAAAGTGTTATAGTAACACAATAACATATAATCATGAAAAGAACAGAAACAATGGATTATAATATACCGTGGTTTCACATTGTAGTTCTTGTTCCATGTAAGTTGTCTGGTTGCCATGAATCTCATCCAAACAAGGACGCCAGCAAGGCCAAGCTTTCCTTCACATCTAGCTCTTTCTGTCAACTCTGTTGCAATATTGAACCTGCAAGACAGCATATACATATGATTCTCAAGCATTATAAGTTAAAAGACATAGGAGTCATGCAATCAAGAGAAACACATTACTATGGTTCAAGACTTGAAAGGATGGACTACTGCATCTGTACTTTGTATAGCAAGATCTAACAACAACACATTAAAAAAGAATGCAGCTAGGTCAGACAAATGATTTTTTAAACAACATTTTTTCACTAGAAATCACAATTATAGATGTCATTTGTTAAATTTTATATAGGAATCTTCTCTGTCCACCAAAAGCAAATGACTTCACATTTGTAGCTTCTCAGATGTCCCAATATCACACATCATAACCAATATAAAAATTAGCCACTTTTCAAAAAAAGCATAGACACCAACTCACTTCAATAGTTACTTCTCTTGAAAATTGAGCAGTGCTATTCTTGAATAAGAGGTTAGCAGGGTTGATTGTGGGAGTCTGCAGCGGGAGGGATTGTGGGTTACAGAAATACACTCAACTAGAATATGACTACTAGCCTTTGAGATGAATAACTGTTAATCAACTTATTACCAAACTAATAAGTCATGCATTTAACATAGAGGCAGGAACCACAATATACAGTAGTTTGATCCAAAAGGATGCATATAATCTAGAAGGCATGAGATCATGATAAGTAGGTCAAGATGCATTAAAGTTCAGTACTACTAATAGTTTGTAATGTGAAATGTTGAACAAAAAAGATCTCAGTGAATTGTTTATACTTGTGTGGAATACTGTGAATGGTTTCTATGCTATTTTTTAGGGTCTAATATTTTTTCAACCAAAATAAAGAAACTTGTCTAGAAAAACTTACTTCAACCTAGACATGCAGTTGATCGCTACAATTAATGGTGTGATCTTAGAGAGCATATTAGAGTAACCGTGAGTATTGATTTCCTTTGCCTTGTGTTTAGGCCTAAGTTGCCGGTTCGGATTCCAGTACGGATGCGGGTTCGAGATTTGGGTTCAAAATTCGTCCAAAAAAATTTTGGGTTGGGTTCGGATTCATTTTGGGTTCGTCCGTACAAGAATATATGTTTTTTTTGATATTATATATATATATATATATATATATATATGCATTTCTAAAAGCAATACTATCAGCCTCATTAATGATTCTAGTATAAGACGATGGTCCTATTTGGTCTCCTTATTGATCTCATGATAATTTAAAGTCATGTGAACACCTCTAATAGTTAATACCTGTAGTAAACACTTGTAACAAATTGTTGTTCGCCAGTAGCAATCTATTGACACCTGCAGAAATCTGTATAATGTCTGTAGCCAATAACTAGACTCTTTTAGCAGGTCTCTGATTCCCTGTTAGCTTTGCTATTGGCATCCTATGCCCTATTGCACAGGGTATTTCAGGGTTCAGCCTCTTACAAAAGCCCCAACTAGAAAGTCACCAGATTCAAACTTCCACATCAAATGTATATATATGCACAAATGACATATAAAACAACCATTTTGGTCTTTTTAGCGGTAACTTTAAGGGTTGGAGGGTCGAATAGACCTAAGTTGGCAAAAAGCTTTATGAAAAAGTCAAAGAAAATGATGTTTTCAGTTAAATTCGCCCAAAATTTGTTCTGGGTTCCTACATCTGATTCAAAAGTCTTCCAAATTCGTCCCAAAGTCCTCCAGGGTCCCTCTAAGAGAATTTTGAGCGAATTTACCTGACTCTGGCAGAATTTTGAGCAAATTCGACTTTGCAGCGAACCGAATCTCGAATTCCAGCAGGGAGGAGCAAATGTGGTAACTTCGGTTTAGGCTAATATTTTATACACATTAGAGGAAACTATTTGAGCCCAACTCCTAACTTATCTTATAGGCTTATACAAAGGTATATGTTAAAATATAACTACCTTATATAACTTGAGTTTATATACTAAAAGGCATGTTGGACATCTTAGGATTATACCCCTTGAACATTATAAATATCCATCTACCAGTGGTATAGATGGACTCATGTCTTTTATATATTTCACTCTAGCACTCAATTCTTTATGGACTATGTAGAGTGTTACCAAAGAATATGTAGGCTATAGCTGTCTATCCCGAAACCATATACTGGTTTTTGGCTCCCACTTTTATTGGTCTATTACAATTGTGCTTGAGCAAGAAAAAATGCAAGGAAACTATATAGCCCATTTGAGATCATTGAGCAGGTTGGAAGGAATGGCTTTCAGACTCAGCTTGCCTCCACATATGAAAGTATATTCAGTTATTAATATTAAAAGTATTCATTTCTTTGTGCCATCCATGTTGTATGGAGAAAAAAGGCTTTTCTTACCTTCCATTGAAGACCTTGTTCCCAATTCTCAAGCAAAACTGAACTAGGATGCTGTGTTAGAGGTTAAAGAGATGGTGACAAAAAGGAGGAACTTGGAAGGTTGGTTTGCACGCCCAAAGACTAAGCAAGAAAATGTAATGTCCCTTCTTGAATAGGATTTTATAATAAATAATTAATTAATAAAAGAATAATAAATAATAAATAATAATGTGTATCATTATCATAAGCAATCAATAAGCCACGACTATATAAATAATAGATATAATGTTGGAATAAATAAATAATAATTAATTAGTAAATAATAAATAAATAGTATAATATAACCTATTATTAAATTAATAATAAATTATTAATATAATAATATTATAATTAAATAATAATATCTTATTAAATAAATAATGATAACCAAAGAAAATATAATAATTAATAATAAAATAAATGATATTAATAGTAATAAATATAAATGAGCAGTACTATAATTATAAACCTGAAATATATTGTAATTTATTTTATATATACTAAATATTATAATATATAAATATAAATCTGAAAGTATATATAACATATGTTATATAGAAATTAATAAATAAAACCAAACGATTAATAAAAGACTGATCTGCATTTGGTGAGTCATGTCCACATGGACGTGATGTTCCATATGAGCGGCCACTACCTTTTTGGAAGCTCATCTCTCCCTATGTTTACACCCAAGTATAAATGGGGAAAATGACAGAGAAGTATAAGGGGAGGGAACCAGACAGTACGAATAAGGGGAGTATAAAATAGGAGTTGTGATTCATATGTACAATCAGCAAAGGAGGATGGACCATCAACAAGGAAGGAGATACACAGTGGAGAAAAGAATAATCCAATCAGCATACCAATTGGGCAACTCATACAGTCATATCTAGCCATAAGAAACGAGATCAAAAGGGAGTATACAGCTAAAGTCAACAACGGAGGAGAATCATTATCTTTTAACGCTGGAAAACATTCAGATACGAGGATACACAATAGAATCAATTCCTCATTTGTGGCAGCAAGGCTATACTGCTCCACACGAGTATACATATATATGTTTGGAGACAGTGATTGACAAATCACCTAAACCGAATAAGAATGTGATATAATCTTGATAGCCACTCCAAAATTGGTGTCTTTGAATTGACTCCGATTTTCCAAATCTTGAAATCTGCTGAAACTTGGATCATCGTGGATTGGATATGGAAGAGGGGATATGGAATGTCTCATAATGATTTATACAGACGACGTGACATATGAACGTAGATACATATTTTATGGAACAAAATTAATATTGTCGTTGAAGATTGTCATGGGAGCTCAATCAAGGGATTCAGTCATGGAAACACATTACAGAGCATTGTCAAAGTATAACCTTTTAGAATATTGCATTCCACTCTACACTATATGGGACAAACATGTTTAAGGACATAAATCTTATAATTTTATGATCATGAAAGCCGAGATCTAATGAAGGGAGGCACTTCAAGGTTTAATACTTAAGGCATATTAATCATTACGAGTGTTGCCTATGTGTCTTCCCCGATAATTATAATTTGAGGGAAGATTGCAGGAGACACTCATATCAACACGGTAGAAACAATATAAGTAAGCTACATTGGATTGAGACCATCATTTGAAATATCAAGTATAACTTACTTTTGGGGAGCGGTAATTGTGACATCCATATTCTATAGGCATTGAGTATACAGATAGGAGCGTTTTATAAATGTGCGACTTATATACTCATAAGATATAACCAAAAGCATTATGAATGAAAGATTAGATAAAATCATATAATCATCAAACTGGGGCCAAAGGTGTTGCTAAGAGGAACATCACTCTACCTCTGCTCAAACATAAATATATGAAGGATACAAAAATCATAGTAAACTAGATCCATTTTGGCATATTTATTATTGATTGAATCAGAAATAGAAAAGTGACATTGTGTAGTTTAAATTACACAGTCCAATTGAAAGAGTAAATATTGTAAGTGCACGAAATTGAAGTAATTGTCCCGACATACTAAGTTACCTTGGGAAGGGACACTACAGAAAAGCGGTAACCAAAGGAGAATTTGAAACATTTGTTGAGCTCTTAAGCTTTTGCAAATCAAAAGTCACCTATTGGGGAGGTGTGATATGGAATGAATCAATTGTTGATGGTTAAAAGGACCAACAGTCTCATTTAAGTCACTTCCTAAACCTCTCCTAATGTATGATATAAGAAGATAAAAGCCACCTTGTAAGAAATAAAACCAAAACCCAGCTAGTAGGAGGGAATAAAGGTGGGACCATCGAAGGTAAGCTCCCTACGAGACTTCCCAACAATTAAAAGGCACCATCACTAACAAGGGAAGCCAGCTAGGTGATTGGGTACCCAACCGGGTTTCGCACCAGTAGAAAACTACCATGCCTAACAAATTTGAGCGAAATCAATTATGTCAATGTCAAATAGCCTGCAAGTGTCATATTTAAACTTGGTCAAACTCATCAATTGTGTTTGGCCTCTTCTTCTTTGAGAAATGGTATCAGCAAAGAAAAAAGGTGCTCGCAAAAGATCATCAGTCAAGCCAATATAGTCAAATACAAACAAGACCAAGGAGAAAAGTAACTTAGAGGGGGAATCAAGCAGTCAAGAGGACAAATATACTAACATGAAATAACACGATGATGATAGGAAGGATAATAGCTGATGACATATCTCTCACAAAGAACCAAGAATCAACTTGCCCCTATCCCACCATATGCATGAACATATGCTCAAGGAGATTAATCCACCAACAATAAAGAAAAATTAAGATGTATACATATGCCCCCTAAAGCTTATCACTCATTGTAGTCGGCGTACAATGCCTATTTTTATGTCAGATAATATTGGTTATCTAACAATATATTAATTGTCCATATTAAGTTGGTTGTCACTCTTGGGTGGTTGTAAGTGTCAGTTGGTTGACAGTTGTGTTCCTCTTGGCAACCGTCGGGTCCTTTAAATATGTTGTGTAGCGCCAAAGAAGGGATTATTGTGTAGTGGGATGAATTGTCATCCTTGGCCAACCATCTTTGGTCTTCTTTGTAATGAATTCATGAGCGAATAAAGATGTATTTTACTCCTATATCTAGTACGCATAGCCATCTATATTATTATTTCATTTATATAATTTACCAAGCATAGCAGTAAACTTTTGGCATCGTTGCCTAAAAGAAATCGGGTTAGCATTGTATGATTCATGCCCATAAATCCCAACAAAGGTAAGAATAGGCAAAAAGGTGGTCAAGACCAAGCGATCAAACAATCTTTGAGGATTGTAGAACAAAGAGAATGAAGGAGAAAATTATGAGTAACATTTGAGGAAAATCTAGTCGGACAATTCCCTAGTCAAAGCCCTTCCGTATAGTCAATGTTGGACGACGAGTGCAAAGAAGGAAATCTTAAACTAACAAACATATTGCATGGCATTGAGAATCTATCCATCTCAGGAGAACCCATAATTAGAGGATTCGAATCAAAGACCCTCAAACTAAAGGAGTACAAGTACGAGTCAGAGCCTAAAAGTACCTGAGGTGTTGGGCCGAGAGTGCAAGAAAACACCAGAACATAGCGGTTGGAACAGTTCACCCAAGTCTGACACACAAGGGAGCAAGCAGATGAGAAAGATGGTGACTCCTTCGACAAGTCAAAATGTGGATCAGAAGAAACTGTCGAAGTTCATGGGGAATGGGTCAAATGATCCTACTAGGCATTGGATGATGCGCAAGATTGTAATGTCCCCTTCTCTGCAGTAATGCGATTTTATGCCTGATTAGCCTATCTCACCATCCGGATAGTCTAATGGCCGCTTTTCAGAGGATGCCAGTCAGTCACAGGCGCTACACGGACATTTATTATATATATGAGTCAGACTATATAGTTGGGATACTTTATTTTATAAAGTATTGTTATAAAGTCACTTTAATATTTTAATTTTAAGTTACTTTATTTTATAAAGTGACTTAAGTGACTAAAGGACGAAAGTGTCTTTTAATCCCACATTGCCTACTCGGATGCTTTGGCTCTCACATCGAGATGTTAAAAGGAAGGCAATCTTCCTTGGGAAAAGGTACAATGAGAATTTATGAAATTGAGAATTAATTGGTTGCTTTAATGTGACTGAATGTTCTTAAGGACGTAGCCCCTTGAGATCTTTTCTGGAAATTGGACGTAGCCCCAATATTCCAATCTTAGTGAAGTCATCCAGATTTCACAAGTGAAATCAATATGCAGTTATAG
>MU225900.1:4399024-4409270 GCA_018584345.1 Thuja plicata | reverse complement strand
ATATAATTATTTATTATAACTAATATTATTTATTTAATTAATGTTATTATTTATTAAACTATTATATTCATTTATTAATAATATCTTCTTTCGTTATTATAATAATAATTTAGATAATTATATATTAAAACGTATTATTATTTATTTAATTTAATCAATGTAATGATAATTATAATTATATATTTTTTTTTATTATTTTATTATTTATTTATTTATTATTGTTTATTATTAAATCTTATTCTAGAAAGGGGACATTACACAAGACTTATTGGGTCACTTAAAATTGTCCATTTTGAAGTTCCAAAATAACTTGATTATATTCTTGGTTCAAAGATAAAAGGCACGTGAAGAATTCAGATTATATTATCCATCATAGAAAATAATCTTGGGCATTTTTCATTGTTTTGTGGGTCATGAAGTCAGTTGTTGCAAAATGACAAAATTTCACGTTTGCGAGAAGGCACAGAATAAAGGACACTTGCGAACTAGCGAAGGAGGTATTAAAATGAGCTGGTCGTCATTTTTCCAAACTGACAGAACACACATGTTGAAATACAATGGGAATTAAATGCTAATGAGGTCGAAATTAAAAGAGCCAAAGCATGAATTAAAACAACACAAGTGACGATCGAGCTCTGAGGATTTAATGAGACAAAAGTGAATTCGATCAAAGAGAATCATGGAGATAGATTATGATTTAATTCAAATAAACACAAGATAGATTGATAAATTGCTCTGGGGTTTGCAAATCAGAAAGAATTCTATCAGAAGAAAATATGCTTAAGAAATGTTGGAAATTTCAACATGCAACAAAAATGATGTTGCTAGAGGATGAAAATGATCAAAATTTAACAATCTAAAAAAGACCGAGTTTGGAAAATTGAAATTTCTCCAGTCAAAATCTTATGTTCATACAATCTGTTTTGTGTTGCCGACCAAGCCAAAATCCGAAAGATAGGTAGTTATCAACAAATTAGTTGATTAGTTTTTCCTCAAAAGAGTTTTCTAAATTTTAATGAAGAATGATGTCTTTTCACCCTAAAGGGGTATGAAAACTGTTCAACCACATATATATGTGGTGTAAAATGTAATCATAAAAAATCATCACATTGTATAATATACATTGATAGTTTAATTTTTAACTCAACAACTGCAAACATGAACTCTGATGTACTATTTTTTCAAAATCAATAAAGGATCCATGTTTCTGTCTCACTTGTGGTAAGAAAGTTAAATTTATTTCAAGTTAGTCCCTTGTAATAATTGAGAAGATCAATTACTATTCTTGTAATGCTTGTGTAGAGATTTATTAGTCTCATATCCATGTTTGATTATCACGGGGTCTGTGAAAAGGTTGTGTTTCCTACTTCTTGTTCAATTGGTCTTCTAGCCAAGGAAGTTAATTCAATTAGACTAGCAAGGATATAATTAGGCTTAATTTCTCTACATTGATAGCATTTGAATAGTTGATGGTTTTGGAACATATATTGTCTTACAAGGTTGTATGTAGGACTTGATTTGGATTGACTCTATTGCCCAAGTTGGAACAAACACTGATCCTATCTATTATTGGAAAATAGGCATTTGGTTCTAAGTTTAAAGTTTTGTTTCTACTCATCATTCATTCTATTTCAAGCACTATTTCAAATAGCAAGTTTATCAAAGCAGTCTTACAAGTTTTCATTTTGAAGCATTCAGTTATTCTATAGTTGTAAAGTTCATTGGATCTACTTCAAGGAAATAATTTGCCATCTTGAAGAGATCATTCAGTCTCACACATTATTATCTACTATAAAAAGCCTTAAGCCAGGAAATCTGGTTAAGGTATAGGTTTACCCACCTTGGTTCTACAGAGCCTAAAGTGTAGGGGAGGAGGATCATAATCGATCACTCCCGTTCATTGGCCAAGACAGTTGAATAATCCCAGCATTGAGTAGGCAAGCTCGTAGGATTTTCAAACTACAGTTTTGGGAACCAGCAAGACTATCTCGGTAGCAAGCAGTCAGGTTGACAAGGACTATAGGCTGAGAGAGTTTCCAGCAACGCTACAAGGTACAGCCATTGACTGGTTCACAAAATTGGATGCTCCATCCACAACTTCTTGGGATGCGCTTAAAAGGGCATTCGAGGGTGATTTTAAACTACCACGAGATGACAGTGAGATTGTTGCCGAAATTTATAATACCAAACAAGGTAAGAATGACAATGCACAGGCTTACAATCGTAAGCTAAAGGAAATGCTAGCCAAGTTGGAGAACCAACCAACCAACGAGATAAAGAAGAGGTGCTTCATTGAGGGGTTGATTCCCTCGTGCAAAAAAGATGCAAGTGGTGCCTCCATCCTCATACGTCGATGCCTACAATCGGGCGATCGATATCGAGAGTGAAAACAAGACATCCTCTCGAGGGAAGAGGAAGATGAATGATGACGAGAGCATCAAGGGTAATGGTGATGATGAATCGACAATAGTCCAGGCCCTACCAAAATATGATGAGAATGATGAAAGAATTGAAGGTTGAAAAGGAAGCAATAAAGAAAATAATGAACAATGGTGTACTGGGTGTAAAATTGAGGGGTACACAAAAGGTACTTGTCCTAAAATGATGTTTTGTGAGATTCACCAAGTGATGGGTCATTCAATAAAGGAGTGTCCATATAATTTAAAGACTAGAAGTACACAAGTACTCTTCACATAGGGAGAGTCAACTCCATCGAAGCCACAAAATGTATCACTAGGTGGTTATGGAAATCAACAGCGAAATCAAACACAGTACAAATCCAGAGGATGTCCAATCATACAGTGTCGACAATGAAGTGAATGGGGACACTTTGCAAGAAACTTGCAGAATAAGATAGACAATGTACAATTATTGTGCAAATGGTGTGGACCAGGTGACCATGACGACACCAACCATCTGAAGAAAAAGGGTATTAATATGCTAGATGTGGAGGAACAAGACAAGGCAGTTCTGGCAATCACGAGCCCTAATGAAGAAGGCAATGTACCCAGACCCTTGTATGGAGAAGGAAGGACTCCGAGAAGCTAGAGCAAAAGTAGAACAAGTGATCACAAAGGAACAAATAACCTCCAACAAGACTGCAAGTACGTCATTGCAATTGGAGTCAAAGAAGAACATAGTTCAGCAAGTGCTACAAAAAACCTGTAATATCCCTTGCTAGTTCTGACCTCAAACTGCTGATTAGAGGTTCAAGGAATATCATCAAACTCTTTGCATACAATCTTTATGCTTGCTGGATTTGTGTTTCAGTTTGTTTATGCTTGCTTGGAATGATATCAAACGGGATTGAAATGCTTGCAAATGATGTTTTTGAATGCTTCTGATAATGCATGATGAGCTAACAATATAATAGAAACGATATACTAACTGTTTTTGACCTTTCTCATACATATGAGTGACCGAAATCAACTTGTACAGCGAGTTGACATATTGTCAAACACTTTCCATGCATCCTAAGAAAACCAATATTCATCTACAGCAAAGGGACATTATTACAAACACTTCGCATGCATATTCAAGACTGAAATCTTCGTCAATAGCAATGGATGATTTTGTCAAAAAGTTCAAATGCAACTTTTAATCTATTGATTATCTCTTTAAAGCCTTCACAATAACAAAGCATGCCCAAAATTTAGAAGATAACAAGATTACCAAAATTCTAGAAATGAAACAGCAGAGTAGATGACTGATAACCTCAATCTGCTATACTTATTAATGTCTCCACCTAAATAATGTAGCACAAGAAGACTCCCACGTGCCAATGTTGAAGCAAGCACAAACCAGCATTAAATGAATTCAATAAATATTTATTTTCAAACTTCCGATTTGCAAAGAATAAACTTCAAAACCCCTTGTGAAACAATTGATATTTCCTCCAATAAATCTCAAATGTGACCTCCCTATGAAGCCACCAGCACAACTGAAGAGAGGCTACATTCTCCAAGATTGAATTTATAGCGAAACCCTAGGTTTCTTCTTCAAAGCCAAACTTCTCCAGAAAAGACAAATGTTGAATGATTCAAGAATGAATGAAATGAAATCCAAATCTCCTTTTATAATGTTTTATTTGCATTTGTCTTCATCTCCTTTAATTTACTTTAATTTCATTTCTTTTTTCCCTCCTTTTGGTGCACACCATTAAAATATAAAGTAGACTTTATTAAACACTTATATCTCCCTTTGAAATAAAGTCCACTTAATTTATCAATGATATGCACTTAATAATCAATTATTATTAAAGTATAACTTTAATAATAATTATAACATTATAACTCAATTAATCACTATTTCTCAATTCCGACTGAACCTGGGAGTTAACCATTGTATCCATAGCACATCCAAGGGCCTTACTAAAAATAGTAAGGGTCCCTCTCTAACATCCACTAACTTACTATAAATAGTAAGTCCCTCAAAACGGAACTAGAAAACTCTGAATAGTCTAGCCTCAGAATATACCCACAACCTGGAGAGGTAAACACCATCAACTGCCACCTAAAGAACTCCAAAACTCCCAATCTAGATCCTCTAATCTACAATCCTAGCCTCTGAGGGTCAAATGATAGGCTAATCCTTCGAACTCAAATGCTCACGAAAAAGGGGACATTACAAAACCATACCTATTAAGGTGGCAGGCCTTCTCCAAACCATGTCGTTACTGAGAGTGGCAAGTACCAACATGGTCGGTGATGACACACATGGCTGAAACCAATGTAAGGAACGAGGGGAACCAATGGGGAAGTCGCCACCTAAAGACAACCAGGCCACTGACTCTATGTTGTTGATGTTCGGAAGGAAGCCAATCGTCATCGAAATGGAAATAATGGGGAGAAATCTGACAAATACCATTGTTGATGGAGGCTCAGGAGTCAATGTACTATCAAAGGAAACCTAGAAGAACCTAGGGAAGCCAACACCCTGGCCGCCAACCTTCCACTTGGTACGGGCAGACCAACATGGAATTAAACCACTGGGACATTGATGGTACAAAAGGTAGCAATTGGCACACAATGCTTTTCCTTGGATTTTGTAGTTATTTTGTCAGAAAAGAAGGCGTCTGACGTGCTTCTTGGGAGAGGTTGGTTGATCACTGCCAAGGCAACTCATAATTGGAAGCGGAATAGACTCTCAATTGAGAATAAAGGGAGGAAGTATATTATCGACCTACAGAATCAGCCGATAAGTGAGGAACTAGCATCTTCTAAATCAAAGTCTGAAGATGGAGAGTCGAGTACGGACAAAGGAAGGAAAGGAACGGAACCGAACAATGAAGGGGTGTTTGAGCTGGAATATTGTTTTGAAGATGAGACGAGTTCCCTGAATGGACTATTCATTGGCAAATGGAAGACTATGAAGTATTTTTGCCAACTTATAATTTTCTTGAAGATACTTCTCTTGGCGAAGGAAACCGATGAAAGCATGTAAATTTATGGACAATACATGTGATGCAGAAGCATCTAGGGTTCTTGAAGAACTTGCATCATTTAGGAGTTGTTTCCTTTTGGGTTGATGAAGTTCCTAGTTTGAGACAGTTTTCTGGAGATCCTGCGAGCGGTCAATCTGTTGAGATCTTGGAAAGGAGTGGTCAAGAGGGTTTGTTCCTTGTTGTTGATAGATTCTATGTCTATGATAGCGCTTCTTTTGGTGGAGTAGTTTATGAGATACTGTTGATTCTTTATCAAGCAAGTGTGTTCCTGATAACCGGTTGCAGTGAGTTCTCACCGGTTGGTGTGTTTGATGTCTCGGTTGAGTTATGTGGATCTTCAGAAGGTGCGGTCATGATATGTTGTTCATGGGGTCATAAGGAAGCTTGTCCTATGATAGCAACTCATTTGGAGTTACTGTGCTCGAATTATGTTGGATTCTGTGGCTGGATGTATGAAGAAGTTTCTGGTTCTAGGCAATCTTTTGAGATTCTGAGATCAGTTGAACTAAGGAGATGTTTGGCAGGAGTGATGAAAAGGGTTTGTTGCTTGTTATTTTTAGAGCCTGATTCTATGATAGCGCTTCATGAGGTGGCTTGGTTTGAGAGATCGTGTTGTTTCTCTATCAGGTTGTTGTTGTTCTTCATGACACTGGTTCTTGGAATTAACCGGTTGATTGATCGAGGTTGCCGTCGTTGTTCTGATCGTTGGTGATGATTGGCGTGATTTCCTATGTGGATCTATGTGTGGACGACTTGATTTGTTGGATAGGTCCTCAAGAAACAAATTAAATGTTGTATTTAATTTGGGTTAATGTCGACTGGATCTAACACGTTTCTTGGGACAAGGTAAGTTGGTTGAGGCCGACCTATTTGTGTTTGTGTATAAATTTAGGGCTTGCAATTATTTGGGTAGCAGGAAAAGAGAAGAAGTCTAGGAAAGGGTTGAATAGCAGAGAAGCTGCTAGAGGATTGCTCTAACACTTAGGAAGATTTGGAATAGATCTGAGTTGGGATTTTGTTGTTAGGTTTTCTTTTTACTTGGCCTAAACTGGGAAGGCCTTACAGCCCGGCATGTATGAAGAAATTCTGATTAATAAAGCTTGTTGTTTGGATGCAAATCATGTTGTTGTTGATTGTATCTTTTGTTGATTTCCACTGTGTTGATAACTGCTGCAAGGATTTGACATCTCCATTGGGGATTCTTTGTCCTTGACTGCGTCAGGTGGTATCAGAACATGGTATGATCTTGTTGTGGTGGCTACAGATCTAAATTCTGGACTTGTGGCTTTCCTGTGGCATTGTTGTAAGGTGGCAGAGACTGGATCTAACTTGCACTAGCGAAGGATTTGCACAAGGTGGCTAGAAACGAGATTTGTTGCTACTTGTTGAGTTGTTCTTGAGAACTAGGGTTTTGCAAAGGGTTAGGGTATCATCTTTGGTAAATCACATCGTCGATTGGAGGGAGTTACACCTTAGATCTGGAAGGATGCCGAGGAGAATGAATTCTAGGTTGCTTGAACTGATGGAGGATGAAATCAGGACTGAGATGACTGGTTTGAAGACTGAGGTCTTAGAAGAGATTAGGGTTGTTGTTGCTGGATTGCATCAGAACCCTGGATCTGTTGTTGTTGTTGAGCTCTGGGCAAAGAGTCTGATGGCTATGTTGATGGAAAGGTTTCACATGGTAGAGGAAAGGATCATGTGGAGACTTGAGAGAAAGCTTGAGGAGTTTGTCGATAAGTTTGAAGAGTTGAGTATGTGCAATGTCAGTTGGCATTTACCGATCAAACAAAGGTTTGATTGGCCTGTGAAGAGGCTTGTTCATAGGAGGAAATGGCAAGTTGATGTTGTTGAAAAGGTATACACTGACCTTTCTAAAGTTGGGGTGGTAGATGGTTTTCATGATCAGATGGATGGATCTGATGTGGAGATCGCAGAGCATCTTGTTGTGAGTAATGAGATTGCTGATGAGGTGAAAAAGTTACCTTTTGTTGATGTTGAGGAGGTTGGTATTGATGACCCTGTTGATAGCGTTTGCATTTGTGATGTTGATCCTGTTGTTGTGCATGAGGAGTTGCAGAATGGGTATATTGTTACTTGTGTTGCTGAGCTGTAGAAGGATATAGAGGTGGTTAATGGTGAGGTTGAGCATCTTGGGTTCCTTCCTGCTGATGAAGGTGATGATCTGTGTGATGAGTTGCATGATTTATCTATGAAGCAGAGTGCAAATCTGATGCATTGTGTTGAGGATGTTGATCAATTTGTTCCTGTTGGGAGGCGTGTTGACTAGTTGGTTGCAGTGCAGAGAAAGCAGTGGTTGCTTGTGGGCAGATTTGTGTTCTTGACCTTGAAGATTTGGAAACCGATGGTTAAGATGAAATGGTTGAGCTCTGATTTTCTTGTGAAGTCTAAGTGTGAGACACACTTTTCGATTTACCCCAGGTGTCTGATGCAGGACCATCTAAGTTTCTTGAAGAACTTGCATCATTTAGGAGTTGTTTCCTTTTGGGTTGATGAAGCTCCTGGTTTGAGATACTTTTTTGGAGATCCTGCGAGCGGTCGATCTATTGAGATCTTGGAAAGGAGTGGTCAAAAGGGTTTATTCCTTGTTGTTCATAGATTCTATGTCTATGATAGCGCTTCTTTTGGTGAAGTAGTTTGTGAGATATTGTTGATTCTTTATCAGGCGTTGTATTCCTGATAACCGGTTGCAGTGAGTTGTCATCGATTGGTGTGTTTGATGTCTCGGTTGAGTTCTGTGGATCTTCAGAAGGTGCAATCATTATATGTTGTTCATGGGGTCATAAGGAAGCTTGTCCTATGATAGAAACTCATTTGGAGTTACCGTGCTCAAGTTATGTTGGATTTTGTGGTTGGATGTATGAAGAAGTTTTTGGTTCCAGGCAGTCTTCTGTGATTCTGAGATCGGTTGAACTGAGATGTTTGGCAGGAGTGATGAAAAGGGTTTGCTGCTTGCTGTTTGTAGAGCCTGATTCGATGATAGCGCTTCGTGAGGTGGCGTGGTTTGAGAGATCCTGTTGTTTCTCTATTGCGTTGATGTTGTTCTTCATGACACTAGCTCTTGGAGTTAACCGGTTGATTGATTGAGTTTGCGGTCGTTGTTCTGATCGTTGGTGATGATTAGCATGATTTCCTATGTGGATCTATGTGTGACCGACTTGATTTGTTGGATAGGTCCTCGAGAAACGAATTAAATGTTGTATTTAATTTGGGTTAAAGCCGACTGGGTCTAACACCTTTCTTGGGATATGTAAAGTTGGTTGAGGCCGACCTATTTGTGTTTGTGTATAAATTTAGGGCTTGCAATTATTTGGGTAGCAGGAAATAGCGAGGAGGAAGTTTGGGAAAGGGCTGAATAGCAGAGAAGTCGCTAGAGGATTGCTCTGAGAAATGGGAAGATCTGGAATAGGCCTGAGTTGGGATTTTTTTGTTAGGTTTTCTTTGTACTTGGCCTAAACTGGGAAGGCCTTACAGCCTGGCATGTATAAAGAAATTCTGAATAATAAAGCTTGTTGTTTGGAAGCAAATCATGTTGTTTTTTATTGTATCTTGTTGATTTCCGTTGTGTTGATAATTGCTGCAAGGATTTTGTTGTGAGGTCTTTCACACATCGCCCCAATTCTCAGGGACCCCCCTTTTTAAGCTTCGATTGGAGAGTTGTTGAAAATTAGACTTCCCCCTTGGCTTTGAAATCTGATCCTTGTTTGATGAATTAGGGAGTGGCAAGGTTGAGATTGGATTGGCACTATGCTGGGCGGAATTGTCCAACCCCTTGGACATTTCCACCATGAGGACATAGACCAGCGTTCTTTCTTCCCCCCCCAATTTCATCTTCTTGGCCTTTGATGATAGGCATTTTGGACTCAAAGAGGCTTCAATTTGAATGACAAACCATGCTTGATATGAAGCAAGCGCTGTGTTTAATGATTTAAGTATTGGAGTGAAATTCTGGAAATGACATTGTCCAATGACTGGGCGGATTCCGCCCAGCCATTGAACATGATGTCCATGGTGCTCTGGATTTCCGCCCAACCTAATAGCAAGTAGTTTAGTAGTGAGAGTTTTGATGAGCGAAGTTGGAAGTGATATAAATTAGGGAGAAGGAATCAATCGAGTATACATTGCAAAGCTATGTCCCATCATCATCATGGCAACAATCTGATATCCTTGAATGAACAACGTAAGCCCGCCTACGTGATTAACCAGCAAATCACATTAATATAACTGAGTTAGTATCCACAGATGTAAGGAACCTTGGAGTTTTCTCATGTTCTTCATGAGTATTTACTTTTCAAGAGAGGATTGAGTGTTTGATATCCTGTATCAAGTATTCAATTCCTATATGTTATGTAGTGGTACAAAACTGACATCAACATTATTTGGCGCTAGAAGGAGGGCCTGACAGTGTTTCTTAGAGAACTTATTGGCATTCAACTATGGTAAAAGATGGTGCTTCCGCATAGGGACGTCGTACCTATCCTGCAACCAAGCCTCAGATTTGAAGACAACCAAGAGGACATCATCTCAGGGTTGAATTCACTTGCCTGGAGAGCTAAAAGAAGTGCACCTGAGTATATGCGAACAAGTTTTGTGTTGGAAGAAGAAGAAGAAAAGGCTCAGAGAATTGATAGGGAAATTCAGAAGAGATTGGAACACCAAAGAGAACTTGCAAGAAAACTTGAAAGAGAAAGGAAAAGGCTCAGAGAATTGACAGAGCAATTCGAAGGAGATTGGAGCGGGTAAGACAAATCGAAGAAATGATCCAAGATGGTGTTGACATCT
>MU225900.1:4367647-4381920 GCA_018584345.1 Thuja plicata | reverse complement strand
ATCGGCTACCAACTGAAGGTAATCTCGTCTCAGAATCCTGACAGCCTCCCGTAAGGAATGAATCTCTGCAAGGGCCAAGTAACAACCACCAAGCTCATCATCCATAGGAGAACCCCACCCATGAACAGCTAGCAATTGCCGAGTAGTATCAAAATGTTCAACTGTGGTAACAATATCGCGCTCGCTAACTCTCAACTGACTAGTCACATGATCACTATGAATGGTCGGTCCTCTATGCAACACCTCTAGCATGCTGTCCATACTACAAATAGACGTGGCATCCAAGGTACTCCTCTCAACAACACTATCTCCCAGTGAACTGTCCCCTGAGCTCTGTGAACTAATAGCTGAGCTCATGTCCTCCAACGGAGTATCAGCATCTGACACGTCTCCGTCGAACTCCTCTGTACATGAAGAAGCTGCTATAGAATCTATCTCCTCAACACTCAGCTGCCTCATCCTCTGTAACCTCTAGGTAATCCAGATCCTGGGACCGATCTGTACTCTCCAGTAACTCGGGGTCCTCTCCCAGGGTCTGTTGCCGACAAGGCTCACTACTGGAGTCATCCTCGGGAGTCATATAAGAAGTATCGGAAGCAACCCCAGATGCTAGCAATGACTCTACTTCTTCAGGTGTCCTTGAAGGAACCTCAACTGACTCTGGATTAACCCCTGAATCTGGGTCATGTTGGCATGAGTCCGTATCTACTGTCTCGGACTCAGTACTAGCATTATCACATGTGGCCTCCGTACTCACATCCCTCATACAGGAGGAAACTGGCATCTCCTGTACCAGCCCCATCACATGACTGCTGCTATCCTGATCTGTACAATCTGTCTCCATCCCCTCAAGGCAATCCTCAAAGGTGGTATCCTCCTGTAAAACTGAACTAGAGTCACTGTCTAACTCGATAATACAATCGGGTGTGGTGATGACATCCACAGCGGTCCTCATCTCCTGACGTATCACAATGTCATCCACACTACAACAAGATAGCTCCTAGCTCTCGCCTACCCTATCTGAGAGGTGTGCTGCCTCTCACTCCGATGCTACACTATGACAGCTGATATATACATCTCCGATGACAAGTCCATCCCCAAGAACAACTGGACCATCAGAGGCAACTACTGCATCAACTGTATCTGCATCCACTGCAGCAACTACACGGGAAGCCTCAACCTACTGAAGCTCAGTCCTGCGGTCTACCACTGGTACTGGCATGTCCACCTGTCTATCATCAGCTCCCTGAATAGGTGTCGTATTATATACGGGTGGGTCTATATCTCGGACACCTATCGGGGAAAGCTCAAGCTTCCTGCCCTGTAATCTCGGTGACGGCCTACGAAAAGCATAAACCATGTACCTAGCTGCCCTATCCACCGTCTCTGGATCCGACAAACTGTCTGCCAGCCTTTGCTGATAGAGTCTAAGTCTCTCCATCAATATATCCTGTCATTACTCCGTGTACTGCTGCGCCGGCTCTCAGAACTAAGCCGCCTGTATCTCTCCATAATTGACTTCTCAAATAATAATAAAATTAATGAACCCAATTTCCCAGCAGGCTGGCAGGAAACCGCTCTGATAGCAATGTAAGAACCCCTTGTGGTTCTAACTTTGACAAACACTGAACTGTGGTTTAATTCTGGATATTTGACAATTTGTCAAACACTTTGCAGGCAAGCTCTGATACCACTGTAATAACCCTTCGTAGGCTCTATCCGCTGATTTTTTGTCTCCAGAACGCAACCACGCTGCTGATTGCTGATTGTTGATGAAGCTGCAATTTTACTGTTCACGTGCACTATTCACGTGCACTGTTCATGCGCACTGTTCACGTGCACTGTTCATGCGCACTGTTCACGCGCACTGTTCACGCGCACTGTTCATGCGCACTATTCACGGCTGCAACTTTCTCTCCCTTGTTCTTTAATTAGAAGAATACTGAAAACATACTGTTGGAGCACAATCAGAACCTCTGTATGAGATTCTCTTTGAATTATCAAATTCACCAGGTATTTCACTGGCTCAAATGATGAACACATAGAAGAACTACGTTCTTCAATGGCGAATCCTAAAAACCCTTGTCCAGAGCTCAGAGCAAGAAGCAATAATCAATAACAATAACAAATGGATGATTTCTTCATTCCTTTTCCAAGCATAAATTTGCCTTCCAAACCCTAAATTGCATTCTTCTAGAGAGCTGCTATTTTCCTCATAAAAATCATTAAAACATTTAATGATTTTAGACTTAGGAAAATACATTTAATTTTTCTCCTTCAATTAATTCAGTCAGTTGGCCCCATTCAATGAGAAATAGACCCTAAACATTAAGTCACTTAAATTATAATATAAAATTATATTATAACTTTATAATATAAGCTCAAACTATTAATATTTATTTTAGCCAAATAAATATTAATATCTCCATTATTACTCATCATTTTTGCATGCCGTCTGAACTAGGAGCTGACATAATGAATCTGCATATGACCATACCCCTTTACTAAAAATAGCAGGGGTCCATCTCTAACCTCTCCAACTTACTATAAATAGTAAGTACTGCATACAGAGTCCTGGAGACCTCAAACGAAAGCCAAATCTGCAAAACTTTGACCACTGAAGAAGATGCATCCCTCAAAGGACCCTCTATCCAATCTCATTAGCCTACGAGAGACAAAATAATAGGCTAATCCTTCAAACTCTGATGCTCATGAAAAAATGGGGACATTACAACATGTCATCTCGGCGCAATGCCTTGATCATTAGATTTTCGAGCACTTTTGCATTGAGGCTTTACGCCATCCGTCCGATCAAACTGAACTTGATCGGTCTTTAACTTCAGTTTCGACCTTAGCCTTAACCTGCCTTGACTCATCTTTAACCTGGGTAACTGAAATTCTGTCTCTGAGTCGCTAGATCATTTCTTTAACTCTAAGTTTACTGCGAGACTTAACGCACAACACACGATCAAATCACGATCAACGGTTCAGAACTAAACCTGACTTTAACTTTACTGCAACTTTGATTCATTCCGAGATTCAGCGACTGAAAGAAACTCTAAGTCGCTGGATGAAAAGCTAACCCAAGGGTTTATTCTGAGATTTCACGCCATCCGTAGGATTAGACTTGCATCGACGATCTGCGTGTAATCTCCTGATCTATGTTGATTTTTTGACTTTGTCTCGAGACCTAGCACAAGCCACACATCTTGGATGAGATTGACGATCCTCGTGTAATCTCTGAATCCTTTCCTTACCTCTGGTTTTATTTAGAGATCATGCGACTGAAAGAAAAAACCAAACCAGTCTTTAACACTGAGTTTATCTAGAGATTGCGAGATAGACTGAGTCGCTGAATCTCCTAATGTTCTGACTAACTTTGGTCTCATCACGAGACTTAACGCATGGCACACGATCAAAACAAGATCAACGACCTGCGTTAAGTCTCTGAATATCTTTCATGGCATAAGCTTTTCATTGCGAAATCAGGAGATAACCGTCCGATAAAAATGCATCCACGGCCTGCTCTTAATCTCTAGATCATAGAAGCATATTCCTTTTCCTTTCGAGATCACGAGACAAAGGGCCGCGCTAAGTCGCTGAATGAGATGGAATATTCCTCTGGATTGCGAGATTAAGAGATAACCAAGGAAATGTTAATGCGCACATGACTTATAAGAACACTTAAGTCACCTGATAAAGTAAGTCGGAAAAAGAACATGTCAGCTAGGGTTTAAGAGATTTTCATAGGGTTTTTTGCACTTAGGTCTTTAAACATGAACAAGGGTTAACCAGAGACCTAACAAAAATGCAGAGAGCAAGATCAAGTCAAGGAAAAAATGCAGAATTCATACAAGCTGGGCTCTACCCTTGTGGGAGCCTCATTTACTCCGCTTGTCGCCAAAATTGACAGAATGGGAAATTTAGGTAACATTTTTAGCGATTTCTGCTGAATGTCAGCCTGCTAGACATATAAAACCAGTGGCCTTATGACATTCCATTGGCCATAGGAGTCTGCATTTGAGCACACAAAAAACCTCTGGGAGGCAGGAGGATTGAAACCAGGAGGAGGGACAACGAACAAAAACAGGGAAAAGGACTGTACAAGCAGAAACAATTGTGCAAAGCATTTTGAGAAAAGAAGGAAAAACTAACCTAGAAAGCAGGAAACTTAATTACAAAGCTAGTCAAACCTCAAAACAAGGCTTTAGGTGAAATCCATTGACAGAAATTGGCAAGGCTTCTCCTTCAAGAGTTGATAGCTGAAAAGCATTATGCTCCTTGCACTCAGTGATTACAAATGGACCTCCCCAAAAGGAATCAAACTTTGAATGTCTACCAAGCTTGGATCTGAATTCATCCCATTTGAGGACTACATCCCCAACATTGAAGTTGCTTGATCTAGCTCTCCTATCAAAGCTTTTCTTGGTTTGCATCTGTTAGAACTCCATGGTCTGCATGGACTTGTCTCTGCTTTCTCCTAACTCCATGAGCTGAGCATGCCTTACCTGCAGATGGTCTCCTTCTTCAAAGAGGACAAGCTGGGTAGCAAGGTCCAAAGCTGGTAATTCAATTGAAATGGACAATTTAGCTTCCCTGCCATAGACTAGCATGTATGGAGAGCTCCCAATGATCTTCTTGGGAGTGATCCTGTCAAACCATAAGGCAGACTTCAATTTAGAGTGCCACTCTCTTCGATTTTCTTGCAGTCTTCTTGATTATCCTGATCAGGTTCTTGTGTGTAGACTCTGCTAAACCATTACCCTGGGGTAATAAGTGGAGCCTGTGTTCAGATAAACACCATGTTTAATTGCCCATTCAGTGAGTCTTACGCCTGTGAAAGCAAGTGCATTATTTGATATAATAGAGTCTGGGGTCCCAAACCTGTGAATTATGTCATCATAAAAACTCAAGACAACACTCTCATTTGCTTCCTGTAGTGCAATGGCCTCAGTCTATCTGGTGAAATAATCAGTTGCAGTGATTATCCACTTATGGCCTGCACTAGATGGGGGGTTAATTAGGCCTATGAAGTCAACGCCCCACTTCATAAAAGGTTAGTCTATCCTAATTGGTTGGAGGGGCAGAGTTGCAAGCCTTTCCTTACCTGCAAACATGGCACATTTCATGCATTTTCTTACATAATCATAACTATCCTTAAAGATAGATGCCAATAGTATCCAGCCCTCATGATCTTGAAAGCAGTAGTCCTAGGAGAGAAATGACCTCTAGAAGGTCCATCATGAAATTCATTTAGGACACCTGCTACTTGTTCTGAATCAATGCTTCTTAAGAGAGCACCATTATGATCCTTTCTAAAAAGGATCTCATCAATCAGCACAAAGGGGATAGATTGCAATCTATAATACCTTCTTTTTGCTGAATCCAAGTTTGCAAGGCAGTTTCCTGTCTTTAAAAAATGAACCATGTTAGGCAACCAACCTGCTGCCTTGGCATGTTCTTCTGTTGAATGCACAACTAAGGATGCATTCATTTGCTCTTGGTCTTTTGGAGTTTCATCCTCAGTCAATTGTTCACAAAGACCTCTCCCTCTGACTAGCTTGGTCACTTGGATAACAATGTCATACTCCAGGACTCTAGTGATCCAACCAGCTCTTTTCTCATTTAGGTCCTTAGAAAGTAGAAACTCCTTGACACTCGGATGAGTGACTCTCAAATGTACCTTGCTGCGGGTTAGTAAATGTCTAAATTTCTTAAGGCTTTTTACCACAGTAAATACATGTTTCTCTACATAAGAGTACCTCCGCTCATACTCTTCCAAACCTTTGCTAAAGAAAGCAATAGGTTGTTCCAATCCTTCAGAGTTTTGTTGAGTTAAAATTGCAGATATAGCATCAGAGCCTCCATAAGCATAAAGAATGAAGTCCTTGCTAAAATCAGGATTCAGCAAGGCAGGAGCCTCAGTCAGAGCCTCTTTAATGGCTTTGAAAACTAGCCTTTCCTTCTTTGCTCCAACAGAAAACTACATTCTTCTTCAACATTGTTGTTAAAGGCTTCAAAAGATCTGCAATGTTAGGCAAGAAACGCCTGACAAAGTTAATCCTTCCTATGAAGGATTGAAGACTCGTCTTGTGAGGTGGTAGGGGTAGCTCTAGAATATCTCCAATCCTCCCAGGGTCCACTGTAATACCTTGTTTGCACACAATATATCCCAACAGTTTCCCTTCATGGACTGCAAACACACATTTCTTGAGATTGAGGGAGATCCCAAACTTCCTACACCTTTCAAATATTTTCCTCAGATGTTTGATGTGGTCTGCTGCATGTTTAGAATAAACAGTGATATCATCTAAGTAGACCAGTACAAACTTGTACATGAGGCTTTTAAAGGCCATATCCATAGCCTTTTGAAAAGTAGCACCTACATTTGACAAACCAAAAGGCATCTTTTGATAGGCCATGGTTCCCCACTTGGTTGTAAATGCAATTTTGTATTGATCCTCTTCATTAACTAGGATCTGATTATATCCTGAGTAGCTATCCAGTAATGAGGAGCGTTCTAATCCAGAGACACTACAAAATCTATTTCGTGGATGGTAATGGGTGGCGATCTTTTAGGGTTGCCCTATTAAGGTCCCTAAAGTCAACACATAGCCTCAGTTCCCCATTCTTTTTCTAACAGGAACAAGGTTGGATACCCAACTAGTATGCTTTATGGGGTAAATGATGCCACTCTCTATTAGTTTGAGCACTTCTTTATGCATGAGTGGCTCAAGTTTGGGGTTGACAGGCCTTTGCTTCTGTCTGACTGGCTTGGCATTTGGCTCTAGCTCAATGGTATGTTGAGCAAGTGCTGGATTGAAACCCCTGAGGTCTTCATATTGCCAGGCAAAGATATCAATGAATTCTTGAAATAATTGAGTGTAATCTTGTCTCTCTGAATCAATGTTCACTTTTCCAAACTTTAGGCTTTTACCTAGCTCCAGCTCTAAATCAGCATGGTGTTCTTGTTGAACTACCAAGCTATTCTTATTCCTTTTTTCTTGGTCGTCTTTGTTGAAGATAGATTCCAACATAACAAGACCTTTAGGCATCTTATTTGATTTAAGTTGTACCACTTGGTCACCATAGTTTTGCATCAACCTATCTTGATTGTGTTCTGAAAAGACATCTTCTTCAAACAAGAATTGCAGAATTTACTCATCATTATCAAACACTTGCCAATTAATATTATTATAAGGGATGGAAGGTCTGACAATAATCTTAACATGATGTTTATCCTTCCTTATTGAAATGTTGTTAGGAATATCAAATTGGGATCGAACAACAACTAATCTATCTGCATCTTGATTTAGTTTTCTAGGGATAGCAATGATGTTGAAAGCTTGGAAATCTTCTATTGCATCCCAAACTCGATGCTTGTAGGCTTTCATTGTATCATTCTTGGTAGCACTTATCCCTCTTAGTCGGCTGACAACCAATTCACTGTCACCATATACTTTTAGGGCTCTAATCCCTCTCTTTCTAGCCCACTCCAATCCATTCACTAGACTCTCATATTCAGTTGTGTTGCTTGTGCAAGTGCAAGAGAAACTGAATCTAAAGGTTGTATAGTACTTCTCACCTTTTTGGGAGACTAACATTGCACCACCACCAGAGTCATGTCTGCTTCTAGCACCATCAAAGAATAGTTCCCAAACTTTACTGCTCTGTTCTTCTGATTCCTCAGTGTCTGCCTTAAAAATATTTGGCTCTATGAATCCATCCTCTTGTATCAAATAGTTTCCAAAACCAGCATCCCAAATAACATTGGCTTGGGCCTCTGAAGCTCTTTCTGATTCCAATTCATTCAGATAGATATCTGGAATGTTTTTTATCTTAGTGTTTGTTTCTTTGATGATTGGAAAGTCGTTACTATCAAGTGCAAGACAACTTGCATTGAATACATTGGACACATAAGGCTCTATATGATGTGCCGCCAATGATTCGGACTTGATAGTAACCTTGGTTCCATACCTAGTATGGAAAAGCATGTGAGACCAGTCAGCAGAAAGATAGCCGCCTATCTTGCCTGTGAATTCTCTTGACAGACATATGGCAAATAGAGCAGGGAGATCTATAATGTAGATGTCAAGTAAGATAGAGAAATTGGGGCTTGCATGAAGGATCAACCTTGTATCCTTGGCCACACCTACTGTGTTTACTGATGAGCCGTCAAGTTGTGTTACCTTCTTTTGGAAGGGTTCATATTTGAGCCCTAAATGATCAGCTACCTTCTCGGGCATGACTGAACTAGTGGCCCCACTATCTACCATACAATTATGTACTAGAAAATTTCCAATAATTAATGATACGTAAAAGGGAGGTGGGTTTAAGTTCCTACCTTGAATGGCATCTGCTTTGGTGTTGCTGCTTGGAATCTTCTTCTCTTGGTCAAGGTTGACCAATACTGGTTTAGTAACATCATTTGTGGGTTGTTGAGGCATTGCCACTTCACCCGTAGCCTTCTTCAAGATCTCAGGCTGCCCTGGAATAGCCAAGGAGTCCCACATAGACATAGTCACATTCATCTTCTTCATGTTGTCCACAATATTGAAAGGCACTGTTGTGTTCACTCTTTGGTGTGCTTTCACTATCGTGGGCTCAACCTCCTTGGGAGATTGACTCTCCTTGACTGGAATGACAGGAGGTCTTTTTAGTATGGCAGGAAAAGATGGATGTGATGACTCTGCGGATGTAGTAGCTCTTCCTCCATCTTCTGCTCGCTCAATGTCTTGGGCTCTTCTCTTGGACCGAGTATTGGCTGCAATTGGAGACTCACCATTCACTCCATTAAAATCTTGCTCTTCCCAATTGAAGAGAGCAGTCTCATCAACTTGTCCATCCTGTTGGGGAACTAACCCACTAGAAGATGCTTCTAGTTGGGTGTTCAAGGCATTTTGTGCCATGAGTGCCTGATTCATCCACCCATTCAAGCATGTAGCCTGATTATGGGGTTGATTGCAAGGGAAACACCATTCATTTTCTGATGCAAGATTATTCTCAATTGGAACCATATCCCTAATTGGATTTGCAGAGTTAAGAGGCGCTGGATTATAAGGTTGGAATGGCCTCTGATTGAAGTTTTGCCTTTGACCTTGGCAATTCCCTTGATATGGTGGTTTATTTTGCTGATAAGATTGTCCCTGATTTTGATATTGTTGGTTAGGACCTTGATTTTGTTGCTGAAAGGGTGGTCTATTTCCTTGATTTTGCTTTTTAATACTAGTCAACTCATTACTCATGGTCTGTAATAAATTTTTCATTTCTTATTGACTGCTTCTCAATTCAAGTAGCTCTTGGGAAGGGCCTGCTTTGGATTCCTCATAGCTAGTACTAGCTTGAGTTGCTATCACAGGGGGTATGGGAGTGTATGGAGGGATGCTCAAGGGCATGTTGGGTTGAATATCAGGGAAGATAGGTATGGGTGGCCTTGGGGCTATCATACCGGCCTGAATCAAACAATTTTTTGCTTTGACAGCTATGTCAAAAGCCTGAGGTAATGAAGTACCTCGCATGGATTGGATCATGACAGATATGTTGTTCAAACTTTTCAAGAAATATAGAAGAGCATGATCTGCTGAAGGCCTCACAGAAATAGGAATCCTATTCCATGTCTTGAGAAATCTATTATTGAAGTTTGTCATCTGCTCCTGAGGAGCTCTTTATATGGTTGTGAATTGCTCAACCAGGGATAGATGGTCTGATTTATCCTCAAAATATTTGCTAAGGGATTCTCCTAGTCTGTCCCAAGAATCAATAGAGCCAACTCCAAGAGTCCTAAACCACTGTAGGGCCTTGCCTTTAAAAGAAGCTGCCAACAACTTAGTAGCCACATCTTCTTCATTGATATGATAAACATTACAAATTGTGGCCACATCTCTTATATGCTCACAAGCAGTTGTCTGGCTCTCACCTGTGAAATCAGGCAAACTCTTTAGTGCTGCTAAGGGCAGATCATGGTGTTGAGCAAAATTCAATGGACTCTCTTGATTAAAGGGTACAAATGCAAACTGTCTTGCCATTGCAGGAACTGTGACTTGTTGAACAGCAACTGTGTGGGTTGTATTTGAACCAGGTAGTGGAGCTGAATCTTCTAGAAATTCTCTATTTAAAGATCTTCCCCTCCTAAAATGGAAAAGCAAGGATCTCTCCTCTGAAACCGGAGGTGTAGATTGTACTCTCCTTGTAGGGGATGTCCGTTGAGATGGTTTCCCTTTTCTTTTTGTTGGAGGTAACTGCAAAAAATCAGAAGGCTTTGAACTCCTTGTTTCTATCCTTCTCATAAACTTGAATAGGACTGGATCTTCTTGTTCTTGGTACCAAAGGAGTCGCCATATATACTTGAAAAAGAAACCTCTTTAGGTCTGTACTATGTAATCAGCATATCAAAGATGACATAGTCTTGAAATATCAAACTTCTTTTGTGGTCTCACCGAGCGTGCCAGAATTGTTATACACTAAATTTTGCACCCTATTAAGCGCTTGAGCCTAACAATCTAGTATAACATGGGAATCACTTCTAGGTTGTGGGACCTCTGCTAACTGAAGTGAAGCCTCCGGATTCTAGGCCGGTTCCTCTTGGATAATCACCTTATTTGCTCTTTTAACATGAAAAGTAAACTTGGAAGGAAAAGGGATAGAAGGAGAACTAAAAGGGAAATAACCGAAAAGCAAATTATCCTACTAGGTGATGCACCAAAGGTAACATGAATCACAACACAGTGACCAAAACTAGCATGAAATCCTGAAACTAGCAAAACACAACTTTCTTAATAGGCTTGCATAAATATTTCACAGAGAGGTCTGAAATGAAAAGAGGCTATTCAAGGAAAGAGAAAATTTCACAAACAATAGCATATTCAATAGAATCGACACAGAGTATGACCTTCAAACAAACATCCACTCCAGCAAATAGGCATAGGAACGAGACAAGATAACAAGGGATGAACAAAATCCTCAAGATTATCCTTATCAGATCATCCGCAGCAGTGCACAAAGATGCAAAAAGAAAGAAGGCTCAAGAACACCAAGATATTCTCTAATGTTAACCACTATATTGTGCCTCAAATAAGAGAAATACAGAAAAGGGAAAAGTTGAGGACAGAGAAAATGTCACAGAAAACCTTTGCATAATCTGGAATTCAATGAAAAATTACAAGAAGATGAAAACCTGAGGGAAGAGAAAATGCCACAGAAAGTCTTGCATAAGCTAAAAAACTTCTAGCTACGAAAGCTTCTAAAACTACTTATATACAACCTCCCCTAGCACACAGGCTCGGGAGTCAATCCATCGATCAGTTAGCGTAGAATTAGGGTTACAATAGATTTTCAATAAACAATGCAGAAACCTTAAATCAGTCAAGTTTGCTCATCAATGTGCTTGGGAAATATCTCAACAAATCAGATACAGTCATGAATGCATCTCCCATCACCATAAATTTGATCAGAGATGTCGACTCGACCCATCTCTCTTGTCTGCAACTTGAAAGACCACGCCACCGCCATGAAACCCTGAAATCAGATTTGAATATTTGAATTTTTTAACATAAACGGTCACAAGTGGCGCGAGTGTTTGTATCAACGGTTTAGAACAAGACTTGCTTTCCTTTTAAAACACGGTCGTTGATCTTTATCTCTATCTTTATTCTGTCTTCGAGCTCAGATCTGATCATAGACACGTGGCGTCCTGGCGTAATGCCTCAAAGATTAAACACCTTCATCTTGGCCATCGAGGGATTACACCCACCGTTGGATTTTCCTTACTTGTGCCTTTACCTTGTCTTTTCAACCCGAGACCCTTGACATCATCAGTGCCACATGTCATCTCGGCGCAATGCCTTGATCATTAGATTTTCAAGCACTTTTGCATTGAGGCTTTACGTCATCCATCCGATCAAACTGAACTTGATCGGTCTTTAACTTCAATTTTGACCTTAGCCTTAACCTGTCTTGACTCATCTTTAACCTGGGTAACTGAAATTCTGTCTCTGAGTCGCTAGATCATTTCTTTAATTTTGAGTTTATTGCGAGACTTAACGCACAATACATGATCAAATCACGATCAATGGTTTAGAACTAAACCTGACTTTAACTTTACTGCAATCTGATTCATTCCGAGATTCAACGACTAAAAGAAACTCTAAGTCGCTGGATGAAAAGCTAACCCAAGCATTTATTCTGAGATTTTACGCCATCCGTAGGATTAGACTTGCATCACGATCTGCACGTAATCTCTTGATCTTTGTTGACTTTTTGACTTTGTCTCGAGACCTAGCGCAAGCCGCACATCTTGGATGAGATCAACAATCCTCGTGTAATCTCCGACTCCTTTCCTTAACTCTGGTTCTATTTGGAGATCACGTGACTGAAAAAAAAAACCAAACCTGTCTTTAACTCTGAGTTTATCTAGAGGTTGCAAGATAGACTGAGTCGTTGAATCTCCTAATGTTCTGACTAACTCTGGTCTCATCATGAGACTTAACGCACAGCACACGATCAAAGCAAGATCAACGACCTGCATTAAGTCTCCAACTATCTTTCATGGTATAAGCTTTTCATTGCGAAATCAGGAGATAACCGTCCAATAAAAATGCATCCACGGCCTGCGCTTAATCTCTAGATCATAGAAGCATATTCCTTTTCCTTTTGAGATCACGAGACAAAGGGTCGCACTAAGTTGCTGAATGAGATGGAATATTCCTCCAGATTGCGAGATTAAGAGATAACCAAGGAAATGTTAATGCGCACATGACTTGTAAGAACACTTAAGTCACCTGATAAAGTAACTCGAAAAAAGAACATGTCATGAACGAGCTAGGGTTTAAAAGATTTTCATAGGTTTTTTTGCACTTAGGTCTTTAAACATGAACAAGGGTTAACCAGAGACCTAACAAAAATGCAGAGAGCAAGATCAAGTCAAGGAAAAAATGCAGAATTCATACAAGTTGGGCTCTACCCTTATGGGAGCCTCATTTACTCCACTTGTAGCCAAAATTGACAGAATGGGAAATTTAGGTAACAGTTCCTTAACTAAAATGGTTGCTACCTCCTAACAATGCAAAGAGTTTAAGTTGTTGCGAAAAACTGAATTTTTGTTATCATCCTCAAACCTCTCTACACATATGAAGAACTCCTTCAAAACTTCACGCCTAAGTTGTTTATTATGGTGTTGTCCCTAATTTTGCATTCCCCAAAATTGGGGAACCCTATGCATTTCCTTGTCAGGTTGATATGCGTTTTTCTCTAAGCGTGTCGATGTTCTGGCAGGAGTATTTTTCAACGGAATCAGTCATCCCTTGATTTCTGGTTGTTTTATCTTCTGACTAAACATCAAGTCCTTTTCCTTCTTTGTTTTTTTTTTCTCTTTTCTACGTTTTGTCTTGCCGTCGTTCTTGTTGTCGTCTTGCCGCTCAATTCTGAGCTCTTTTGGGTTTCTTCCGGGTAGGTCTTGTCAGTTAAGTTTTTAGGCAGTCTGCACTTCCTTGAGGAATCACCAATAAAGTGGGCTTTTTCTTGTCAATCGCATACAGTGAAAGTTTATTTTATGTGTGAGATGGACTTAAAACTCCATCCTGAAGTTTCACGTCATTCTGTGAGGTTTTACTTGAAAATTTTAATGGCAGCGGGTTTTTACATCGAACCTGCATATCAGACCTTAAAATTTTGAAGTCGCGTATAAAATTATTAAATTCTTTCTTTATTTTATTTAATGACAAGATAAAGATAAGATTTATAAATAAAATCACAATTTATTTATAAATTTTATAATTTGAATGGATTTAATATAATTCATTTTAATTTTCTATTTAAATGGTGATTTTTCTAATATGTTGTGTGTTATTAAAGTTATAACGTTTTTATAAGGCTAAGGTCATTAAAATTTAAAAAACATATAACATATGTTATTATGGTTTTAAAATATTATAATATAATATATATTATTTTTAAGAAAAATATATGTATTATAGCTTTGTGTCTAAAAGCGTTGTTCTTTTTAATAAATTAGTTATCTACGTTTTTGCATATATCATATATATTAATACAATATGTTATCTACATATCATATTAATATATATGTTATAAATTGTAGGTGTCGATTTCTTTAAATCATACATATTACAACGTATATGCTAAGTTTTTTATTAAAACCGTAGCTTATGCTTTTGATAACATGGCGTTCTTTTTGGTTTAAAACGCATGATTATTCACATTGCATTTCGCATATGTCTAAGGCTTATTAAAAACCCGTGATTGTTTAAGTGACTGGGCGT
>MU225900.1:4327775-4363787 GCA_018584345.1 Thuja plicata | reverse complement strand
GACGTTGAACTTGCACTTGAGGTATATGATGGTATTATCATGATTCATGATGCTATGATTACAAATGTTTTTGTTGTTTAAATGTTTTTATGATACTATGTGACATACCAATCTTAACTCATGCTTCGAGGCTGCATAAATATGTAACGCATGTGATGGATTTATCATTTATGTTCCTTGTTTATATATGTTAGCTTCTATTTGATGATGTTATAGTGTGTTTAAGTTATATTCAATAAAGGGTGCATGAAATAAGTTTTAAATTGTTAAAATCTCTAAATTTTAAGGGTTTTTTAAATTTGCCGATTCATGGGCGATTCGATTTCGATTCATGGGCGATTCGCAATTCGATTCGGCCTTGCCGATTCCGAGACGATTCCGGTTCTCGTTACTTTGGTTCTACTTGAAGCCACCTGCGGTAAGAAGGGAGCCTCCCCTATTGCTGAGAGGAGAGAGTAATCTCACATACTGCTGCCTAAAACACACATTTCGCAAGTTGTAGTCTTAGTGACTTGCAAAATATTTAGCCAACATATGGCAAACTAATTCAATAGGTTTACCTGAAGGAGTGTCAAATATACATTTCTCTATTTTTCCCCTTACTTCTCTCGAACATATTTCACTGTATCAATCACTTCCGAATTGAAGTCAAGCAAGTAATCCAAGAAACCATCTAATTTTTTAAACTTATCTGGCATGATCTAGTATTCTTTAAAAATTATATCAGCTTCCATTTCAAATTCTTCTCTAGTTTTTCCCATGACTGAAACAAGCAAGGGTGTCGGTCACTCAAATATCACCTATAAGAGTTCTAATTCCTGACCGCCAACAGGATGGCAGGAAACTGCTCTGATACCTCTGTGAGAACCCCCTGTGGTTCTAACTCTAACAAACACTGAATTATTCCAATTTTGGATGTTTAACGATTTGTCAAACACTTTGCATGCAAGCTCTGATGCCACTGTACTAACCCCAATAGGTTATCCAACCTCCATTGCAAATGTTTGTGTTTTTGAATGTTTGGTTTTGACTTGCAATTTTAAAATAAAAAATAAACCTTTTGCTAGGAAAAATATAATAACATTGCAAATATAAAATATTCTAGAATGAAATAGAGCTACAATGATTCTTATTGAGCATAATATATATATATTTATAACCTTTTTCATTAACCATTCATACCCGGAGATCCACAAACTTTAATTATAAAATTTGGAAATGTATGGCAGCAATGTATGAACCTGTAGATAACAGCTAGTAATGAATATTTAATGTTGGTAATAATTGCAATGGCTGCCACAATCGACTCTACGAGTACTCTTTAAAAATCTGCACTTAAACCCTTACACCTTCAATTGAAATGCAAAAACACGATAGCAATTTACTGTTCATGGGTTACTGTAGCGCAGGTAATGTAGCCTCACTGTAGCTGCAAGATTAAAGCTTGCAATCTTCTCTTATTTGGCTGCCAATGATGATCCACAGGTCTGCAATGAATTAGCATCAAATATATGCACAAACCCTTGATTTACTCACCAATAAACCCAATCATGGCCTCTGAGTAAAGTCATCACCAATTGCACAATTCACTCAATATTTACACAAATTCAAAGTGCTGAAAACTATGAAGAATTCTCAATTCTCCAAGCTGAAACTTCTGAAACCCTTGTCTCCAAATTCTCTTCACACAATTCAATAATATCAAATGCATAGAATGAATGAATTTTCTCTTGCCTTGGTTTTTTATAATTCTCCAAGAGGAATAGATATGTATCTTCACAAATACACTTCTCATGACTTAAAAATATTTAGCTTTTGTTGCACTTGCTTTTGATGTATTTGAAATATATTTAATTATATTTCCCTCCATTTGACACACAATGAAATAATATAAAGTATATTTTAATAATCACTTATATCTCCCTTTAAATTGGCACTTTACATTATTCCTCATATGCATTTATAATTTGACTTTATGATCATTAAATAACCCCTTTTAGTAATAAAGTCAAATAACATTTAATGATGTGCACTTTAATGTGTCAATTGGCCCCCACTTAAATAAAAACTTTAGTTTATAACTTTAACAATTAATTATTAATAAAGGATTCTTTATTAATAATTAATACCTTGGGCTTGCCAATAACTCATTCCATTTTGTCAACTGATGAACTCTGTCAATACCAAGTCCAAGTGCACTGCTAAAAATAGCAACATGGGCATAATTGACTTACTATAAATAGTAAGTCCCCCAAATTGAGCCAACTAACGAATGAGTCAATCACTGTGCATACCATGACCCTGGGTGCCCCTGCCAGATATAGCAACTCCTCAACAATGACTTGCTATAAATGGTAAGTCTATGAATAACTGCTCCAGTCAATGATACTGAATAACAACACTGTCACAAAGTTGTTCAAGCGCCCTGCCAAAGATGGAAACCCTGACTTTCCCGAAAAGGTCACTTACGATAAATAGTAAGTGTGCTGATCTGACTCAAACGAAGAGCAATCCTGAACATCCCTGACCTCTGAGTGGGAATTGGCCTCCAACTCTGCCAACTAGACCGTCTGAGCAACTCCATTACCCTATGAGGATCAGGAAATAGGCTAATCCTCTGAAAGATGACACTCACAAAATAGGGGACATTACACAGATCCCTTAGTGAAAAGAGAGGCTATAGGAGGTTGCATGCTTTAGTTGAAAAGCCTAATTCTACATTTTTTTTAACCCTTTCTAAGTGTAAATGTTTCTCTAGTGGCAAGATAAACATCTAGAATTTTCACAAATATTTGTTGAGTTTCTACAACTGGGTATTATTGTTCTTAATCTTATAATTTATAGTATATGTATGACTATGCACACACACACACACACACACTTATAGATGTATATACATATTTTTGTACATGTACCCAATGAAAAAAATTATTGCACTATCATATAGAGTTTTGATACCCATACACAAAACGATGATGTAGAAAATCCTTTCAAGTTTTATTTATATTTTAATTTTATAAATTAAATTTTTAAATGTTGTAACTCATAACTCTCTAATTTTGTCTTAGTAAGTTGCTCGCTAGTTTGCATCTCAGGGGAATTGGAGCACATACTGTTGGTTTGTGGTGACTGATCAAGCAAGTATTGTACACTTTCTACAATTTGTACTGTATTGTATCCCCCCCAGAAAAAGTGTTAACTCGTCAAGTGTTTTTGGTTGACTCGTCAAGCGTTTCCCTAGTTTAACTCGTCAAGCATTTTTAGGGTTAGAGTTTTTCTATAAGCAAAATAGTGTTAGGGTTATGGCTTGCTAGAGTGAAGTAGTATTGTAGCATTTTGCAGTGGTATTGAGCTGCAAGGGATCACAGGTTGTAATTGGTTGAAATTATTGGATAATAAGATTAGAATCTTTGTTTGGTGGACGTAGCCAAAGATTGGGTGAGCCACGTTAAATCTTTGTGTCTTCTTGTTTTATTTTTGTGTGTAATGCAAATCCTTCTCTGAAAACTCCTCTGGGAAGAAAATAAAAACCCTAAGAACTGATAATGGGAGGGAATACACCTCTAACATTTTTAGAGGATTTTGCAAAGAAGCTGGGATTAAGAGGGAGCTCCCTGTTCCTTACAACTCTCAACAAAATGGGGTTGCTAAGAGGAAAAATAGAACTATTGTAGAAGCAGCTAAAGCCATGCTCCTTGATCAAAATTTAGAAACCTATCTTTGGGTAGAAGCCTCCAACACTGTTGTATACATACAAAATAGACGTCCTCACTCCCATATTGAAGACAAAACTCCTGAAGAAGATTTCACAGGTATAAAGCCAGATATCACTCACTTAAGGACATTCAAATGCCCTGTTTATTTTCATGTACCTAAAGAGAAAAGAACAAAACTAGAATCTTCTGGAAGAAAAGGAATCTTTGTTGGGTATAGTGATACTTCTAAAGCCTATAGAGTATTTGTACCTGGACATAGCAATATTGAACTCAGTAGAGATGTAATATTTGAGGAAGACCTAGCTTTTAAAAGGGCTAGAAATTATATTGAGTCAGAAAGTAATACTCCACCTTCACATCTAGAAAAGGATCTTGCTCATGGGCTTCAGAGGGAGTATCCTGAAGAGGATCAAAATGAAGTACAAAACTCACCTCAAGAAAATCTTAAGAAAAGACCACTTTGGGCCACCAAAACAATGGAAGAAGCAAAGAACTATGCAGCTCCTTCGGGGGCCTTTAGAGAAAGTAAAAGACCCTGAAGATTTTCCAACTATGTGGCTTTAATGAATGATCTCTCTAAGTCTAAACCTTCTAATGCATCAGAAGCTCTCAAACACCAAGTATGGAAGGATGCCATGACAGAAGAATACCAATCCATCTTAAAAAATGATGTTTGGAAAGTTGTTCCTAGGCCAAAGGAAAAATCTATTTTTTTATCCAAGTGGCTATTCAAAATCAAGTATGCTGCAGATGGCAGTATAGAGAAACATAAAGCCAGATTTTTTGCCAGAGGTTTCTCACAGAAAGAAGGAATTGATTATGAGGAAACATTTGCACCTGTCACAAGATATACCTTAGTCAAAGCAGTTCTAGAAATCTCAGTAGTCAAAGGATGGAAATTTCATCAGATGGATGTAAAGACCGCATTCCTAAATGGGAAAAAAGAGGAAGAAGTCTACTTCGAGAAACCAGAAGGATTTGAGATTCACACTGCAAAATCTCATGTGTGCAGATTGAAGAAAGCTCTCTATGGACTTAAACAGGCTCCCAGGGCATGGTATGAGAGAATCGATAGCTATCTCATGAAATTGGGATTTTCTAAGAATGATGCAGATCCAAATCTATACTTCAAGCAAAGCAAAGGTGATATGTTAATATTATTGTATGTTGATGATTTGTTAATTACAGGGGAAGATCACCTTATTGATCAATGTAAAAAAGACCTTGCTAAAGAGTTTGAAATGAAGGACTTAGGCCTTCTACATTACTTCCTTGGATTGGAAGTTTGGCAGAACTCAGACAGCATTGTGCTTAATCAAGGAAAGTACACCTTGGACATATTGAAGAGATTCGGTATGATAAATTGCAGGCCCATGTCTTCTCCCATGGAAACAAACCTTCATAAACTAAACGAGGCAGCAGTAGATTCTCCGTTTGCAGATCCTACCCTCTACAGGAAGATAATTGGATCTTTGATGTACCCAGTTAATACTAGACCGGATATCTATTATGCAGTAAATGCCTTGAGTCAGTTTATGTGTAAGCCTAAGGAGATACATCTTGTGGCTGTCAAGCATATTATGAGATACCTTCAAGGTACTCTAAATTTTGGACTCAAATATGAGAAAGTTGACTTGAATCTACATGGTTTCACAGATTCTGATTGGGCTAGAAGTGTAACTGATAGAAAAAGCACCTCAGGTTACTGCTTCAGTTTGGGATCCGCCATGATATCTTGGATGTGCAGGAAACAGTCTTCAGTGGCTCAGAGTTCTACAAAGGCCGAATACATTGTAGCCTCTATGGCAGCAAGAGAAGCAATATGGCTCACGAAACTGCTTGTGGGATTATTCGGTAAGCCCCTGAGACCTACAGTCATCCATTGTGATAATCAAAGTTGCATAAAACTTTCTGTGAATCCGGTATTTCACGATAGATCCAAGCATATAGATATTCCTTATCATTATGTGAGAGACATGGTGCATAGGAATGTGATTCAGTTGGAATATATCAGTACAGCAGATATACTCACCAAGTCACTTGCCAAAGTGAAAGTTGAACACTTCAGGAAAGGTCTTGGTATGATTGAATTGTAATTTGCATTGTGATCTTTACTGATATACATAAATATATAAGATATTTAATGTGTAAACTTCTTTTTTCATATGTGTTGATGCATGACTTTATGGGCTCTACCCCCTGTGTTCATCTCTACAAGGTGACGATCTTTTGGAAATGAACACTTGTATTCAAATATTATAAGATGATGATCTTGTAATATTGATATCATGCTGACTTGATATCATTCATGGATGTGCCATGATCTGTTATGCTAGACATTATGTGACATAATGTCAGTGCACATGCCATAGCTAGGATGTATAAGGAGAATGTGATATTCTCAAGCATGTCATCCTTTAAGTGTCACGAGTTATGTGATACTTATCATCACGTGTTATGTGATGTTTGTCTTCACGAGATATGTGAGACTTCTTATGACAAGTTATGTGATATATTTAGTGCCACGAGTTATCTGACACCTCACAAGTTATGTGATACTTATCATCACGTGTTATGTGATGCTTGTCCTCACAAGATATGTGAGACTTCTTATCACAAGAAATGTTATATATATGATTATATCTTCCCTAGCTAAGAGGGAGTGTTGATGCATATAGCCTCGATCAGATAAATTCATATTACTAATGCATATATCAATTAGAGAAATTCATAATACTTTAGCATATATCATCGATCAGATTAAAGAGACATATATATATCAATATATATATAATGATAATTATTATCATCATATATATATATATATATATATATATATATATATATACACGATTTTATTATACTCTATATTCTCTTTATGATCGAATTAAACCGATAACTAATGAATCGGTATTAACATGATAACATTAGTATTGAATTGTAATTGGTATTGGAATCGGTATCAACCCGATAACATTAGTGTTGAATCGTTGTTAATATTCAATCGGTATTAAACCGATAATGAATCTCAATGCTTTGTGTTACCATAGGGTGTGACAATTAGTCACGCCTATGATAGGCGTGACGCCTCAAGGAGTCACGTCTATCATAGACATGACCGATCACTACCAAGCGCACACACACACACACACATATATATATATATATTGATCGGCATGTTCAATACAAATACCGAAATCAATAAGTGTGATGTATATTGAACAGAAATCAATACAGATATATCTTCATTGCAATTTGAATCATAGTTGAATTACAAGTTCATTTTAAATTACGTACATTCAGTTCTTCTACTCCTGCAAATAACATTAACATTGTTGGAATCAAGATGTATATATATATATATATAATCAGCATTGAATATTTATATAAAAGAACAAATTGAAATTTGAATAAAAAGTTTGCCTTGAAATAACATATTTTGCAGAGGTGAAGGGACATTAGCAAAATAATAGAACTTAGGACAGTTACAACCATTGTGTTTACGCCATCACCCTTTTTCATACCAACCTTCTCATTCTACCACCAACTGATAAAATTTCTCCATGCCTGGTACCACAGCTGCCAGAGAAACCACATTTGAAATAATACACACCCAAGTTGTCACTGTTCTTGAGCAACCATCAAGGAAGTTATGAGTTTTCAAAAACAACTCTTGAAAACTTATAATCTTAAGGTTCGGGTTCTTGAAATCTAAAGAGGTTAGGATTAGGGCAAGTATTTGGAAAAAGTTAGGATTCTAACCTTTAACTTATTACAAGTTAAGGTTTGGGAAAAAGTTGAAACGTTGACCAAGATGGAAAAATGTTGACTCTTAACTTTCCAACCCTTTTGCTTTGCTTATTCACAATTTGAAATCCCAACCATTAACCCTTTCTTCAAAAGTTAAGGTTTGGAATCAAGTTGGGATGTTGACCCGGAAGAATGAAATGTTGACCCTTAACCATTAACTTCTCCCAAAGTAAATATTTTATTTTTGAATTTTAATTTTAAATTTTAAATTAATTTAAAATTAAAACACAACTTCAAGGTAGCATAACTTTTGACTCGCAACTCCAATTTGAGAAATTCAAAGTGCGACACGAAGCTAACACGAAAACACTAGGAATCCCATGATTAATACTCATTTTGGAGTTCAAAATATGACATACTTTTGAATTATTCACGACCCAAAATGACGAGATTTTAAAAACTCGACTGAAGGATCACGGAAAATATGTGCAAATATACAGATAAATAGACCCCACAAATAACCTTGGATATGACTAGCAAAATTTTTGAAATTTTGACTATTTGAAGAAACCACGGCAACACTTATATATTATATTATATAAGTGTTTATATTATATTAATTTCACTTAGTCCATTTTTAGTTTGTTCTTTAACATATCATTATTTAGAATGTGTACTATTAATTTTTTTATTTATATTTATTAATAATAATAATCATTGATTAATAATGATCAATGCTTACTACTTTTTATTTGATCATTGAATATTATCAATATTATTTATTTATGTTATATAATTGTTTACTAACAATATTGACTAACATTATTGACAAGCACCTTTTTTTTAAATGGGAAATGAATTATGTCTTTAAGCAATTCATATGTGCATATATCTTGTATTATATATATTAATCATTGTTCATGACAGTGTGTTTTATTCCTTTGCATTATTAGTTAAACTTGCATGTAACTGTTAGATATCTGTCTTATAATCCTAACACATACTCCATCCACATAGTAAAATGCAATCGATTACACTCAAAAATAGGAAAAGGACTTGGTGTATGTGCATTCAAACTTGTGGCTCCTTGCACTTAAACAAAGCAGTTACAAAGAAGGAAACACAAGTAGGATATCCAGCCAGAGCATATTGACTTAGATGCTTCCACTACCCACTCTGTTGCACTTGATGTTGACGATGACTATGATCTAGCTAGTGAACATATTAGTTGGTGTGGCTAAATAATGTTGAGTATCAAGAAATATTGCTAGAGATGTAGAGGCTTCTTTATGATGATGAAGTAGAGTTGAAACTAAAATGAAGAAATCAAAAACTTCAAGAACCGTGCAAGCTGAGATGGCATCGAGTCATCTTCATCCAATCAAGCAATTCCATGTTGAAATTTCCAAGTTATTCAAAAGTGGACATGTGGAAGGCATTTAATGTATTTCTACAATGAATTTTCTCATTCATTCATCCTCAATAGGATATGTATGTCAAAGCAATGTAATCGTCTCATTAGATGACATTAAATGTTTATAAGCGGTAGTTCTAACTAACCCTAATTAGGGTTTTTCTAAATTATCTTGGTTGTTGATTTAGAATCAATCAGGCCCTTCATTGTAATTGAGAGGTTTATAAAAGGATTGGCCTTTTCATTTGTAAGGGGTTAGTCATTAGATACGAGCACGCAAGTAGCAATAGTAGTTGGAGGAGAAGATCAGAAATTGTTGCCAAGACTATGTTGGAATGAATATATGATTTTCATTGAATATATGATGGATTGGTGTGTTGTTTCAAAATTTTACATAGTTTCTATTTCTTAAAGTTTAGTTGAAGTTCATTGATTATAATGGAGAAATGTGAAGATAGTTGGTGAATTCCTTGGTCCATACCATTTGTAGTTTGTTGATTGAAAATTGCAGTGCATGGTTAGTCTGAACCCACTTAAGCACAAGTTCAATTATGGATTTTCATTTAGATTGTGTCAATATTGGGTATTTAGATGAATGTTTACAATATGAAAATCCTTTGTTATCTTTGGAGATTGCATCAAGTTATGTGTAGTTGTTTCTGCATGGAAAAGCAGAGGTTGGTTTAAGGACTCCATTTACTTAAGCATCATCCATTGATCATTGTCTTTAGGTGTTAGCAATAGAATACATTTCTCCAAACCCTTATCTTTTTTTTTGAAGTCTTCCGTTTTTTTTTAAGTCTAAGTTTGAGTCAGGTAGTATTCAAGTTCCACCTTCTTTGAGGGAAAAGAGTTAATAAGTCCAGGAAGAATAGTGTAAGTCCCTTTGTAAATACCAACAAGATCACATCATATTCACTGAGTTATATCCAACACAAAGTAGTTAGTTCGTAGTATAAACCTTGGGATTGCCTTATTTGATCATACAGTGCCATATTGTTTAGCATTTGAGGTTTCCTTGTTCAAGAGAAGATAGAATACTTATTATTTTATGATCTATTGAGACCTGTCACAAAACACCCATCAACATAGTTGTCATTATCAGAAATCTACTTGAGGATTTTCTGATTTATATTGAATTTATTGGACAAAATTAGTATTTTGGGCTTGATTGTGTGCAGACAAACTATTAATAGCATAGGAACTTCACTTAGCATTTGATTTATTTTCCATAAAATATGTTGAAAACTCTTTAAATGGACACCATTTGCGTTCGATTTTCAATAGCAAACGTTATGCCTTCTTAATTCTAATATTGTTGTTCATACATCCTTCTGATTTTCATGTTTATATGTTTTATGAATTGAATATGATTTGATAATTATTGCAGTCTTTATTGATTGAAGACTTGTAGCTTCGTATGCAACCCTTTGTATTTGATTCATAGTAGTTTATGTATGTCTTCTATCCAATTCTACCATGCTGTACTTGTGATTAAAATTTGTGTTTAGCTAAAAAGATCTACATATCTTAGTTGTTATAGGCTTTCCATACTAGAAATGAAAAATAAGAGCCTCTTGTCTAGTGCAAAATTGTTGAATCGCCTTGTTCTGTGACATGAAAACAAAATGGTAGGTTTGTTTTAATTTGTATTTCTGCTTGCTCAAAGAAATCTCCACAAGTTCCAGGTATTTTATAGCTTTATGCGTAAGGATATTCATCATTTCCTTCACTATTCAGTAGCGAATTCCCTCACAAATTCAAGGAAAGGTTTTACTTTGCATGATGTTCCTTTTTGTGTTGCACTGAAAGGTGCAAATCAAAATGGGAACATTGGGGGGATCATCTCTTAAGTTAAAATCTAGTGATCAATGTTTCGCAAAACACCTAATTATTTATAAAACCAGGGTCAGCCTTGGAATATTAGATTTTTCTCCATTTTGTAGAAAAGAACACCAAGTAACTCTTGGGCATTAGAAGAAGCTCAACAGTTACAGAAGTTTTCAGATTCTCATGTACCCAAGCTATTAGCATTTTAGGCCAACGGAATGCTCTCATAAAGCTGCAAATAAGGGCTTGATCTCCAATTTTTTTCACAAAAAACAAGATTTTGAGTTAGGTGTCTATTTAAACTTAAAGATAACATCGATTTTGATTTTTGGAGGTATGATGTGCTTGGATATAATTCTCAGCACAAGGTACTCTATGAAACCTTGTATGTCCTTTTTATAGATTTGGGAGCTTAGTTGAGCAATGTCTGATTTAAAATTCGGTACTTGGATTATAAGAGGACATGGTTTCCTTCGAGGCTAAATGAAAGGCCCGCCAACCCTTGAGCCATTAGGAAGGGGCATCAAGGGCATTAATGGTACCCTGGAGGGGTTGCAAGAAGCATGGGGGTAGTAGACTCATGAAAAAAGAAGAAAAGCCTATTTTAAGATCCTTAGTGTATGGAATCATTTAATTTATAAGCTTTTATGGAAAAACTTTATTATTCGAAAGATTAAAGGTATACACTATTTCCAATAAAATGATCATGTCTCATAAGTGTATTGTAGGAAAATTTATACTGACCTATGCATTAGTGATCGCTCGGCATCCTTCTCCTTTTCAGCTATTGCATCTAACAACCATTTGACTGTTCCTTTCCCATCACCTATGCTCTATTCAATGGTCCAAATGTAAATACAAATTGAATACACTGATAAAGAAATGCGCTAGATTTAGCATTGATGATAAAGCAAATAAATTTAACTTGATTGAAAGATTTAAAGGGATAATTTTGCAGGCTAAATAACTTTTTAATTTCCACTTGTATAGTTATATATTTTCTATTGTACTTCAGATAACATCTGCTTAAGGTAAAATCTTTACTGAAAAAATTTACAAAATATAATTGTGTAGCAAATTATATAGGAATTAAGGTTTCTTGAGTAGAAAATAACCTTTGTGTGTTTTCTATCTGCAGCTTTCAGACTTATGTAGAAGTCTGAACCGTTATTTTTGATCCATTGACCATTGGACCGAAGAACAAACGATATTCCAATAAAATCACTCTTCTCAAGTTTGAGTTCCAGGAACTATTTAAGCAATAAACAAAGATCAACAGAGTGAATCAATGGTAAATAAGAAGCAACAACTTTGAGATGATTTAAATTTGTAATTTGATAAAATTCTAACAGCCAAGTACAACTATAGAAAGAATGCTGACCAAGAAATTTATTTAGTGAATACCTAACAGAATTATCATTGCCCTTCCGCACTAAATTTTTAAAATAAATACTTATAGCAGAGGATGCTAGAATAGTTTTTTATTATCATGATACCTGAAAAGATTCATTTCCAGCATATGCCCTTTCAAATGGTGTCTCACAGGCTCCGTCCACCATGCTTGACCCTTTTGGTCTAAAATTCGGTGAAGGTACCTACATCATTATCGTGGTTTTTGTTTTAATATAGCGCAAGGAAAACCTATGTATTCAAGTGCTCAATGAGCAAATTGAGCAGAAATAATGAGCCTGCAAATCCAACTATAAGATTCATTTGCTAGACATCTATGGTGGTGGAAACAGCAAACCTACTTCAAAGTACATAATAGAGCACATACCAGCCATTCTTGAGCTGAATTCTTTGATAATCCCCAATGAAGTATAATAGGCTCTCTGCTATCTGTTACAAACCTTGCGCAAGTCGCATCCCCATTAATGATTAAATGTACCTATTTCACAAGGAAAAAGGATTGTGAAAAGGACAACTTTAAAGATAGTCACAGAAAAGCAATACTTAATATTGATACTAAGTCTGACCAGTAGCTTCTTATCCCCAAATTCGAAGGTTGTTTTTTGAAGAATAGTTCTACCATCGAGCCCTTTCATGGCATATGCATCCAAATGTGATGCATTTTCCTTTCTAGACATTGCACAGATCTTGGATTCAGCTGCTTTATTGGAATACTTATTCAGTAAGTATGATGTGTCCCTCTTCTTGCGGGGAATGTGCTGGAAGGTCTGCATCTTCTCTTGTCTACTATCAGCTTTCATTTGAGTGCCTCCTAACTGCAACTTATTGCGAATGTCAGCCACAGAAATGCCTTTCACTAACTCTGTTTGTAATGATTTTCTAGCTTCTTCGTATTCTTGCTGACATTACAAAACAACAGTCAATGAATATAGATTAGTTTCTTCCTAGTAGTATCAATAAAAATGCATTGCAGCAAAGAACAAGCAGAACCAAACATAGGTACAGAAACACTTTTTGAAACAACTTGGACTAAGTTATTTCAAATCAAGGAATATAAAAGTTATATCAACTGTGCAACAGAGCAACAGGAAAATGGAGCTTATGCTTGATGCACTTGATGTTTAGTTGCTAAAGGGTCAGTTAACAGTTACAAGTTGAAGCTTTATTACCCAAAGTCACAAGGTACATCTGGAGGAACAGAAGCAGATAAGGTATACCAAAGCAACTCCACTGAAGTGTTGTTTCCTATAAAGAGGTAATAACAGAGGGGCAGGTGAAGAAGAATCTTAGTCCATGATTGTCCCAAAAAAGTGATTGTCCCAAAAAAGTTGGTGTGTCACAAAAATGGCCTCTTTAGGTTTATGAAGAATTCAGACAGAATGGTGGAATCAAGAACTCAGGCTGCAATTCTAAGAACCTTGGAGAGATTGCCAAAACACATTTCCAAAAATAGAAAATGAATTAGGTCATATAGAAGACAAAGAGCTCAGAGCCCCTATAGAGAAATTTACCATTCCAAAAACAGAAAAGGTTTGGTTTTGAAAAAGATGGTGTGCTCAACACTCCTATGTAGACATTTGTGTGAAATTGTGAGTAGAGGTCTCACTATTCTGAAAAAACTTATTATTTTAAATAGAAGTGAACATAAATATTAGAACCATGTAAATAAATAATTATTGAAGACAGCTGCCACTTCCACCTTCCTGCAAGTCTAAATTGGCACTTCACAGAAAACTCATAGTTGCATGAGCAAAGTCTAGAAAGACATAAGGATTTGATAAGTTTAAGAAAGTACGCAATGAAATTGCAACCACTCAGAGAGGAATAGAATTGCATTTATTAGTCATTTCTCTTGCACAACACAATAGGAATCCCCCCCATAAGTACTGTTCGTGCTTGAAAGAGTCATTCCAAACTCTACAACCAAAGAATCCAACAGTATTGATAAGGAGAATTCAACTTGAATGCATAAGAGTGAAAGACATGGGCATATGCCTCCAACAAAGTCAACCTATCAAAGCAATACTGACGAATACTCATCAGGAATCACATGTTCATTCAAGGCACTTATTTTGAGGATAGACTCACTAGTCCGTTGGAGAGTTGTCCTTCCAGAGAATGACAAAGTTTTGTATGACACTCACAAATCATTAGAGTTTGGCATTCATTCTATCTAGCACAAATTTTTTGTATATTTTTTGCATACTTTGCATGTTCTACACCCCATCATATATAGTGGGGCGAAGATTTGGATCATGACGAGACAATGGGGTTAATTTGTGGCCACGAAAAAAATTGGGCAGATTTTTGGGTCATTGCAAGTCATTTTTCGGCACATGGCTTACATTCAAGTATGGTAATATTGCTTAGCAAGTTCCCACAATGATGTCCCTATAAAAACTCACACATGGATTGGAGCTAAGCACAAAGGAGAAATATCTTATTGTATTGTGAATAGTTGAGTTGATACAATGAGTTGTTTTTGCAAGGTTTTTCCCAAAGGGTTTCCAAGGTAAATAATCATGTTATATCATGAATATATTGCATTTAAGATTCTAGTACCATTGCTTCTCCTACTTAGGTTTATAGGCATTATTTCTCTTAATTTGATATCAAAGCTATGGTTTACCTAGTCCTTTGAGAAGATCAAGTATATTGGCTTTGTGATAAATATTTTCTTGAGTAGGAGGGTAGGTAAATCCTATGCAAGAATGAAAAATAATATAAACTTCACGGATGGAAATTAAAAATATTTGATGACCGAAAATTTGAGTTATAGATGCTTAAGATGGAAGATCTTCTTGTGGGGGTTGTTATATCCAAAAAGAACCTCTCAAGTATGCCAGCAAAAGACTAGACAGAGAATTATGGAATATGAATAGTTCAATCTGATTATGCCTTTCAAATTTGTATTGTTGAATGTTTTAGGAGAAGCACAAGGTCTTTGTATCACACAAAATCCCTAGTAAATAATTTTCTTCTCTGAAAGTTGCATCCTCTTAGAATGACTGACGGCAACTTTGTGATAGAGCATTTGAATGCTTTCAACATTGTGCTGAGTTAATTAACCTGAATTGATGTTAACACTGATGAGAAGATAAATGTATCCCTCATATGTTCTTGGCCGAATTCATAAGATAATATTTTTATGGTCATTTGTAGTGCGTCATCTAAGTTGAAGCTTGAGGAGTTGCAACCATGTTATTATAAGAAATGAGGTGAAAATCAATGGAGGATATAACAAAGGATGTGTTTTTTGTGAGAGGACATTCCCAAGAGAACACTAACAAGGGGATAGACAATTAAATTCTAGAAGGAGATCTAAATCTCCTAGAAGAACTATGAAGAGATGATGGAACTAAGGTAAACTAAGCATTTTAATAAACAATACAAAGTTAAAAAGGTTGAACAAGGTAAGGCACCTAGCAGCACCCCTTTATAGAAATAAAGACTGTGACTAAATAACAAGGGAATGTATAGTTGGCATCTTCAAGTACAAATTCTTGTCATGATGCACGGTTGATCAATCTGGGTGCTTCTTTTCAAATGGCTCAACAATGAATGATTTTGTGAATATGAGAATTTTAATTGAGGGATGTCTTTTTAGGAGACAACATGTCTTATAAAATCATGAAATATAAGAGTCAAGTTGATGTTTAAATATGTATGGATTGAATCACTCTTTAGGCACCTTGTAATGTCCCCTTTTTGAAATAGGATTTAATAATAAACAATGATAATAAATTTAAAATATAAGAGAATAAAAATAAAACTTAAATTAAAAAGATAAAAGAATAAAATTAAATATAACACAATTAAAATTTAGATAAGTTAATGAAGGGTCAAAAGGCATGAAATGAAAAGTTGTGACTACCTCAAACATGAGATATAAAAGGGAGAAGAGAACTTCATTTGAAAGGGGGAGAGAGGAAGGAAGAGAAAAGGGAAGGTGGAATCAAGGAATAATTAATGGAAGAAAGGAATAATGAAGGTTTGTTCTTCCAAAGGGTGGTAATTATGAAGGTTTGTGACCAATTCAACAAGTGACAATTATGAAGGGTTATGACTCTTTCAAAAAGTGGAAATGATGAAGGGTTGTGACTATTCCAAAGGGTGGTAATGGTGATAGGTTGCGACCATTGCAAAGGACAGCCATGATGAAGAGGTGTGATTCCCCACCATTGAAGATATAAAGGGGAGATCAACTCATTTGAAAGGCACAAGGAATATCTATCTAGTTGTTATTGCTTCTGGATACGATTGTGTGTAATTTTTTGCATCAACATTTCCGATCACACTTTGTGATCCATCATCGGGATAAAAGAGAGTAAAGGAGTGTGATCCGGATGATGGATCACAGAGTGTGATCCGAATGTTGATGCAAAAAATTACACACAATCGTGTTCAGAAGCAGTAACAACTAGAATTTCATGGATTGTGGAAATCTATTAGCATTAATATCTATCTATTCATTAGCAGAAATACAATCGGATCTAAAAGATGATAGCAGACCTATCCAATGCATAAGAGCAGACATAACTTGGAGTTAGTGGATTTAGCCTATCAGTGGGTCCTTGTAGGCTAATATTGGTGATTATAGGACCCTGTTGTGGGTTGTGGCCCCGTTTTGAGGGACTTACTATTTATAGTAAGTCAACAGTTGGTTCCACAGAGCTCAGATGATTTAGAGGAGTTATATGATGCTCTTAGATTTTATTTCCGGCTTTCAATTTGGCCTCCAAGATTCTTGGAGGGAGCGTCTATTTTTAGTAAGTCACCCAGTCAAGTTCATTCATCATCAGGATCACTCATGTGCTGTCAAATTTTGATTCTGATGCTTCCTCAGTTGTTTTCGCAAGACGGGTGAATTATGATTATTATTTAATTAAATCGGCTAAGGTTGCTATTTTTATTGGGATTGTATTTTGGGCATCTTAGTGTTATAACTCGTTGGAACCAGGTTGAGAAGTTTTAAATCCCGAGCTCATAAAACAAGGACCTTATGTGTCAGATTATTATTATTTTATTGAAAGGGTCTTTTTTCATCATTAAAGTGGAAAGAAATATATTAGTTTATTATATTTCAAATGTGCACATAAAGCATAGTCTTTATGTAAGTGAAATGTGTAATTAAGAAGCTGGGGTTCGATTTCTTGTGGTGAGATTAGAAAAGACATGGAGAAGAAATTGAATTCATTATTGATTATGCTATTCATTCATTCTTGTTTAGGTTCGAAATATGGAGACAAGGGTTTGGAAAAACCTTGCTGATTGAATTGGGAATCCAATTCAGTGTTTCGATCACTTTGAACTGGTGAAAGATTCCAGCGAATTGTGAGTGTTTGGTTGAAGGCATCACGACATTGGGAGGAAGAGCTTAGTGCTGCGTTTGATATTTGTGGGAAGTGTTAGACGTTTTTAAGGGAGAGAGCTTGTTGTTTGCTGGTCATGGTTTTAGTAATGGGCGTGGACATTCCAAAACAGCAGCCGCCACCATTCTTATTGTTTACAGCCAATGTGAAGGAGTTTGAATATTGAATAAATTCATTTATAATAAATTTCATGCTTGTTTTTGTGAAGGCATTGAATAATTTCAATTACGTTTTCATTAAGAATATTCAGAAATGGTGCTGATAATTTGTAGTTGGGGTTTTGAATTTTAAATTGAATAGAAGGCATGGTTATTTGGATTTCAATGTAATTGGTTGGTTAAAGAATATTGGTGGAATCATTATTTTACCTGGCAGACTGTGTTAAAAGTTTATATTATATTACAAATTCAAACTTTGAAAGCAAAAATCAGAGTTAGAGACAAGCGAGATCTTTACAAACATCAAGATGCAAGTTCAATCAAGTTTGAATCATAGCAATCAGAAAATTCAAATTTCAAGCACAAGCAATCACAACGTGCCAATTGTCCTATTTTCTCATTGGTTGAGAAATCATTGTAATTTTCTTATTGGCTCATGATTTGGTGCCCTCGTGTAATTAGTTAAAAAATTGGGAACCCTAAGTAGGGTTTCTAGGGATGAATCTTGGCCCTTCGTTGTAATTGGACATCTATAAAAGGCCAAGGCCTTCTCATTTGTAAGGAGTTAGAAAGAGGTTAGCTAAGGAGCATTAGATTAGAGTAGGAGAGAAGTTAGATTAGAGTAGGTTAGCCAAGGGAGAGACTTGATCAAATTGTTGTTATGATGCTATTGAAGTGATGGATAATTCATTGTTGGTTCATCATGGTGAATTACTTAATATTGCTTTGAAGTGTTACATGGTTTCTTCAATCTTTTACTTGGAGTAGATTTCATTTCATGTTGTTAGAAGTAGCTTAGTTGGATGAAAGCAATTGTGGATGTTTGTTTGTTTGACTCAAGTATACTAGGCCACTAGCCTCCTTGTTGATTGTGAGGAAGCCTTGTGTGGTAAGCTAGTGATTGCACTTAAGTTCAATTGGCATTGGATCCTTAGTTTGTATTTCCAAGTTCGATTAAGGAGGTGTTGATATGAAAACCATTTGAGATCCTTAGAAGCTTGCACTAGGTGAAGTTGAGGTCGCTAATAAGATTTCAATTGGTAGAATTACTTAATATTGCTTTGAAGTGTTACATGGTTTTCATGGTGAATTACTTAATATTGCTTTGAAGTGTTACATGGTTTCTTCAATCTTTTACTTGGAGTAGATTTCATTTCATGTTGTTAGAAGTAGCTTAGTTGGATGAAAGCAATTGTGGATGTTTTCTTGTTTAACTCAAGTATACTAGGCCACTAGCCTCCTTGTTGATTGTGAGGAAGCCTTGTGTGGTAAGCTAGTGATTGCACTTAAGTTCAATTGGCATTGGATCCTTAGTTTGTATTTCCAAGTTGGATTAAGGAGGTGTTGATATGAAAACCATTTGAAATCCTTAGAAGCTTGCACTAGGTGAAGTTGAGGTCGCTAATAAGATTTCACTTGGTAGAGTCCAAGCCATCCATGATTCCTTGCATTCCTAGCTAGAAGTAGATGTAGAAGTAAGTTTAAGTTTCAGTTGAGAGTTGAAGATTTGGAAAAGAAAAACCATATTTCATTGCACATTGTGAAGTCAAATCTTTAGAAGTGCAAATAAGTTGATATCCATTGAATGAATAGCGTAAGTCCCCTAAGTGATTACCAGCAAATCACATTATTTCACTGAGCAAGTATCCACCGTTAAAGGAACCTTGAAGTCATTTCATGCTCTTACATTGCAAGCTTAGCATGAGAGATGACCTTATATCAAGAGAGGATTGAGTATTTGGTATTTCATCTTGGAATACTGTTTGATTCTACGTGTTGTAGTGGAACAAAACCCACATCAACAAGTACATGAAGGGAAAGAATAATGTTGTGGCCGGTGCTTTATCATGAAGACCTCACCTGTGTTTTATGATGCACATTTCTGCGGATTGGAAAAATTCAATACTTGTAAAATATGCCAAGGATGGATAGCAAACGATATATTGGAAGGGAAACTACAAGTTGTTAAGCACAAGGTGATGGACGATCGACTAAATCCTTGGCAAGACTATATATTTGTGGTGGTGGATCGACTAAGTATGCTCGTCTTCATGCAACATCTCATGAATATAGAGCACCACAAGTAGTCGGTCTCTTCTTTTGTAAGAACCATGTTGGTTCTATCCTTGTTCAAGTGGCACTGCTAGAAGATGTTTTTGCAAATTTGAATGGTTTTGGTGTTTTAGAGTTTTATGCTTTTTTTGGGTTTTGAAAATATATAGAAATGCAATGCATGAAATCAAAACTATCTATTGCAAACTTTGCACAAGAATTCCTCTTATTCAATTTAGGAAATGACTTTACATACAATGATCAACTAATGGAAATGAGGAATGAATTTATTGCAATTGTGAAACCTGGTATATGAACGCAGCTATGCATTATTGCCTCCAAATGAATCGCAAAATATATACAATGCCCCAAAGACCCTTTTGTTGACTTGGTGGCCAGTACCTCCTTGGAGATTCATGACATGGATTAACTGCCTCCCATGGATCGGGTTAAATCTGGAGTTTGTATCGGGCATTGAGAGTTCGAGCTTTTGGTGTGACGGCAAATGATTCCAACAATTGGTATCAGAGCCTTGGGTCATGGGTTCGAGTCTCCCTTCAATGGGTGCTAAAGGCTCAGTCGGTGCTGAGGGGGAGATTGTTGACTTGGTGGTCAACACCTCCTTGGAGATTCGTGACATGGCTTAACCACCTCCCATGGATCGGGTTAAATCTAGCATTTATATCGGGCATTGAGAGTTCGAGCTTTTGGTGCAACGGCAAATGATTCCAATACCTTTGGCACCATGTCTGAAGCTTGAATGTTGCTCAATAAACCCCACACGCGCCACCCTAGATATTTGGTGTCAATCTTCTATGGCTCCCGTGACTTATATACAGAGTGTGGCTTCCTTGAAAACACCCCCAAACGCAAGCTTATAGGCTGTAATTTGATTGTAATTTGTCTCCTTTATTCTCTGCAACTAATCTGAATAAAACCATGATAAATGCCTCTAAATTCATCACCATTTGACTCAATCATGGCCCCTGAATGAAGCCATAGTTAGCAGCAAGAATCGATGGGTCTTTCACCATCTCTAATTGCAAAAGCTTCTGAAGAATTCCATTCTTCCAAGCATGAAACTCTAAAACCCTTGTCACCAAAATTCTCTTCACAAATTTCAATAAACAAGAATGCATAGAATGGATCGATTTTGGCATATTTTGCTTTATACATTTCCCAAGTACAAGTCGACCATGAATCTTCAACTTCACTCTTCACATAACTTAAAATCCCATTTGCTTTTGATGAAGTTTGAAAATAATATTAAATTATGTCACCCTCCAATACTAGGCGCCATAATACAAACTTATAAAATATTCTTTAGATGAACTTGGCGCCAAAACTATATAATAAGCCTTTAATAATATTATAAATTAAGTGGAACTTAATTAATAACTAAATAATCATGGAATTAGTTTATTGAATTTCTCCAAGTGGTCAACTCCGAATCCAGATGTTCACTGCCAAAGCCAAACCCCTAAGTGCCCTGCCAAAAGTGGTAACTAGCCAAAAATGACTTACTATAAATAGAAGTCCCTCAAAACGAGCCAAACAGAAAATGTAGAGGCAGGGTCATGATCCCAAATATCACTGAAGAGAAGTAATGTCACTGTTGGAATTACTGGAATGATGTACTAAGAGGGGAGGCGTGAATCAGTACCTCTAAAACTTTTTGTGTGATTGGCCCATTAACCTTTGTGTCATCAGATTTGTATATTCACCTATCTATCTGTTCATCATTCTTTATGCATGTGAAATCATAACATAAGTTCTTCACATGTGTAAACATTCAAGAAACATACATGAAAGTAAATAACACATAACACAAGATATGATATCACAGAAAACTCCTGTTAGGAAGTAAAAACTGCAGTGGGGCTGTCTACCCACAAAACTTCACTATCTGCAGATAAGAAGGGAGTCGGTTAAGGCTTACAATTTGATCACTTCTGATGATCTACCCTGTTAGGAGTATTAGAGTGGAGACCTGTTAGGATCTACTTCGTTTGAAGCTTTAGCAACACCGTTGGGTGTGCACTCTGTTAAGAGATTTATCAAGAACTGTTAAGTCCACCTTCTACAAAAGGATTTCTGATGTGATGCACTTGTTAGAATGCAGTCTACATTATAAATGTTGATCTGATAGTATGTGCAATCTCTAACTGCTAATAACAGATCCTATAAAGCTTACAATGTATATGTAATCACCTTGAGTGATTGAATAATACTTTGTCTCTGCTCGTCGGTAGTCTTGTCTGTGTTCTTGAGAATTGATATGATCTGTTTCTGAACTTTGCATGAATTCACTTCTGCTTAGATGCTCTTCGTGGCTACAATCATTTATCAACTTGTTCCTTATTACAAATGATTGAACATCTATATATACTAGTTTCTAGGTCCATTCTTGATTCACGCTTTTCAAGTTAACACTAGATCCAAGGTTTACAACTTGACCTTGATCTTTAGTTAGTTATGTTTTAGATCCGTTAGGATGCTTTAAAACATTTACAATATGCTTGCTTGACCCTCAGGTAACATTTCAAAACAAATTAAAACTCTATAAATAGAATTACAATGTTTTATCTGACGTGGAAAGTCAGATCCACTTTTTGCGGGTTCTGTAACTGACTGTCGGTTCTGATGGTCGGGCTGCTCTGTCAGTCTGTCGATTTTCTTTCATTCTTTGCTCTGTCGGTCTGCTGCTCCATCGGTGTCCCTATATTGAACTGTTCGTCAGGTTCCTTGCCTTTTCTTCTCTGTTGGCGATGTTCACAAAACTGTACCGTTGGTTTGGTGATTTTGGATCCGTCGGCGATGTACCGAAAACTGTTTCATCGGTTCAACACTTGATAGTGTTCATCGGGCAATTCTATACTTAGCATTTTTATGACAAGCATTGTCATCTCGTCAGTTATGCAGTGTGCTATCCATCGGTTATGCCTATACGGCTATACCAATGACCTTTATCATGTTTTACACTTAAGTATACTAATGGCAAAACTTAATGTCATCAGTCACCACTGCTCAAGTAACAACTCAAACCAAGGACCCTCAAACCATGACATTATCCTACAAGGATCGCAATGATGAGATAACAACTCATCCATTGACACCAGCTAAAAAGGGGACATTACATCTTTAGAGAAATTTTTCACACTACATGGGCTACCTAAGAATATTGTTACTAATAGGGATTGTAGATTTCTCAATTTATTTTTGCAAGAACTCTTTAAGTTGGTTGGAACAGGCCTTACCCCAAGCACCAGCTACCACCCACAAACAAAAGAGAAAACCAAAATTGTAAATAAATGGCTTGAACGAAACTTGCAGAATTATGTCACAGAGCACCAAATAGCTTGAATTAAATGGTTACATCTCAAAGAATATTGTTACAATACTACTCATCATATGTCTATAGGGAGGAGTCCTTTCAAAGCACTGTATGACTATGAGGCAGTATCATTTTTTGATTTAGTTCTTACCAAAAGAAAAGTTCCTAGAGCAAGAGACTTGGTACAACAAAATGTAGATATTCTAAGCACACTCAAAGACAACTTGCATCATGCCTAGAATCAACAAAGGTGTATGTTGATTGTCGAAGATCTCAAAGATAATTCAAAGTTGGATACTTAGTCTTCCTAATGTTGCAACCTTCTTAACAATCCTCTATTAAGGGAAGTGGAGCTAAGAAGCTCAAGCCGCAATTTTATGGGCCTTATAATATTATAAGAAGGAACGGCAAAGTTGATTATGAATTGAAGCTATCGGCAAAAAGTCGCATTCATAACATCTATCACGTATCTTGCCTCAACAAGGTGCTAGGACATGTCATACCATGTCTAGAGTTACCCCTACTTGATGATGAGGGAAAACTAATTTTCGAACCTGGGGCTGTCATTCATATGAGAGAAGAAATTAAGAAATAAGATTATTTTGGAATATTTGGTTAAATGGAAGAAATTTCCTATGGATGACACTACTTGGGAAGGAGCATAACTTTTTTATCGTCCTAACTTAAAATTGCTTGTGGATAAGCAATCTTGGGAAGGTTGAACTCTCATGCCCCCTCCATAGAGAGGACATTCTGCACAATCAGATCGTATTCATATTGCAAAATAAAATTGGGTGAGGAAACTAATAGAGGTTAGTAGGGGGGGCGACTAGGAGAATATAATTATCAGAGATTACTTAAAGGTATTCTAAGAGAGCAATTCATTATGAAGGGATGTATCCCTTGCAAAGGCTATGGTGTTAGTGAAGAGGTGTGAGTCCCTATCATTTAAAGATATAAAAGGGAGAACAAAGCATTTGGGAGAGGCATCATTCAGAAACAAATTCACAATCAATTGGTAATCATTTCAACATATCAATTCAGATCATCAATTTAGAACAGCAAGTCAAAAATACAATCAGCAGCAATCCTTTATAAAGCTTTCAAGTATTATTTAAATATTGAATTGTCAATCTATCAAGTAATATAATCAGCAATAGTCTAGCAAATATATCAACTTATCAGGTTTGAATTCTAGGTAGTATTTGCAAATCAGAAGGACGAAATTCCTTTTGGGCTCACAGGGTGGGCTAACGATTGGAGGACAGGGTTCTTTCATGCCCCTAAGAACTAGGGGCATGTCTTTGTTGTGTAAGGGACAGGATCCTCTAATTCAGCAGATTTGCAAAGTATTTCCAGAGAATTTGCCATTTGATCAACTTCGGGTACTGTGTATAATTGACCTGAATATATATCAAACATTTGTAATCTTCGATAAAACTATCATCATATTTTGAGTGAATATTATTGTTTGAAATTTTGAAAGAATATCACAAAAAAGGACATCACATTCCTTCTTCAATTGGGACCCATGGCATCTAAACTCCACCAAAATTCAAAAATATTTTTATTTAATTTCATTCTTATATTTTATATTTATTTATCTATTTATTCTTTATCTTATTTTTATTTTAGTTTAATAATATGTAGCATGATAACATTTATTGTATTTAGAAAAGGGGGCATGACAGATAGGGACAACATATTCCTCGACTCCTTTTCAGACAAGTTATTTCCTTTGATTGGCAACAAACTCAATACAAACTATCACCCCCAAACTAATAGATAATAAGTGGACCAAAGCATACTTAAGGAGCTAATGCACCTTGGAAAGTATTGTTATCATAACACCTGCCACATGTCCATTGGCATGGCACCATTTATGGCACTATATGGATATGATGCACCTACCTTCAATTATTTGGTGTTCATTGATGGTCATGTACCAATAGGTGGTGACATTGTGAAGCACATTCGAAAAAATTCGAAGTCGCTTAGAGACTATTTGCAATGGGCACAAAATCAGAAGATATTTAAGCATATTGGCACAGCAATAAAAGAGGTTGGAGATTTGACTGTTCTAAGCCTAAAGCTTAAAAGACAGCCTTCATGAAATGAAGTGGGATTTAAAGGCTCAAATCGGATTTAAAGGCTCAAACCTCACTTTTGTGACAAGTGCAACATATAGAGGAAAGTTCGTGAGACAGCAAGTTCAAGTTGCCAACAGAGAACCAGATTCACAATTTTTTCCATGTATATTGCCTTAAAAAGGCACTTGGACAGCATGCTTTGCCAACAATTAATTTGTCAACCCTAGATGACGAGGGGAAACTTATATTTGTCCTAGATGTCATTATTGAGACACAAGAGAAGAGATCATGGAATATGACCATCACAAACTACATGGTCCATTAGAGGAGTCTACCCATAGAGGATCCTACTTGGAAGGGACCAAGGACTTGAACATTTAGATTTTGTATTACTTGGGGGGAAGCAATTCCAAAAAGTGCAAACTTGTAATGTCCCCTCTTGACTAAGTCAGCATGTATGGGACCCACGAGCCATTTCTATACTTCTTGGTGGGTGAGGGATGAATGCTAGAGAAGTATATACTAGTGAGGATTGGATTCATTCATTTGTCCCTAGTATTTTTATGAGATTTTGACCATTTCCTATATTTTTAGGAAATTTTCTGAATATCAGGTCAATTGCAAATAGTACCCTCACCATTAGTCTTCTCGTGAAAGATTTACCCTGAGAGGACCTTTTTACTCTTGAAATTGTTGGTCCTTGGAGATTTTTAAGTGTATGTGTTTGTTATAGGTGGCCTTTGGAGGGCCACTGTGAACAAGAACATATCATATAGCATGTCAGTAGATTCGGGTGTAAATCAAGTCTTAGCAACACTTAATTTGAAGTCTATCTAGTGAGTGGTTCTAGTAAGTGATTCACAAGCAATAATTGATTTATTGATATGGAGTCAAGTTTATTAACTACTTGGGCAATTTGATGTTATTACACTAGCGCCACGTTATGTGGTACTTCATTAAAAAATTTGAAGTGATAATAGTGTCATATCAAGTAAAAATAATATTTATCATTAAGACTTGGTCTATACACCTAGGGTTTGGAGCATGTCACTAAATAAATAGGAGCCAAAAAACCTTGATACATTCAATGTATAAAATCTATACTCATTTCACATATTTCATTAAGCAAGAATGACCAATGCAAGTCTATTGCTTTCTTCCTTAGATTAGGAATTTGACCACCAAGAGTTCTAAGTCTAAGTTCCTTGAAGCCTTCAACCACCATGATATTAAAAATCACCAACAAAATTCTCCAAATTTACAAACCCTTCCACAACAAAGGCAGTTTTTCTATCCACTACATTTTAAAAAAAAATGCTCCTTTGCAATATATTCATTAACTACGGTACCTATATGTACCAACCTTAGAATTGTCAATTGCATATAAATATAGTGTAAGTCAACTTTGGGAAGACCGTTTTTAGTGTATTAATTTTTAATACAATCAAACAATGAAAATAACTTATATGACTTATGTATGACATCCCTAAGAAAAAATAATCTTGGTAAGTGATATAGAAGAAACAAAAAGCCCTTAGCATGAGTATTAAATAAACAAAGAAAAATCAGTATAAGTACTTCAATTAAAATAAAATAAGCATTCATATTTTTAATATTAATAGTAAATACTGAATAGGAATAAACAATGTCAAACAAATAATCTTGATGAAAGTGCCTGCATTGGCATATTGTGATGGTTAAGTTGTGGTGTTGTTGTTCTTGCCATCAAGGTTCAAACCCTCTTGGGTGCTATTGTTGAATGTTTAAATCAAAACAGGGATGAGGTTCCCCATTTGGGGCCTCACTAGTTCATAGGTCAAAGCATTTACCCGTCTTTAAAAAAATTCTCGATAAAAGTGTACAGAAATCATATAGCACACATTGGATGAAACTTGAGATCTACAAGCTAAATGAATATGGTTAATGCCTTGTCATATGAATATTTACAAATTTCCTACATTTTTTAATTTCCCCAACTTTTTTAATTGCCATCCCCTTAAAAAGGCCTTCATCATCCCCTTAAGAAAGGCCTCCCATTCCCTGCCTTCCTGAAAAAACATTCCCCCATTTCCAGCTGTCTCATCCTAGAAACATGGTGGAATATAGAAGATAAACAATACACAAAGAGGGATGGTTGTGGAGAATAAATGAACGAATAAGAAAGTGTCATGTGAATGGAGAACTGACCAACGAGTGTGCATTCTAATTGATGGTGACAATGATGATTATTATATTGCCAATAGTTGCATCAATATAGTGGGAAATTTAACCTACAGCTCCATGAGGATACTGATAAGGCTTAGCCAGCAATCTTATGAATTGGGGCATAAAAAAGGCTAGACTCCCATCGATGGCAGTGTTAGTGATGAAGATGATGATTATATATGGCCAATAGTCCCATGTTGGCAAGGTTTTAACTTTTAACTAACAGTCACGTGATGAATGGTAGCACGCTGAGTTTACAGTTCAGTAATGAATGGTGGAAAAATTGAATGCAAATATATTAAGAATGAAAATGAAAATAAAAATAATGAAATATTTTTTAAGTGGTCAATTGAGTTATTCGCGTTACTCTCTTATTTTATGGCTAGATGTAGATGGACTTGTTTCCACTCCCGAATTAATGATGTTTTATGGTGATGAAAATCAAATGAAACCATCCACCAGATGCAGTTTGATGGTCTCACTTGTACCACGACAATTGTGTTTCAATTGCTGGCTTGTTCGAAGATTGAGTGCAAGAGTTTAACTTGTAGCCTTGTATTTCATCAATAGATATTAGCTGGACCATCTGTAACACCAACATCCTTCATAATTGCTCATCTTCGATTATCCCCTACTTTATTGTCTCTACCACTACTGAAGTTGTGCATGCTGTCATAATCCATATCCAGACCTGTTATTGAAAAAAAGTCCTTATCAAATTCTCTTAGAGTTTGCAAATCCATGCCAAATATCCTCAAAATGGGCACAAAATCAGAAGATATATAGGCAAAATGAGAGACCTACTTGTAGATTGGTGTCAAGCGCCCTACGATAAGTAAATCCCCATCCTCCTTAGGGTTGAGTTTAGGACAAAAGTAAGGAATTGGGGCTTAAGTATGTTAACTGCCAAATGTATTATGAATCATTCATTGTTTCTTAATCCAATACACTTTAAATTCATAGTGATGTATGTTAATCTTTAGAAATTGACAGCCTCCTAGTAGGGGACATTACACAAGTATATGTTAGCACCGTAATGGCTGTGTGTTAAAGTGGCAGCATCATGCAGGCTGAGACTTGCAATCTATAATACAAATTTAAGGAACTCAAACGGTAACATAATAAAGCCAAGAATGGGAAGTGAAAATTTGGACTTGGATTAACATCACTTTTCTCTGCAAATTATCGTAAAAGAATGATCCCAAGTCTAGGTTCTAATTAAAATATCTTATATAACCACAACAGAAGAGGAAAAAAATCATTGAGGACATCATATATGTTTGACATTTAAAACAAATTTGTTCGAGAATATACTAAATGTAGACTCCTGATGAGATATCACTAACCTTTCCTTGTTCTGGGGTATAATGTTTCTTTCCTTTAGATTCCCATTGTATATAAGCCTTCAATTGTACAAGGTCTTCAGGTACAGAGACATCAGAAACATTTATCGCATCTCTTGGTATATCAATGTGGGCATTCTGACCACTCAATTTGAACCTGCATAACGAGAACAAATTACATCCCATTCCCATTCCATTTACCTCAATAAAGCTGTAAGATTGATAACTAACCATTTGTCCCTGGCTTCATCTTTCACCAGAAATTCAATAGCACATATTTTGGGATCCCGAATTTCAATTGTCAAGGAGTGGCATTCCCCAGACTGTAAACCATAAGAAAAGAAAAATATTAATCAAGTCTTAATGAAGAACACGAAATTCCAGCATCGATTTTCATGTTATTAGATATTCTCGATACTCTAGTTCTGCTATGCTTTTATCTCTTGGTAAGCATAAAGTCCATTTTGATCGTAGGGAGCAATCACCATGTAGTTATTCTTGCTTCAAACACACTAATGTGAGTATATGTATACATATGCATGTGTGTGCATATGTACACGCTACATATGTGTCAAACGCTAAAATCATAAAAACAATCTTCTAAACAAATAGACACACTTTCTACAGATAGTACGGATCATTTTAACTTAAGAGTCATCTAATCTTATTTTATCTGCCTACCTAAACATACAACCAAGAAGAGATATAGATATAAAAGAATTTTTTATCAAATGCATACCCTTTTAAAAGGAGTCTGCAGTGCTTTGTCTTTATAACTTTTCGTTCCAGTAGGCCAATGAGATGGAATAACCCAATTCCTGCGAGCAGCCACCATTATGTGACCTAATTTAATGAATACTAACTACAACGATGCAAATGAAAAAACGCAATTCCAGGAAGTAACCATCAGTATGTGACAAAATTTAAATGAACGCCAATTACAATGATGCAAATGGTGTTAGTGGAGTGATAAGCTTACTTGTCAGTGGAAAGAAGAACTCCCCAATGAAGAAGTAGGGATGTAGTGGCATTTGTGACATGTAACTCTATGCAAGTTGGGGACCCCTTCTTAATCTTTAATCCCCACCAAAAGGTTAAATAAATGAATTACAGTATGAATTGGTTATGGTATTCCAAAACATTGAAAAAACAAATGAGAAATAAGGTGCACCCTAAAATCTTCATCTTTCTAGCTCAACTTAAATATACTTACAGAAAGCTGTTAAATTATTCAGTCATTTGTATACAAACCTGTACTTGCATTCTTAGGCCTCCATCCAACTGGAACGTGTAATCGATCTGCTCCTTCGCCATCTTGCGGGATCAATTCAAATTTGCCGAGTCTGTTAAAATTTATAGCTGTAAAAGCCTTTGAAGAATCAGATGCGCATAAGAATTGAAGCATACGGTGGAGAATAGCCCAAAGGTGATACCCACTAATTAATATTCCCATTTTTTACCACCTCCCTTGAATTGGAATCTAAAACAGACTAGACGATTATGCTTGCAAACATATTAGTCATATAACGATAGGTACCATTTATCTTAAAGCCTTTTTGTGTATGTTCTTAGCTCAATGGAAGCAGTTGGTTTTGATTAGAAGCTGCAAGCTCTATTCAGCGTGGCTGCATAAACTAGTAACAGAGAGTACAATTTTTTAAATCAAATTGTAAAGAAAGTAGTTTATTCAAGGTGGAAGCTTCCACTTTCTCTTCCTTTACTCCAGAATCTAGTTGCTCGAATTAAGAGAAAGATAAAATGCTCAAACATATATTTTTATTCGGATTGGAAAAATATCGTGTCCATAATTAGGGACCTATAAAAAGGTCCTTTCTCTTGTGACATTTCCCCAAATATAAAGTCGGTTGAAAGTAAATGATTCAAATTCCCATGCCATTGTTTAAGTACTATTTTTCTCGCAACACGCCAAAAATGTTTGACTCGGGAGAATAACTAGATTCTTGATTCAATTAAGGGAATGGACATCCTATCCGAGCAGTTATCCTCCTTATTATGAAGACTCATTTAATCGTCAAACTAGGGATGTATTACTTGAAATGGGTCTGCAAAATATATGCACTAAGTGTCTGCCCAAGCCACGCTACCTATGAAGTTGGAGGAATGAAGAACTAAAAGCAAACCTAATCTATTATTGCAAGAAGTAAATACTTGGAAAGTGACTGAACTAAAATACTAATGCTGAGGAAAAATGATTAATGCTCAATTCACAACACTTTAATTATTCTACCCGCTTTGGTTGCAGAAATAGATAAACACTGAAATTAAAACTACGAGCTGCAAGAAATGAAACTAACACTACCAAGGATTACTCGCCAAGTGTGTCCCTTGGATGAGTATCCAGAATTCAATTACACGAAATGGATTTTCAACACATCATTATTTTATTCATATGAAAACAAGTATGATTGTATTCATAAAATTGGAAAAATAGAACAAAGTACACTATCTCGGAATCAATTGTAACAGAATTAAGTAATGCCCTCCTTTCTCACGCAAGAGAGTATAGCTTATTTATAAAATAGGAAATCTAACTACTAACTAATCTTACCAAGAGAATAGGTGGATACATTATTGCAACCAAGAAGTAGGAGTAAAAGCATCCATAGAAATAGAAACAAGAACTATTTCACCGAACATAAAGAACAGATTCAACTTCTCACTACTTCCTAGATTTTCTCGGAATTAAGAACAACATCTTGACTTAATCTTCTCCTAGTTGTCGCAAATTGTATTCTCGAACTGGTTTCATTATTGTTCCTTTAGTTGCAGGATTGGGTCTTTGTGGATAAACATACAGATGTGTGCTCGGTCTTGCTTCCTTCAATGAATTAATCTGCATCATAAATGTTTTAATAAGAACAAGTCAACATATATCCAACATAGCATGCAACACATATTTATTTACCATATGATAAATTATTCATTGAAACATAATTGCAGATTTATCATAAATAAGCATATAGCATTTTCAAAAGGAATTAATGTTCAACCATGTGTGTCCAAAGTTATGAAAACCCAAACCATGAGACTAAAGTTCATGTGGATGTATGTCACTGATCTAAACCAAAATAGTAATCAAGTCTTTTGAGGATATAAAACAGAGTGTGGTGAATAGGAAACAAAGTGTGTAAAAGATTATCCTAGACTTTAGCAAGAGGTTATCAAAATAATGACAAATACTCATCCTATCATTTGTCCCCTACTAAGTCTAGTGTCGGTCCTCTGGCACTGAGAAGTTCCTAATTCTGGCATTCATCCTGAAGTCTCCAACAATTGCCTCTCAACCACTGGTACCCCCTACGTTCCAATAAAATCCTCTGGTGCACTCCATCTTTCTTCTCCTATTGTCTTCCAATTGCTCATTCAACTCATTGTCAATACAACTATAAAGAGGCCACATAAGAACAGGGGATTGAAAAGTTAAGGGAAACCAATGTTTAGGCCTTACCTACCTTCCTAATTGTAGATATCTGGGCACACGTTGCATGGCTACTCTGAAATTAATCATGCGGTGAGGTTCAGCCTTCTTTCGCATCATAGGGAGTCTCTCTCATCGCTGCATTATTCCTTCAGCAACCCTTTGCCCTTCATGATATGGCATTCTTTCAAATTCCGTGTAAACCCGTTCCCCTATATCATTAACTAGGTTCTATTTAAGTATTATTTATGCAAAGTATTTTAATTTTAGGAAAAGGATAAATTAGAATATTTTCCTACTTTAGTGGATCATCTATTGTTTAGGAATCAAAAATAAGTTGTGGGAGAAAAGGGGGCAAGAAATAAGCAGAAGTTGTTATTGAAAAAAGCGACATGTGTCTTCACAAAAAAAATTCCTCTCCTTTTTATTTCCAAAAATTTTGCATCTACATTTTATTTATAACAAATATTATACAAAGTTTCATTTAAAAATACAATTTAAGCGTGGTGCATTACAATAAGCAGCAAATTTTACTTTCATGGGGCCACTATCTCCACAAATTACTCCTAAAAATGTTGAGCAGCCACTGCTAGCCAAAATAAGCCTAGCAATTGCATGGGAACACGCCCTAAGAGTACCTTCTTTCTCCATAATTTGATTCAGATTCAATCTTTTCAGATTTTGAAGGTTTGATTCTTTTATATTATTATTATTTAATTAAAATAAAGTGATAATAATTTATTCATACAAAAATAATATTTTAAAAATGATGGAATTATTCATATAAAAATTTTATTTTAAAAAAAATGATGGAAAAATATATAATTAGAAGTTTAATAAAAGTATATCAAAATTTTATTGTTTGAATTATAATATGATAATAATCAAAATATTTTTATAATTTTAAATTGTTATTAATATGCATATATTATATATTTTTTAAAGGAGAACAATGTGTATTAGGGTAAATTCAAATTTGGAACCTACAACAGTACAGTAGATCTAACCACCAAGATCTATCAATCACAGTTAGTATTCCTAAACATCAAGAGAGAAAGCGTGATAATAGAAATCTATAACAATAATAATAAATGAAATCAATCAAAAGTGTATGCAAACTAGATTGTCCTCCCTTGTTCTTCTCTTTCTCAACGCAAATGTGGGCTCTCAGCTTGTGCTCAAATGGACAGGATGAGAATTCGAAAGTATGTGGTTATGAATTATGAGAATTATCTCTCATTATACAAAAATTCTGGATTTCAATCAGGATTATGTGATTGAGGAGATGACTGAAATAAACTGGAGAGTTAAACTCAATTGATTAAAGAGTTGAACTCAACTGATTGAAGAGTGAAGTGGATAGATTGACTTACATTAACTCATTTGATTGTGAGTGAACTAAATTTGATTAGACAATGGATTGGATTGATTTGAGAGATGACTAAGCAAATTGACTAGTCAATAGATTAGATTGAATGGAGAACTAAAGATATTGATCAATCAGAAAAGGTGATTGAATGGTCAGATTGAGACTTTGTGTTAGTTAGAACTAAAAGATTAATTAAAATTAAATAAATTAGAAAAATCATTTAATAACACATGTGGATAATAAATAAAAAAACATTTATCTATTTATGAGGAGAATGAATTAGGAAATTAAATAAGTTGTCATTTATTTAATTTTTAGAATTAAAGATTAATTAATTGTAATTATGTAATAATGATAATGAGGAAGATATTAATTAAATAATACGATTATGATTATTGAATTAATTGTGAATATGTTGGTAAACAGATTGTTCTTTTTGCTTTAACTCTAGAATACCCAAATATTTAAGAACAATTGAATACAACAGTTGGAAAATTGTTACTAAATAACTAATTTCCCTCTGAATTTAAAGGTACAACTCCCTTAAGTAAATGATCTTCAATGAATATTGATCCTTCCTATTCTAGTAGGGGTATGTTCTTGACCCGAGAACAGAAGAGGTAAACCAAGCTAAACCTAGACAGGAAATAGTTCAGGCAGGATAGATTCAATTCTAACTTTAGCCAATTCCAAGGCTTCATCAATCATATGACTCCTTAAAACTGGTAATGCAATAACCGATAATGAAAATGCAAATGCAAGACTTAGAGATTTAATGATGAAATGACAATGAATCAATCTATTTCACAAGGACATCTCCCAGGCTTAGAATAACACCAAATTTCCCCCTAATTAACTGTATCAAATCATAATACATAATTCTGGTTCAACCACAAATTGTAAATCTAATTCCAAAGAAACATTTGGATTTAATAGATAGATAAATGCAATGCAGTGGAGCAGTTAAAGAAATGACATTCAGACATACAAATTTGACTCAGCAAAATGCTATCTTTCACACCAAAATTCAGCCGACCTTTTCATTGATTTGGAAAATAGTACATCTAGGGTTCTAGAGTTGGACCGTTACAAAAGGGTAACCAAAACGGTTCCACTTCTCCAATCAGAAATGATAAACAAAAGTTTATCCGTCACAATATTATCAAAATTTAGCACAAGGGGGAATATATCTAAGCTTTGGTTTACTTCCCCTTGTATAATTTAGCCCTATAGGCAGTGATAGATGTAATGATTGGGATGAGCTCTTCATGCCTTCTGATATGGACATTGGTATATCTGATGAGCCATCTAGAATGTTCTTTGGCCAGGCTTTTGATTACATCTATCTGATCCTTCAGCTCTTCCATGGCTTTAAAAATACATCCGCTCAACTATTGGAGTTCTGGCACCTTGTCCAAATGAGTAGAAGACTGCTCTGCCAACTTATGCACATAATCAGGAAATGATTTCTGCATACTAGCCAATCCAATCATTTCTTTTCCTTGACCGCTTGTCTATGATTCCGCATGCAGACCTTGAAGGAGTTTAAAATCCTTGATCTGCTCCTCCTTGATCTTGACATACGTTTGTTGCAACCCTGTTTCAGCTTGGATGATCATCTTGATCTTAAATTCCAAGCTTTAAAGTCATTCGATTAGAGGCTCGTCTCCTTTCTGTAATATTGGTGCAGAGCACCCTAGGGTTTAGCTCAAAACCCTAGCCCCAGCAATTTTGAACAAGTTTTGATACAAGTCTACCAACGAGCAAGTCATGTTTTGCATTGTCGCTCAGTCGCGGAGCCAGCAGCGAGCAGAAAGGTAATGCATCGCACACTCACGAGCTAGTTATGAGTTAAGTCTATTAGTGCGCGAGTGCGTGACGAGGAACTAGTCGCCCAGTCGCGAGTCTATTCGCAGTCAGAGAAAACACTGTGCGACGGTGAAATCGATCGCTCAGTCGCAAAGGCAAACAGTTCAGTCCTGGTGTGCGAGTGAGCGACACCTTGTGCAGCGCAAGGTCGCAGGTGACTTGATGGTTAAGTGAAAAGCATGACGAGTGCGCGACGAGTAGTAATCGCTCAGTCGCAAGGTAAGGGTCAGTTCGGGAGGAGAAGGTGCAAGTATGCGACATGAGCTAATCGCTCAGTCGCAAAGAAAAGATTAGCTCGGATGAGCTCATCGCTCAGTCATGAAGGAAATGGCAGCTTGGGTTATAGCGCGGCGAATGCACGACTTGAGCTCATCGCTCAGTCGCGGGGACATAGCCATCTCGTGTAGAAGTACAGCGAGTGCGCGACTAATGTGCGTCGCAAACTCGCAGAGCAAGGAGCAGCTCATGGAGAAGCAGTGCGGGTATGCGATTTGAGATCATCGCTCGGTTGTGATAGAAATAGTAGCTCGGGACAATGCATTGCGGGTGCGCGATAAAGAGTCATCGCTCAGTCGCGAGGTAAAAGCCAAGTCATGTAAAGACATTGCGAGAGCGCGACGAGCAGGTAATCGCTCAGTCGCAGAACAAGACTTAAAAGGTG
>MU225900.1:4274806-4327187 GCA_018584345.1 Thuja plicata | reverse complement strand
CCGGCTAGAGAACTTGTAGATGAGATAGATAAGTAAGAAGGTGCATGACTGTAGGGAATTCAGTCATGAAGAGTAAGAGACAGTGAGGAGTAATACATTTCGGTGGGTAGGGAACCTAGGATAGAGGTAACATAATAGTCCTTCTGGTTAGGGTCTGAGAGTAGCCCTAAGAGACTCCAGAGTGAGTCTAGAGAATCCTGAATCGAATAGGATTCCAGGTGAGATTCCTAGAAGAGAATAGGAATTTCAGAGAGTTAGGTAACCTCCCCATCAAATATCTTGGCATTTAATGCCTCCTTGGTCTTCATTTTAACCACCACGTGCAACATCACTATGCATTCTTGACATCTCACTCTCTTTGATGTGAGAGTATGCAAATTCTTTTCAATATTGTTCCTCTCTATTTCCAGTCTTAAGACAGCATTACCCAGTTGCTCAACAACTACCAGTCCCTCAAATTCAAGCCTCTCAATCCATCTCTCACCGATCTGCCTGAAGTGTCTGTCCTCTTCTAACTTGGCTAGGATGGCTTGGTTCTTCGCGGCACTGGGATCAAAAGTGGTCTGGGCACCGGGAATACTTGCTATCAGGGTGATGAGTTGTCTGATGAAATTAGTTAGCTGAGCTACTTCTGCTTTAAGTTGAACTTTAGCAGTTTTGAGATCCTTGAGCTCTTCTTCTATTACCACATTGGTGGACTTCCACCAGTCTACCTTGGTGTCATGCCGAGCAAGCCCCATGTCAAATGACTGCAATTGAAAATTAGAGGCAGTCATATCTTTGATTCTTCCTTCCTTTGTAGGCTTGGCCACCTCCATAGTGAAATGCTCTATTTTAGGGTCTTGACCCAATGTAGACATTGTCTTCACTTTCTTTGCTTTACCCACTATGGTGCTGGGTTGCAAGGCCCGTGAGAGAGTATCTTTGCCAGAAGTCCCTTCCTCTACTCTCTTCCTTTTACGCTCTAGAGTATGTTCTATCCAGGATTCAACACTAGTAACTTTGGAAGCAGAACCCAACTCATAACAACTCTTTTATGAACAGCTTCCTAATGACCGGAGGAGTAGCTTTAGGCCTGGAAGAAAATGGATTCAGTGATGTTGGAGAAGAGGAGACCAATCTAATGACTTGAGCAGCTTCTTGTTGCTTCTCAAGCCTCTCATCTGATTCTGTGGCTGAGGTATTGGAGGTATCCTCACCCAACTCTACTACAACAGGGGACCCTCGTCTTGGAGTATCTTGGGCCGAAGTGCCAACTTGTGTATCTACAGCAATAGCTTTAGATGATTGCTCAGGTTTTGCACCTTTAGTGGGCTCTTCTGTTGGCTTGTCCAGGTCTATAGAAGCTACTTCTTCTGTCATCCCGATGTCTACAAGCGGGCCTTCTCAACATATCTTCTTTGGTTGGACCTCTTTCTCAGGAGGCTCATCACCTCCACCGACTGGCTGAGATGAACCTTTGGCCATAGTTGGGATCATTACTAAAGTAGTTGTTGCAGTGCTTGAAGTATCTTTTGTCAAGGTTCACTGAGAAGGAGGCTTCCTTTTTGACCTCTTTCTTCTGCCTGTAGTCCATTCGACCCACTACTCTGTTCTTTTGTAAATCCCACCCATTAAGGTTTCCAAGTCATTGATGGCCTTCCCTAGCATGGGCTCAGAGCTTATAGGGAGTGGCTTTATTTTCTCCAAATATGTATTATCATACATATGTTGACCATCATCTTCCAACCCCTCCACTTCAATGTTAACTTTGAACTTTTTAATTTGTTTAATGGTTAACCTAGCCTAGAATCTCTCTAAGTCATCTTTGCAATCAACCCAGTAGTCTTCAGTATCATCAACATGATGAATTGCATGACTCATTTTCAAGAAATCTCAGGCATAATTTATAGTATCATGCTGTGGCCTCAAGACATCATATGTCTCCAACTGAAACCTCTTTGAGAATGTCTTCAAAACATTCTTTTCCTTAGACTGGGATACACAACTGTAATCTCCAATGGTTATTGAGAAATCGTAGCCCTTCTTCCTAGAAACAACACAAATCAGGTTCACTTGGAGTGTCTGCCTCATTACCTTGACCAGCACGATCATATCATTAGGATATCTCAGCAGCTTTAAAGGGAAGTTATCAAATCCTGCAAGATGAATATATGAGAAATCCATAAATTGAATGAAAAAGCACACAAATTGGCTGATAAAAGCCATGGATTTAGGAGAAAATATCCTTTCCAGGAAACCTTGTAGCTCCTTGCATAGTCTCATTGTGAATGTATCATTAACTCTGAGGTATTCAGCATAACTGTTATGTAATTGTAGACATGGGAAAAATTCATAGCTTTTAACATCATCTGGGAACTCTTCTAATCTAGGAAGCCCTGGCCAAATTTGAATGGTGACTAATATATATATATATAAGGACTGAAGACATGTAGAACTCATTCTAAAGCTTAGCTCTACTTAGGGCACTAAAGAGATTTTTGCTTACCATAAGATCCCAATCGATGAAATGGTGTTGAGAACAAATCACCTGGACTAAGAAGAAATGGTGCTCAACGAAGTTCAGTGTGTCACTCTCACCTCGGATCCTATGGAGCAACACCAAGATGTCTATAATTTTTGGCTTCAGATTCGTGCCATATAATGTTTTGGGCAATTTTCCTTTGGCGCTCCTCGGCTCTTGAAACCATGACTTCATTATTTCCTTTTTCCACACTGCCTTCTTTGCTCCATATTCGGTAACCACCCGACTATAGGTCATTTCTGAATATTCAGCCTGCTCTGGAATGCGCATGGATTTTTGGACAGAATCTTGATTAATGGATAGAAGCACATTGTCGTTGGGTAGGAGGATATGCTTGGTATCTAGATTATATCAAGCTATGCACTCTCAAACAAGCTCAAGAGCTTCGAGGGCAACATAAAAATTGGCAACTTCTACTAACCCACTCTCTTTTAACTTCTCAGTGACAGAGTGCATCTGGTCTGCCTTCAATCTTCTCTGAAAGTTCTGCATATCGAAGAACTTCAATGAAGTGTCTATAATTTTATGCCAATCAGACATGATGCCATTCATCCCATCGAATCCCATAAATCTAGTAGCCATACTTCAACTGATTCTGACTTAGGATAAGGGATATCTCTCAAGAACACAAGAGTAGAGAATAACTATAGTCAAGAGCTTCAGATTTAGACAATTCGTTAAATAGATGGTAGATTTTGTTTGTAATACCTCACTGATTTTATAACTTTTGAATTCTTACCATTTAACGGCTGACTTCCCGCACCACACGAATGAAAAGACTAAGACATTAATAAAAAAGTTCGTTATGGAGTAAAACAGATTTATTTGAATTAATTACTTTACCCCTATGGGCCATTAAGAAACATCCTTTCACTTTAGTAACCGTAACGGTAACTTTCTAGAGGTAGCGGAAAATCACTTTTTCGCTTCCCTTTCGACGGAGAAATGCCTGTGGAGTGCTCTCTACTCAAAAATCCCCTGAGGGAGAAATTTAGCTCATTGAGATGCTAAAATGGAATGTCTTGATTTCATCAGCTTTCTTTATACCTTGGATTACTCAAGAGATCGATTATTCTTCAAAAATCTTCCATTTTAATGGTTTGGCAAAAAACATACCACGCAGGTCGAAACCCACCTGTTGAAGTAGCAGAGAAGTCATTTTCCTCTTTTCCACCAGTAAGCCTGCATCTTGAATTCTTCCTCGCTCAATCATTTCTTTTGCCTGAAATAGATTTGATCTGAAGGCCCAAAGCTTTCTTACTCCCAAATCTCTCATTTTCAACTTCCACTGACCTCTGATACTCTAAATTCTGTTTGTTGAGGAAAACACACTCTACAGGTGATTTTTCACCAAGGAGAAGATCAGAACCAATTTTCTGCCAATGTTGCAAAGGGGAATGTTTAAGGTAAAAACTTCAACTGCATATAAAACTAATGTTAGAATCCTTTGAAACATGACCTTTACCAGATTTGGGAACTTAACTTACGCAATGAAACACAATCTTAGAGACCAATTCTGCCCGGCTCACAAAAGAGAAGGAAATGTAGGGAAATCTGATAAAGGCCTCCTATCCTAAGAGTATAGCTAGACTTAGACTCATGACTTACACGAAGCTTTGAAGATCACTACTACACATTAAACATCCACTATGTCTGAAAGATACGCAGACCGAAAGTGGGGCAACAGCTGGCTCTGTCTGGGGACTTGGACATTCACATGTCAAAGCAAGAAACTCAAGTCGATGGTTTCGCAAAGCTCAACAAAAAGGTGGCTCACAAAAAAACTAAAGCAAGACATAGAAATGAAACCTAACTAAAGAAAACAAGAGCAGGAACTAAACGTAACTATTGTACAATACAAGGGTTACCTGTTTTAAGTTTAGATCTTATACAGCTTCAAGTCCTGACCATTGTATGTCAGGGGTAATGCTTCACCATCTGGATAAGTCAGCTTAAAAATAATTCCTCTTGAATGCTTAATGGATCTTAAAGGGTTCTTTCCACAATGTTTCAAATTCGCCATGCATGCCTTTTGGTGCCCTGCGCTTGTCCCATAACAACACCATATCTACCTCCATAAATTTTTGGGGTCTTCTCTTTTTATCAAACAAGTTCTTCACACACATTTGATGTTGTGTGATATGATCTACCATTTTCTCTCTTTCTTCTTCAAGTTTGTTTAGGTAAAAAATCCTCTTTTCTAAACCATCTTCTTTTATACCATCTTCTACTGTTGTTCTCAGTTTGCAAGTCGCCAGTTCTAGTGGCAATGGAAGACTGGCTTCGATCCCATAGACAAGTTCAAAAGGGGATACATCAATGGCTCTTTTAGGAGTCACTCTATCTTCCCAGAGGGCTTCATATATTTTCTTGTGCCAAGTTCTCTGATTGTCTGCCACAAGATTTTTCATGATGCTCACCAATTTTTTGTTACTGGACTCAACTTGACCATTTCCTACTGGGAAATAGTCAGATGAGTGACTAATCATAATGCCATACTCAAAAAAAAAATTGATGATTTCCTAAGAAGAAAAGTATGCGGCGTTATCCATAACTAACTTAATAGGCACACCAAACCTTGCCAGGATATTCTCTTTGATAAACTCACACACTACCTCCGAAGTAGTTTTCTTGGTCGCTTTCGCCTCCACCCATTTCATGAAGTAGTCAGTCGCAGTGATTACGTAGGTATAGCCTATGCTAGATGTGGGATTTATAGGACCAATTAAATCAAGACCCCACTGTTGAAAAGGACCTTTGATTATCACTAGTCTAAGGGGTAGTGATGCTAACTATGGTTTGCTAGTAAACATTCTACATTTATCACACCTTGCTACCCAATGATATGCATCTCTAAACATTCCTGGATAGTAATAGCACTGTCTCAATATCTTGAATGTAGTAACTGATGAGGAGAAATTTCCACCACAAGCTTCATCGTGAAACAACCTTAACAGCTTCTCTTGTTTTTGTTTGTCAACGCACCGGAGGAAAGTTCTGTCTATAGATCTCTTATACAATCTATCTTCCCAAATTATATATTTAGAAGCTTTCAATTTTAGATCTCTTCTTTGCTTCAAAGTCAATCCTTCAGGACATTCACCATGTGTCAAGAAATACAAAAATATTTTCAAACCAGGGATCTTGCATACTTACTGCTAGGACCAGTTGTGTACTTTCAGGTTCTTCATCCATTTGGTTTTTTGCCATCGCTTTACATAGTGCATTTCCTCTCACCAGCTTAGTCATGGGCTTGATTTCTATGTCATATTCCTAAGTCTTAGCCACCCATGTTCCTTTGTTATTACATCCCACGTCCTGTTGAGTCAATATGCTTTTTGCAGCAATGTCAGGCACATATACAAGAGAGTGAGAGTGTAAAATGTAGAATCTAAAATTCCTTAAAGCTTTTACTACTGCGAAAGCATGTTTTTCAGTCTGAGAGTATCTCATCTCCTGATTTTTTAGAGGTGTGCTCATAAAATTGATAGGAGCTTGAACTCCTTCCTTGTTCTCTTGCATGAGGATGGCTGATAGAGTGTGTTCAGAAGAATAGCAATAAATTATGAAATCCTTCTTATAATCTGGATGACATAACATCGGGGCATTGGCTATGGTGTTCTTGATACTTTTGAAAGCTTGTTTACCGCAGTCATTCCACTTGAAATTTACATTTCCTTTCATCATGTCCACTATGCATTTGGTAATCTCAGAAAAATTTGGAACGAACCTCCTTAGAAAGTTTACTTGGCCGAAAAATGATTTCACTATGGTTTTGTTCACAGGTAAGCTTATTGTTGGATTGCTCTCACCCTTTCTGGATCAATTCTTATGCCTTCCTGGGAAACAATGTGACCTAGCAATTTCCCTTCAGTCACACAGAAAACTGACTTTTTGGGATTTAGTGAAATCCCATCCTCTCTACACCTTTCCAATACTCTCCTCAAATCATTTATATGATCTACTCTTTTTCTAGAAAACATAGTAAGATCTTCCAAGTACATACCAATTATTTTATTCTTCATATCATTGAAAGAAAGGTCCATACCTCTCTGAAAGGTAGCTCTAGCATTGATCAACCCGAATGGCATCCTGTGATATGCAAAAGTGCCCCATGGAGTAGTGAAATTTGTTTTATGTTGGTCTGCTTTCTCCACTTCTATCTGGTTGTACCCTGACAAGCCATCTAACATAGACATCATCTCAGCTCCAGCTATGGTCTGCAATAGATGATCCATGTTGGGAAGAGCATAGTTGTCTTTTAAAGAGGACTGATTGAGATTCCTGAAGTCTACACAGATCCTTATTTCTTCATTCTTCTTCCTCATAGGTACTATATTCACCACCCAAGTAGAGTGATTAATAGGGTAGATAATCCTTGCTTTAATCATTTTATCCACTTCCCTAAATATTACATCAACAACTTTGGGATTGTAATTCCTTTGTTTCTGCCTGAAGGGGGCAACCTCAGGTTTTAAGGGAATCTGGTGTTTGAATTTACCATTCATAAAGCTTTTCAGATCTTCATAACTCCAGGTGAAAACATCTTGATATTCCAGGAACAGTTTCCTGGCCTCTTCCCTTTCTTCTTCAGTACAACATTTCCAAATATTGATCATCTTGGGGTCCTTTTCACTTCTGATATTAATTCCTTCATACTCACCAGTGCTAGGGCCTCTTTCAACTCTCTTTTTCTTAACAAAATTATCATGTCTGTTGAAGAGTTTTTCAAGTGTCACTAAGTGGGGAGGGATAAGATTTCCTTGTAACTAGATGACCTGTGACTTGTCCTTCTTCTGTTTGTCATGACAGTTTTCCTTGTGATCACCAGGAGTATCTTTATGGAAGTTTCCACCACTCTCCAAAAAGAGGAGGAGGCTCTTGTCATCTTCAAATACTTTCCAATCTTCTACATTATCAGGCACAGATGGTCGGTACACAACCTCTACTTGGTACTTCTTATCCTTGAACTCTGGGTGAGGGAGGAGTAATGAGGGTGACACCGCTAAAGAGTCTGCCTTAGAGTTCAATTATTTCGGTACAGATTCAATAAAGAATGCATCCAATGCTTCTATTTAATCCCATACTCTGTTCCTGTAGTTTTTTAATCTGTGATTTTTTTATAGATTATTGATTCTTGACTTGGCGCATGATTAACTCTACATCACCTCGAGCTCTCAAGATTTTCACACCCTTCTCCTTTGCAGAAATAATTCCTAGCAACAAGGCTTCATACCCCGCAGTATTTTTGGTGTTCCTGAACTCCAATTTATAAGCCATGGGCTCACATACTCCATCCCGTGATATTAAGACCATGCCTGCGCCAGATCCTGATGATGCACAAGTACCGTCGAATTCGAGCGTCCAGATTTCTGATGGTGTTTCCTCAGTGGAAAACTGATCTTCTTCTTCCCTGATTTAAATTTCCTCATCATGATCATCTGTGAACAACATATAATTTCCAAATTCTAATTCCTGATATAGAATTTGGGCTTTAGGGTCATCAGATTTCAGCACTATAAACTTAACTTTCTCTTTTAGGACCAGCTTTATCTTTTTGTTACCCACTAGGATTAGAGCTTGAGACAAATCTAGCTTTATTTCCCCTCCCAGGTCTCTGTAGAAAATCTTTCTTAGCAACAAACAATAACTAGTAGGTATATCAACAACAAGTATTGTTAACAACATTTTATTCTCAAGATGTGCTGCTAGAGCCACTTGAGCATCTTTTTTTTTTTCCCGACCAGGGGTAGTTGTTTGGAATCCATAGAGTAACACCTACCATGGGCTTTAGTGAGGGTAAGTCCCAAGGCTTTAGCTACATTCGATGGCATTACATTGTCTGAGGCTCCAAAGTCTATTATGCAATTGCATAGCTTGCAACCATTAATATACAATGACACATAGAATGGGTCAGGATTTTGGCCTGGAAAAGTAGCCAACACAGAAGGTTCACCTTTCTCAATTGGGTCTACAAATATAGCCTCATTTTCTATGGTTTTTATGGCATTTTGATTTACATTCTGACTCCCCTCTTTACAGTAATCTACTAATTTTTACAGTTCTATAGGATTAGACTTAAGATAGTCTATGGGGGAAATCTGAATTCCGAAAACTCTACAAAATTGAATAATGTCAAAAGAGTTTTTCTCCTTACCTGGTTGTAGAATCCTTACTCCTTGATTGGCCTCCTTAGAATTGGAAGTAGATGCCTCATTATTCTTTGGTGAAGATGTGGAAGTGGGGCCCTTATCTTTCTGACTCTGGTTTAAGACTGTATAGGAGGTCCCTTTTATGGTAGCATAACATGTTTCTCCCTATTCTGAATCTGATTCATATTCTAAATATAAGTTTTTAGAGTCACCATGTGAAAATGAATCTGGTTCAGCTCCAGACACTCCAGCATTCCATTCATCCGTCTGATGCATTTGCCAAGCACAAGCTACATCGGGACAACTTTCTCCATCATGATTTGTAGTCAAATGGAAGGCACACATGTTTCCCCTTTTAGGAGGAGCTTCTATAGCTAACCTCTATGGTGGAGCAGTCAACTATAATGTCTTTCCATTGGCATTCCTCCCTTCATTGTTTCTCCCAGGCTGCTCTTGAAAGTTTTGCTGATAAGGATTATTAAATCTAGGAAGCTGCCTCTTGAAGGCGATGAATTTATTGGATAATTTTTGAATCATCTCATCTGATGATGTGGTGTTACTAGTACTGGCTCTAGAATGTATCTCTCTTTTTCATTTTCCTACTAATATCATGTGGTCTTCGAGTTCTATAGCAGTTCTTTGCGTCGCATCCAAATCTGTTGGGTTCACTCTTCTTAAATCATAATTGATGTCTGGCGGCATAGCACTTATAAAGAATGTTTTCAAATTCCCTGTAGTAGGCCTGTCAGCTATTGGAATATGATTTATAAGCTTGTTGAATTTAGCCACAAAATCTCTCATACTGATTGAAGGCTCTTTCTTGATGGAGGTCAATTGTGTCAATAGTGCATGTTCATCTTCCGCAGTTTTAAATCTTCTTTCAAAAATAGCTCTCATAGAAGCCTAATCTATGATAGAGGAATTGGGTAGGTGGTGAAACCAATCAGTAGCACCTTCAACAAGGGTTTTAATGAATAATCTGATGGCCACATCTTCCTCTCACACTGCTAAGATATTAACTGAAGCAAAGAATGCAGAAATGTGTTCATCTGTGGATACTTTCCCATCTCCAGAGAATTTGGGGAAATTCTTTCTTGAGCCTGAGGGAAGGGGATTATATGCTGCTAATTTCAATGGCCCAACTGCAGCATCCCAAGGAAGTGCCATAACTACCAGAGGTAGATAGGGTGTTAGGTTGACAACAGGAGGAGAAACTACTCCATGCAAAGTTAACACTTGACAAGTGCTAGACAAAAGAGTTGATTGTTTGGGAGGTGAAGGAGGTCTAATTTTTCTCTTAGTACTCCTATTCTTTCGATGGGGTACTTGAAGTAGAGAAAAATCAAGGTTCGCAAGTCTCTCAAAAACTGGATCTGTACCACCTTCTTTCTTTGCACTCCTAAGAAAATTCTTGCGCTCCAGGGTTCCAACTAGTTTTCTAGTCTAACTTCATGCTCTGCTTGGCATCGTGCCCTTCTCAGATTTCTCCTTCGGATGGCCTCTTCAAGTGCTTCTATTCTAGATTCTTCGCACTCTAGCACTTGACTAGCATTTTTATAGTGCTTAGTGTTTCTTCTATATTTCCAGACAAAAGTATACATCGAGGAAATGAGATCCTCTTGGTTGTCTTGGAATCCAAGATTCAGTTGCAGCACAGGAATTATGTTTTCATGGGGAAGCACCATCTTTCCTCATGGTATGTTTCTGGTGTAACAACTGTTCATCTCCCCAGAAGAGTCACCAAAAATCTGTTGGTAAACAGATTGTTCTTTTTGCTTTAACTCTAGAATACCCAAATATTTAAGAACAATTGAATACAACAGTTGGGAAATTGTTACTAAATAACTAATTTCCCTCTAAATTTAAAGGTACAACTCCCTTAAATAAATGATCTTCAATGAATATTGATCCTTCCTATTCTAGCAGGGGTATGTTCTTGACCTGAGAACAGAAGAGGTAAACCAAGCTAAACCTAGATAAGAAATAGCTCAGGCAGGATAGATTCAATTCTAACTTTAGCCAATTCCAAGGCTTCATCAATCATATGACTCCTTAAAACTGGTAATGCAATAACTTATAATGAAAATGCAAATGCAAGACTTAGAGATTTAATGATGAAATGACCATGAATAAATCTATTTCACAGGGACATCTCCCAAGCTTAGAATAACACTAGATTTCCCCCTAATTAAATGTATCAAATCATAATACAAAATTCTGGTTCAACCACAAACTGTAAATCTAATTCCAAACAAACAATCGAATTTAATAGATAGATAAATGCAATGCAGTGGAGTAGTTAAATAAATGGCATTCAGAGATACAAATTTGACTCAGCAAAATGCTATCTATCACACCAAAATTTAGCCAACCTTTTCATTAATTTGGAAAATAGTACATATGGGGTTCCAGAGTTGGACCGTTACAAAAGGGTAACCGAAATAGTTCCACTTCTCCAATTAGAAATGATAAAACAAAGTTTATCCGTTACAATATTATCAAAATTTAGCACAAGGGAGAATCTATCTAAGCTTTGGTTTACTTCCCCTTGTCTAATTTAGCCCTATAGGCGGTGATAGCTGTAATGATTGGGATGAGCTCTTCATGCCTATTGATATGGACATTGGTATATCTAATGAGCCATCTAGAATGTTCTTTGGCCAGACATTTGATTGCATCTGTTCGATCCTTCAGCTCGTCCATGGCTTTATAAATGCATACACTCAACTGTTGGAGTTCTGGCATCTTGTCCAAATGAGTATAAGACTGCTCTACCATCTTATGCACATAATCAGAAAATGATTTTTGCATACTATCCAATTCAATCATTTCTTTTCCCTGACTGCTTGTCTGTGATTCCATGTGCAGACCTTGAAGGATTTTAAAATCTTTGCTCTGCTCCTCCTTGATCTTGACATTTGTTTGTTGCAACCCTGTTTCAGCTTGGATGATCATCTTGATCTTAAATTCCAATCTTTGAAGCCATTTGATCATAGGCTCATCTCCTTTCTATAGAGTATGTTCCTCTGCTCTCTTCCTTTTACGTATTTCCCTTCCTCTGCTCTCTTCATTTTATGCCCTAGAGTATGTTCTATCCAGGATTCAGCACTGGTAACTTTGGAAGCAAAAACCAACTCTTTTATGAACAGCTTCCTAATGACTGGAGGAGTAGCTTTAGGCCTGGAAACAAATGGATTCACTGATGTTGGAGAAGAGGAGACCAATCTAATGACTTGAGCAACTTCTTGTTGCTTCTCAGGCCTCTCATCTGATTTTGTGGCTGAGGTATTGGAGGTATCCTCACTCACCTCTACTACAATAGGGGACCCTCATCTTCAACTATCTTGGGCCGAAGTGCTAACTTATGTATCTACAACAATAGCTTTAGCTGATTGCTCACGTTCTACACCTTTAGTGGGCTCTTCTATTGGCTTGGCCAGGTCTGTAGAAACTGCTTCTTCCGTCGTCCTGATGTCTGGAAGTGGGCCTTCTCCACATGTCTTCTTTGGTTGGACCTCTTTCTTAGGAGGCTCATGACCTCCACCGGCTTGCTGAGATGAACCTTTGGCCATAGTTTGGATCGTTCCTGAAGTATTTGCTGCAGTGCTCGAAGTATCTTTTGTCGGGGTTCGCTGAGAAGGAGGCTTCCTTTTCGACCTCTTTCTACTGCCTGCAACCCATTCGACCCACTACTTTATTCTTCTATAAATTCCACAGATTAAGGTTTCCAAGTCGTTGATGGCCTGCCCTAGCATGGGCTCAGAGCTTATAGGGAGTGACTTTATTTTCTCCAAATATGTATTATCGTACATATGTTGACCATCATCTTCCAACCCCTCCACTTCAATGTTAACTTTGAACTTTTTGATTTGTTCAATAGTTAACCTAGGGTAGAATCTCTCTCCACTCTCTAAGTCATCTTTGCAATTAGCCCAGTAGTCTTCAATATCATCAACATCATGAATTGCATGACTCATTTGCAAGAAATCTTGGGCATAATTTACAGGGTCATACAGCAGCCTCAAGACATCATATGTCTCCAACTGAAACCTCTTTGAGAATGTCTTCAAAACATTCTTTGCCTAGGACTGGGATGCGCAACTATAAGCTCCATTGGTCATCAGGAAATTGTAGCCCTTCTTCCTATCATCAACACAGATCAGGTTCACTTAGAGTGCCTGCCTCATTACCTCGACCAGCACAATCATATCATCAGGATATTTGGGCAACTTCAAAGGGAAGTCATCAAATCCTACAAGACGAATATATGAGAAATCCACAAATTGAATAAAAAGCACCCAAACTGGCTAATAAAAGCCATGGCTTCAGGAGAAAATCTCCATTTCAGGCAACCTTGTAGCTCCTTGCATAGTCTCATTGTGAATGTATCATTAACTCTGAGATATTCAGGATAACTGTTATGTAATTGTAGACATGGGAAAAATTCATAGCTTTAAACATCATCTGGGAACTCTTCTAATCTAGGAAGCCCTAGCCAAATTTTAATGGTGGCTAATATATATATAAGGAATGAAGACATGTAGAACTCATTCTGAAGCTTAGCTCTACTTAGGGCACTAGAGAGATTTTTGCTTACCATAAGAGCTCAATTGATAACAAATCACCTAGACTAAGTTTGTGATTGAGGTTTTCGGCTAAAGGCCGTGTTATTTCTGCTAGAAGTGCGAGGAGGTTGGCATTTGTTTGTGTTCAGAATAGATCACCTAGACTAAGTAGAAATGGTGCTCAACAAATTTCAATGCATCACTCTCACCTCGGATCCTATAGAGTAGCACCAAGATGTCTACAATTTTTAGCTTTAGATTCATGGCGTATAATGTTTTGGGCAATTTTCCTTTGGCGCTCCTCGACTCTTGAAACTATGACTTCATTATTTCCTTTTTCCACACTGCCTTCTTTGCTCCATATTCGGTAACCGCTCGACTATATGTCATTTCTGAATATTCAGCCTGCTCTAGAATGCGCAGGGATTTCTAGAGAGAATCTTGATCAATGGATAGAAGCACAGTGTCATTGAGCAGGAGGATCTACTTGGTATTTGTATTATATTGAGCTATGCACTCTCGAACAAGCTCAGGAGCTTGGATGGAAACAGGAAAATCGACAGCTTCTACTAACCTTCTCTCTTTTAACTTCTTAGTGACATAGTGCATCTGATCTGCCTTCAATCTGCTCTGAAAGTTCTTCATATCGAAGAACTTCAAGGAAGAGTCTATAATTTTATATCAATCAGACATGATGTCATTCATCCCATTGAATGCCATAAATCTAGTAGCCATACTTCAACTGATTTTGACTTGGGATAAGGGATACCTCTCAAGAACACAAGAGCATAGAATAACTATAGTCGAGAGCTTCAAATTCAGACATTCATTAAACAGATGGTAGACCCTCTTTGTAATACCTCACTGATTTTATAACTTTTGAATTCTTACCGTTTAACTACCGACTTCCCATGCCACACGAATGAAAAGACTAAGACATTAATGAAAAAGTCTATTATGGAGTAAAATGACTTTATTTGAATTAATTACTTTACCCCTACGGGCCATTAAGAAACATCGTTTCACTTTAGTAACTGTAATGGTAACTTTCTTGAGGTAGCGGAAAATCACTTTTTCGCTTCCCTTTTGACAAAGAAATGCCTTTGGAGTGCTCTCTACTCAAAAATCCACTGAGGGAGAAATTTAGCTCGTTGAGATGCTAAAATAGAATGTCTTGATTTCATCAAATTTCTTTATACCTTGGATTACTCAAGAGATTGATTATTCTTCAAAAATCTTCCATTTTAACGGTTTGGCAGAAAACATACCCCGCAGGTCGAAACCCGCCTGTTGAAGTAGCAGAGAATCCATTTTCCTCTTTTCTGCCAGTAAGCCTACATCTTGAATTCTTCCTCGCTCAATCATTTCTTTTGCCTGAAATAGATTTGATCTGAAGGCCCAAAGATTTCTTATTCCCAAATCTCTCATTTTCAAATTCCAACTACCTCTGATACTCTAAATTCTGTTTGTTGCGGAAAATGCACTCTACGGGTGATTTTCCGCCAAGGAGAAGATCAGAACCAATTTTTTTCCAATGCTGCCAAGTGGAATGTTTAAGGCAAAAACTTCAACTGCATATAAAACCAATGTTAGAATCCTTCGAAACATGACCTTTACCGGATTTGGGAACTTAACTTACCCAATGAAACATGATCTCAGAGACCAATTCCCCCCGGCTCACAAAGAGAAGGCAATATAGGGAAATCCAATAAAGGCCTCCTATCCTAAGAGGATAGCTAGACTTAGACTTAGGACTTACATGAAGCTTTCAAGATCACTTCTACACATTAAACATCCACTGTGTCTGAAAGATACGTAGACTAAAAGTGGGGCAACAGAATATAAGAGATTAATTAAATAATAATAATTATTTAATTAGAGATTCAATTGCCTTAGCACTAATCATCTCTTCAGAGTGAACCTGGACATATGTGTGGGTTTCCTTGCAAGCATATTGATGGCTAGCATTCGCAAAGTCATGGCAGAGGAATTATGTCACCGTCTCTTCGATGAAGATTGGGTAAAAGCACAATCAGGTGTCACCTTTTAGGCTAACTTATCAGCACAGCTAAATTTCAGTATTTCTAACTAAAAATTAATTTTGGTCAAACATATGGTCTAGCTAGATTCATTCTAGCTAAGTTAGATAAGTGATTTAACTTTTACAATTGGAAATGTCTATTAAATGCATGTTTTATACCACTTTGAGGCTAATTACCATAGAAATAAATTTATTTCAAAAAAGTGACGTTTCAATAACTCTTAGTCTTTTTAATGATATTTTTTTAAAAATACAAAAATACCCTTTTGTAGAGATCAGAGTCAAGAGTATCATCATATAGATTTTATAGTGTTTTAATTAGACATATTCTATTGTAATTAAAAAATATTGCAAGTAGGTATTTTAACAGTCAAGAAGATGTTGATTCAGAGAAAGAAAAAAATAGTAAATCATATTAAATAAATTTGAAAAACATATGGTGCACTAGAGGAGAGAGTCCTCTTCAAGAATATATATTTCTTTTTTTTATTGGGATTAATTTGTTTATGAAAATATGGCGGGAGATGAAAACTGTTGATTTCAGGTGAGTTGGAATTTGAATTGTTATAAAAGAGAAAATATAGGTCACAAACCAATTTTATTTCTTCATGCACTAGCTATATATGTCATCTATAACATATTTTGAAATTAGGGGAAAAAATGTTTATTTACATATAATTTATTTGGTGGGAACTACACCCCTAATTTTCAGCATTTTTCAGCAACTGAAAAATCATCTTTAAAAATTAAAAAAACATATCAATTATTATTCAAAAACATTATTAAAAATATTAATAATAAACTTCATCCACTTTAACACATTTAATTTGCTTACATCATCTTCAAATTCCAAACATAAATGTCACTTTTATACTATTGAAGTTGAACAACTTTAATTTTGTTAGCCTTTTCCTTTATAAAAGGGTGACATATTATTGTGCTTTTACCCGATTACCTCGTTGTCCTTCATGGGGAAATAGTAATCATTGATGCTAAACTCACAACCTCGTTACCTTGGGATTTAGCTACAATAATGACCGCAAGCGAACCATTTCCAGTCCTAGGATCGAATCCAAGGAGGAACATCTATGGCGGGGCTCCTAGGAGATTATTCATTCTATGGGGCTGGGAATGGGAGGACCACCAAATTAGAAGATACATGATGAAAAAGGCATTTCTTTTTTCTCAAAATTTCAAGGTCTCGAGGACGGTATGGATTCCCCATTTGGGGATGATTTAGATGAGGATCTTGACTGGGTGTACCAATATAAATATGATGAGAAGCTAGATGACCTGGGAAGCAAGGACTCTTCTGACAATGAGGAGGAAAATAAAGAAGTAGAGGTAGAAGATGAGGAGGATGTGCAGGAGGAGGAGGAAGAAGATGAAAACATAGCAGAAGAGGAAGTTGAGGAGGAAGAGCATGATGATGAAGAGGAAGATGAGGAATAGGACTCGGCTAACCTATAGAATTCAGAAGAGCACGATGAAACAAAGAGTATTGGCTTGGTAGGGAGTAATGAAGATGGCTCTTCTTCACCGTTGGACTAGAACATTGAGCTAAGTGCAATATAAGTCTTTTTGTCATGGTAGTGCTAAAAAATTCTAGTTATTACTTGCTTAAGGATGTTAGGAGATAAAAACTAATAAGATTTAGTGCGTTGGAGCACCTATATGCTCCATTTTGTTTTTAAATATGCATATGTTGGTAGATTCTGGATTACAACTTAAACCTTTATGTATATGCTTTATATTAATATATTTATCTCGGCCTCAGCCTCTTATGCATAAAAATGAAATAATAGATGTTTAATAATTAAATAATTAATTAAAATTATTTAATTATAGAAGTAGGGGAGATATTGAATTTGACATTTTGAATATAGTGGATTGACACTAATTAATTAAATAATAAACATTAGTTAATCAATTGAAATGAAAGTTAGTAAAGTTTTTGCGCATGGGTAACATGTTAATTTTATGTGTCTACATTTTGCCCCTCTTTGAGACAATGTGTTTTCAAGTGTTGTTTCAAAGACTATCTGATAAAAACATGCCCTAGTATGCTCCAATGAGATCATGATATTGACTAGATGTTATGGTACCACCTAAAAATTTTGAGAAACAAATGTGGAATGAAGCTCAATTTATTGAAAAAATGACCAGAATCGCAATGCAAGTGACAGATTGGAAAACGGAGCTCATACACAAAAGTTATGGGTTGTGGAAGTCAAAAGGCTACACAGATAGTTCAAATGGGATGGGTGCAATTCTACCGAAGAGGGCTTGGGAGGGTATAAATAGGACCTAGGGGGTCATTTCTAAGGTTGTTTTCATTCTAAAGCTTTTGAAGAACTTGGTGAAGAAGAAGGAATCTCTGAGAGAGTTTTCTAAGTTATGGCAGAATATGAGGATGATGTGCATATCAGAAAGTAGGTTAGGACATACCAGCGACTAGAGGGCACCCCCACACTAGTGATTACCCCTCATATTTTACTTCTATTTTCTTATTTTTTTATGTTTTTTTGCATTTAGGTCTAGGTCAAATAGTTAGGCATTCGTAGCAAGTGCAAGTTGAATTCATCATAATTGCAGATGATTTGAAACAATTGTTTTGGCATAGAATATTGGATAATATTAGAATTAGGTACTTGTAATGTTTTTGGCATTCATGTTTTGTCACTAATGTCAATGTATATTCTGTGGAGAGAACAGACTGGTTATTACTATTGTATGATGACTGACAGAAGTTTACAGACACTGTACGGTTGAATCAAAATGAGCGAAGATGATGATATGTAGAAAGATGTGTGATGATCTTATTTCTAAGATTTATTGGCTTAAAATTGCATATTAGAGTTGTTACAAATGTTTTAGTGAAGACTATTTTTTGGACTGTGACAGTGATGCTTGACAGAGCGAGTCTCTATGTTTTGGGGATATCTTACAAGCGATGACGATTTAGGTTATGTGAGCTTAAGAGATGACAGAAGGCATATTGAGGAATGTTTTTTGTTGATCGCAAGTCATGTGATTGATGGTGATGTCAGTTGTGGCATATATTCTAGAGGAGACCTATTTGGGGCCAACTTCATAGATGTAGCGTGCATTGTGGATTGTGAGCATGGATTGTGTATCTTGGATTATATATGATGTATTATAATTGATGTTTACTTGTTTTAGGTACCTTGTGTATCTTAGCAAGGGGTTAAATAATTAATTGTATATTGGTAAAGCTTAATTGGCCGACCTAATCAAATATTGTAATAGGGTATATATGAGAGATCTTTTCTTTTGAAAAGATGGAATAAATGGTGGAATGATGAGAAGGTAATTGGAAAGATAGAGATGTGTGAAATTTGTGAAGCTTGATTGGTTGTTGGATGTAGAGAAGAGTTTGTGATTATAGTACTTCATTGGAACTGACCAAGCAAAGATAGTTGCTATCAGACAGTTCACTAGATTGTATATTTCTTATATACACTTGTTCAGATTGTAAATCCTTGAGGGTGGCTTTAACCTTCTTTGGGAAATGTTCCTGTGTGGTGAGCCCATTGTTACCCTTGACTCCTAATAGGGTTTTTCCTTTAATAGGGACTGTGTACTGCAATGTTGTAATAAGATCCTAACAAAGCTAAATCTTTTAACAGGGATACTATACTCTTAGTACATCATTAGTGGGTGTCAATTCCCACCGGGGTTTTACCTTTAACAGGGTTTCCTCGACAACAAAGGATTGTGTTATTGTGCTGGCATTTAGTGTGTTATCATTTGAATTGAAGTTTTGGTTTATAAATTTTAATGTTTAATAGTATGTCTCACAACTGATTCACCCCCCCCTCTCAGTTGTGTTTATGAACTGTTATTCCTAACAATTGGTATCAGAGCCTCTAGTCCTTAGAGAGAAAGATTAATAGCTTGAGAAGATCTTGAAGATGACTTACTAAAGGAAGGATAGTCTAAAATTTGATCCTAAAAACTTTGACAATTGGAAGAACAAGATGAGAACACATTTTCTATGTTTGGGAATCGACTACTGGATGATCACAAAAAGAAAGGAAAAGATAAAGATTGAGGATGAATTGGATAAAGATACTGAAGATGAAAAGAAGTTATTTTCATGTAACATGGTCACAAGGGAATCATTGATCAATGCACTTTTTGAAGGTGAATTCATAGAAGTAAAAGACTTAGATTCTGTACATGAGATTTGGACAAGATTGGAAGCACTATATAAAGGAGATAAGTTTACAAAATAGGTGAAGCTACAAAAATGGAAGACAAAGATGGAATCATTAAAAATGAAAGATGATGAGAACATTAGAGCATATGCACATAGAATTACTGAAGTGATTACTGACATCAAGAACTCTGGAGGTACTTACAGTGAGGAAGAAGTGATTGTGAAGATTCTTAGATCTCTGAAACCTGCATACAGAACTAAAGTACAAGATATATAGGATATTATACCTTTGATAGAAAATTTCAGTAGAGAGATGTTGATTGGAAAGCTAACTAATTTTGAGGCCACAAAACTGGGAGATTCTCTACCTAAAGTTGAGTCAGCATTCAAGGCGACTGTGCATCAAAACAAAAATACCTTATCTGGAATTGTGAGCACCAACAATAGTGACTTGAGAGAAGAACTTGGAGACTATGCTAATGATAGGAACAAATACAGGAAGAAGAAAGAAAGCTAGATGAAGTGGTAGCCCTGATCGCTAGAAGAGAAAAGAGAGGTAAGGGTAAATTTGAAGGCAAGTTACCTTTGAAATGTTTTTCATGCAAAAAGATAGGTCATTTTGCATCTCGATGTCCTACAAGGGTTCCAAAACATAAACCTAAGTTTCACAAATCAAAGTATCCAAAAGACAAGGAATTTTATTATGCTAGTGAATGTGTTTCTGATGATGAAGTAGTTGACTATGATGAGATTGGATTTATTTCTATTAAGGATGATGAACCTATACATGAAGAAAAATCCTTAGTATCTCGTGTTGAAAAGAAATCTAAATGGGTTATAGATAGTGGTTGTTCACATCATATGAATGGAGATAAAAAAAAGTTTGTTAGTTTGAAAAGATATGATGGTGGTGTTGTTAGATTTGGTGACAATACTCCTAAGCTTATCATTGGAGTTGGATCTATTTATCTGGATGGAAAAACTAATACTGACAATGTACTGCTTATTGATGGACTTAAGCATAATCTTTTGAGTGTTGGACAGCTAGTGGACAAAGGTTATCAATTGAAATTCATTGATGGGAAATTTACTATCATAAGTAAATTAGGAGACTTGATCGCATCTGGTACTAAATCTAGAGGTAATGTATTTGAATTGAATACATCTGAGGCTTCTTGTTTTTTTGCAAAGGTTGATGACACTTGGTTATGGCACATAAGATTTTGTCATGTTAACTTTGATAATATTATGAAGCCAAGTATGACTAATGCAATAAGAGATCTACCTAAGATTGTGAAACCATCTAACATGATGTGTAGAGAATGTGTTATGGGGAAGCAGACTAGAAGCATTTTTAAAAGAAAATCTTATTCAACAAAAGGGAAGTTGGATCTGGTACATATAGATCTGTGTGGTCCTACAAGAACAAGATCTTATTATGGTGAAAGGTAATTTATACTTTTTGTTGATAAATTTTCTAGAATGATGTGGGTTACATATTTAAGAGAGAAATCTAAGGCATTTGACAAATTCAAGATATTCAAAGAAAAAGTTGAGAATGAATCAGGTTTGAAGATAAAATGTTTTAGATCAGATAGAGGTGGTGAGTTTACTTCAAATTTATTTAATACCTACTATGAAGAGCATGAAATATTCAGAAAGATGTCTGCACCTAGGACACCACAATGGAATGGGATAGCAAAGCAAAGAAAAAGAACAATATTAGATGCTGCCAGAACTATGCTACTAGAAGGAAATGTATCACATGTTAATTGGAGAGAAGCTATTGGTACTGCTGTGTACACCTTGAATAGAATTCAGATTAGAAAAGGTACAATTAAGACTCCTTATGAATTATGATTTGATCATACTCCTACTATAAAATATTTCAGAATATTTGGAAGTAAATGTTATATCAAAAGAGGTGATGAGATAGGAAATTTTGATGCTAGAAGTGATGAAGGTATCTTCCTTGGTTATTCTACTAAGAACAAAGCCTATAAATGTTTCAATCTGAGATTGAGGAAGTTGATTGAAAGCGCTAATGTGAGGATAGATGAAAAGTTTCAGATTCAAGAAAGAATGTGTGACTGTGGTCAGATTGTAGAGATAAAAGAGGTCACTGCTAATCCTATAGAAACTTTGGAGATTGATGATGAGCTTGAAGATGAATCAATTGAGCTTACTGAAACTCCTAAGACTCCAAGGTATGTTAAGAAGAACCATCATGAAAATCAAATCATTGGTAATGCAAGTAAAGAAATGATGACAAGATCAAAAGTAAGAGATGAAGTTTGTTTGATTTCTCAAGTTGAGCCTAAAACTACTGATGAAGCATGTAGAGATGAATCTTGGACTAAAGCTACACAGTAAGAACTAGAATAGATAAAGAAAAACAACACTTGGGAATTGGATCCAAGACCTAAAAACAAAAATGTGATAGGAACTAAATGGGTTTTCAGAAACAAAATGGATGAGGAAGGAACAATGGTAAGAAATAAGGCTAGACTGGTTTGTAAAGGCTACTCACAACAAGAAGGCATACACTTTGAAGAAACATTTTCTCATGTTGCTAGGTTGGAAGCTGTGAGATTATTTATTGTTTATGTTGCACATAAAAACTTTAAAGTATATCAGATGGATGTGAAATTTGCATTCTTGAATGGAGATTTGGAAGAAGTATACATAGAGCAACCTGATGGATTTCCTTTGACAGGAGATGGAAACATGGTTTGTAAGTTGAAGAAAGCATTGTATGGATTGAAACAAGCACCGACAGCGTGGTATGCAAGACTAGACAGGTGTCTACTTCATCTTGGTTTCAGAAAAGGTAATACATATTGTAATTTATATTTAAGAACTGGTGAAGATAGAATCCTAATCATAGAAGTTTTTGTTGATGATATCATTTTTGGAGGCAATGATAAAATGAGTAAAAATTTCTCTAAAGAAATGGAAATTGAATTTGAAATGTCAAAGATTGGTGAGATGAAATTTTTTCTTGGTTTGCAAATTAATCAGAATAAGAATGGTAATTTTATATCTTAGACCAAGTACCTTAAGGAAATGTTGAAGAAGTTTGGAATGGAATATTGTAAACCTATTGGGACACCCATGGTGACTGGTTATAAACTTACTAGTAATGATGAAACTCAATGTGTTTTTTAGATAAAGTACATATCAATGATTGGATGTCTACAATATCTAACTCACACCAGACCAACTATTTCTAATGTAGTTGGAATTGTGGAAATATATCAAGCAGATCCTAAAGAGACACACCTTGTTGCTCGGAAAATAATTTTCAGATACTTGAAAGGAACAATAGAGTATGGATTATGGTATGAAAAATTGAAGATGACTTTATTTCACATCCTTATACTGATGTTGATTGGGTAGGTAGTGTGGGTGATAGAAAGAGTACAAGTGGTGGAGCATTTTTCCTTTGAAAAATATTGGTTTCATGGTTAAGTAAGAAGTAGGACTATATTGCTCAGTCTACTATTGAATCCGAGTATGTTAGTGCTGCTATAAATTGTACACAATTTGTTTAGATGAAACAAATACTGAAGGACATTGGAATAATTTTTGAAGAGTAAGTGGTTATCCATTGTGATAACACTAGCACAATGAATATGTCGAAGAATCCTATAATGTATTCAAAGACTAAACATATTTTTATTAAGTATCATTTCTTGAGAGACCAGGTAGCAGAGAAAGAGATTATACTAGAGTATGTTAGCACAAAGGAACATATAGTAGATATATTTACAAAACCTTTTCCAAAAGATGCTTTTGAGTATCTCAAAATCATGCTTGGGGTGAGAGCCCCTCCCTATGGAAATTAATTGATGCAGGTATGCATCAGTCTAGTGGCTTTCAGAGCTATATCTTTTTCTGGACTTGATGTTTGGATCTACTCCTCAGGGGGAGTGATCGCAGTAACACTATAGAGCACATTTCGGTGATTTTGCACCTAGCTGCAAGATATGAAGATTTGAAAAAGCTACACCTTATAGAAGATTAAAGAAGATTTATGGAACCCTTTGCCATTGTTTTCAAAGGGAGATAGATTCTATGTGAAAATCCCTATCGCTTTAGGGAGAATTGTGTTGAGGATGTTGAGAAGATTATATTGAGAGAGTACTTTTGCGTTGATGGATTTTTCCATATGTTGCCATCAATGCCAAAGGGGGAGATTGTTAGATGATATTAGAATTGGGTGCTATTGATGTTGTTGGCATTCATGTTTTGTCATTGATGTCAACATATGTTTATGTGGAGAGAACAAATTGGTTATTGCTATTGTATGATGACTGACAGAACTGTACAATTGACTCAGAATGAGCGAAGATAATGATATGTATAAGGACGTGTGATGATCTTATTTCTAATATTTCTTGGCTTAATATTACGTATTGGAGTTGTTACATATGTTTTAGTGAAGACTGGTTTCTGGACTGTGACGGTGATGCTTGACAAAGCGAGTATCTGTGTTTTGGGGATATCTTATAGGAGATGATGATTCAAGTTATGCAAGCGTAAGACATGACAAAAGGCATATTGGGGAATGTTTTTTGTTGACTGCAAGTTGTGTGATTGATGTTGACGTCATATGTGACCTGTATTCTAGAGGAGACCTATTTGGGGCTGGCTTTGGAGATGTAGTGTGCATTGTGGATTGCGAGCGTGGATTGCCGATCTTGGATTATATCTGATGTATTGTAATTGATGTTTACTTGTTTTAGGTACCTTGTGTATCTTAGCAAGGGGTTAAATAATTATTTGTATATTGGGAAAGCTTAATTGGCTGACCTAATTAATTATTTTAATGGGGTATATATGAGGATCTTTTCTTTTGAAAAGATGGATTGAATGGTGGAATGATGAGAAGGTAATTGGAAAGACAGAGATGTGTGAAAGATGCGAAGCTTGATTTGTTGTTGGATGTAGAGTAGAGTTTGTGATTATAGTACTGTTATCATTTTAGTTGCACACTAAACTAATAAATTGATTGTTATCTTACATTGGATTATGTATTTTATAATTGTTGTCTTAAAGTTGCAGAATTGTTCAGATTCAAAAGAGAAAGTATACATGTAGCCTAGTAACTATAAATAGGAGAAAAGAATTGCATAAAGGTACATCCTTTCAAACTACTATTCAGATATTAAAGACAAAATATCTTATTATTGCATTCATGTTAACACTTATGTTGTTCTCTAAGTATTGATATGATTTAAACTTTCAAATTCAAAAAAAATGGATCATTGCATTGAACATTCAAAATGAATGCAATAAGCAAGTATTCCTTTATAGGTTATATCTTTCAGTTGAAAACATTGAGAAGATATACAGTACTGAAAGTAAAAAAAGAAGCATGCTAGTAGTATAGAGTAGGGGTCCCATGCATTGCCTTATCATATGATTGTTGTCAGCTGGTCTTCTGCATGTTGGGGTTGAGTAATGGTGTCATCTGGGTCCTCAGGACTTCTGCCTTATCTCATCCTAGTTCTTTTGTATTTTTACCTGCATCATGAGAGGAAAAAATGGTGTTAGATCCAACTGGATCTAAGCAATGCATGAAACACAAACAACATATTACTATTATCAACTATTTCAGTTCAGTACTATACATTGTGTAAACATCAATGCAATAATAAGGTACACATCTGTAATAACTAAATAAAGTATCAAAGGGACATAATGTTATGAAACCTTTTACTGCATTTAGTTGTTATCTTGCATTGTTGAGGAGTTGCCATTTATAAGAACAAAAAAATCTAAATCAAAGGGACTTGGGTATTGTACCCTAGAAACCTTTTTAGATCATTAGGTTAGTAAATCCAACCAGCAAACCAACATCCATACATAAATGCCATTTTCTTATGACATTTACATACAAATATTGACTAATTGATTGAAACTACTAATCTAACATGTGTTGTAAATGGTGTATGCAAGAAAGAGAAACACAAGGATGCATGAATTTATAATTTCAAGAACAAAAGGAAGATAAAATACATAATGGCAATACAGTGCTAAGAGATGCATATGAAAAGAATTATGCAATAAGGATAAATGTTCCTAATTGAAAGAGTGTTACAGCCAAAAAGGAACAAACTTGCAGATCAGAAATGAGGTAACACTGTACCTTACCACTATACAAAGCAGTGATGAAATACTATGTAATGTTGTTTGAAACATACATGTGGAATCACCAATGTCATATCAAAATAGGAGAAGAACACTAATGTTGAGCCAAGACAAGAGAATCATATGCATAATTTCATAAACTGTTGGCATTAAACAAATACAATGTTGTTTAGTGTGATGAAATCAGTCTACTGTAGCTTCTATTTCTGCAAACAAATGAGAAGGAATATGTATATTAAACAATGATAACTATTTATGCACATGTTCTTAATAATGAATTACTACTGTACATATTTATGTATTTGTGTTTGAATCAACTGAAGGGTCAATGTTACTGTTTGAATCAACTAAAGGGTCAATGATACTGTGGTAATTCATTTCTTTAGAAAGAGAAAAAGTACAGTATCCATGTGCCTAATGTGGATTTGGAGTAATGTTCTATGCAGGGCATTTAGTAAAACAATGATATTCTTGTGTGTTGAAATGACAGTACCATCAATTATAATGTTGTTATCAAGTACAGTAAAAGAGGATGAGCATGATGACAACATTTATTCAAGAAAAGAAAGGTATGTTTGACAAAAAACGAAATTCAAGATCAATAAATATGATAAAGCTATGCAACTGGAAAGTAAAGCATGTATATGAAGAAACTGAATTCATGTTTCATAATACTACCTATGGGAGTCATGAGCCCGTGCTCGAACCCCATAGTTACTATTTTGCAAACAGAACATGATCTTATTAGAAAGATCACTTACAACATAGCAATGGAAGTCACCATAATGGCAAACATGGTGGCCAAAGACGATTTCTTTTTGACATAATAACTCACTGTTATTTAGAAGTGACAGCCTATAGTATAACAATAATATCAATGCAAAGTTAACAGATTCATTGACATTAATGTTTACAACTTTCTAGACAGCAAGTATTGTGTCTATTAAAGCAAGAAATGCATACAGACAGTTGTTTTTTAGCAAGAAAACATGAAAGAAATGTTCAGACAAATCAAAATAGGAAAGTGTTGTAAGTTAAACATGTAATATGTCTATTTCAAATCAGAAATGTGAAATTTTCTCAGCAACAGAAAGAGAGTGGTTTATATAACATTATGGTCATGTTGGAGAGGAAAAACATTATATGTTTTTAGATGATAGATGTGGAGTTCTGCTTCAAACAGCCAGAGAACATGTTTTTTATGACAGTATTGTCGCACTTGAAAGAAAAAACTGTTATTACAATGGTTTCAACATTAACTGCTAGTTTGTTTCCAGATTTGTAAAAATAATCATGTGGGTACCTTAGAAAATAACAGCAGATAAAGCTACATACTGAAGTCAAGTGAAGTTAATTTTTAGACTACAATGGCGGCGCCAAGCAGGAAGTTCAGATGGGCTTCATTTTTAAAACAAAGGAAATACTATTATTATAATGTTCTCGCCATTAAACTGCTAGTTTCATTTTCAAATTTACAAAGAAACCATGGAGCATAAGAAGGCGAAAAGCATGCATGGCAAGGTTATCACTAAGAGGGAAAAACAAAAAAATAGAATTATTTTCAAAAAAAAAAATGAGCACCCAGATACAGTTTGAAATCAAATATGCTACAACAAGTTCAAACAAACAATAATTTCAAGAAAACAAGAAGATACAGAAGGATCACTTATCTGTTACAAGTCAAGCATAATGGAGATGCGAATTCTAAGGAGTCCAAGCTTAAGTTTTTATGCACCATGATTTACGGATAAGTCTGAAGATGTGGCTGGAAGAGGCCGAGCTTCAAGTAAGACATCTCCATATCTTTCAGCCACACTCAAGACCAAGCCCAAGCCTACGGTGGTGAGAAGACCCACTTCACAACCCATCAAACAATACTAGTTCGAGTGCAAGATACTCATATTCAACAAACAAGGGGAGCCCGAGTTTGATTTGCAATGATACATGCAAGACGCCATATATTGTGGTGTTTAAACTTCAAGTTCCAAGAGGTGCAGCCGCAGTGAGAGTTCAAGTTGCAATGATACATGCAAAGAGGCGCCATATTATATGGCATGCAGAAAGATACAAAGTAGAGCCCGCGAATGGAGCCCAAGAGCTAACTGGAAGTAGAGGCCGAGTTCCAACTGATAGAAGCCAAGCTTCTTACCAAAGAACATGCAGAAACAAAGCGCCATATATTATGGCAGATTCAAGAACAGTTCAAACTCGTGGGTGGAAACTGCAGAATAGAGTCTAAGTTCTTGTGGTAATAATAATAACATTGTCAAACTCCAGTTTAAAACCAGTTGCAGACCAAGTCCAAGAAGATAAATGGAGAGAACACCACATTCTCAGCATGACGACAATCACAGCTGGAGCTAAAAACCCTAAACATCTCCCAATGTGAAATGCAAAAATGGAATATGAAATGCCTATGTTGAAATTTCATAAAACTTTGGAGTCCACGATGCAGCATGAGTTAAAGCTCTGTCAAAGCTGCAGTGCCACGACAACATCTTCTAGTACCTTGACAGCTCGACCAAATGGATATTTTTATTGAAATCGGTCATTTGACCTTAGTTTCATGTCAAGTTTTGTATAATTGCACTCAAGGCATGGTTAGGGTATCACATATGCTGGGGGTTAGGGTTTTAGGGGTTTAGGAGTTACATTTTAGGCATTTTTGGTTATATTTTTGAGTTTTTTTTGTAAAAATGTCTTAATATATTCTTTAATATATATTCAGATATACTATAGAAGATGTAATCATTCATATACCAACATTGGGGGCTAGTTTCATTTTCGAAATTAGCCTTTACGGCTTAATTTTGGGCACTAGTTATGCCTTAAAATTAGGGCTTTTTGAAGCTATATCTTAGGGACATCATTGGAGGCCTAAAAATTGGGGATACCTTTATGTTTGGAAGCACTTTTTAGGGGGGAATCTCATTTTTGAAATAAGCCTTGGAGGCTATATATTCGAATTTCTTATTCATTGTAAGGGGTTCAGAATTGAGGGATAAAAGTTGTATTAGTGAACATATCGTTCCTTTGCACTTTTTCCTTGGTTTTTGTAACCATTTTGCAGATTTTGAAGATAATAGAGTTGGCCTTTCACATATTTTTTTGAGTTCTGTCATTATTCATTTTCAAATTTTTTGCTTTTTAGTGTTTATCCCTTTCGAGCATAGATTAGTGAATTGATTCAAATTCCTATTCTAGGTTATAAAGAATTAACCTTTTGCAGAAGTTACCTGTTTGCTAGTTGAATTCCTACCATTAGTGGAATCAAACCCTAATAGTGAATTGTAAACCATCCTAGGTGTTGACAAGTGAAATCATTTGCACAACTTAGTAATGTGTGTTTTGTAAGTACAGTATTGCAATTCTGATAAATCTGAATCTATTTTGGTGTATCACCTTTATTAATCAGTTTTCATTTTCAGTTATCTCTCTCCCTTTTCCCAAAACCATAAAAGTCGGCATTAGTTGATATCCCGAATTTAACAGGAACCGGCCTAGAATATGGAGATTCATTCTCTCATCCACCAAGGAGAATGTTTCCATGTTCCAACAGAATGGCTAGATTCTACATCCAGCTATAGGCGCAATCCTGATTGACAACAAATACTTCATTGGAATTGACCAAGCAAAGACAGTTGCTATCAAACAATTCACTGGATTGTATATTTCTTATATACACTTGTTTGGATTATAAATCCTTGAGGGTGGCTCTAACCTTCTTTGGGCAGTGAGCCCACCGTTACTCTTGACTCCTAACAGGCTGCTTTGTCCTTTAACAGGGACTGTGTACTGTAATGTTGTAATAATCTCCTAACATGGCTAAATCTTTTAACAGGGATACTATACGCTTAGTACATCATTTGTGGGTGCTAATTCCCACCGGGGTTTTACCTTTAACAGGGTTTCCACGACAACAAATGATTGTGTTATTGTGTTGGAATTTACTGTGTTATCATTTGAATTGAAGTTTTGGTTTATAAAGTTTAATGTTTAATAATCTGTCTCACAACTAATTCACCCCCCTCTCAGTTGTGCTTGTGGACTGTTATTCCTAACATAGACTAGACATAGTAATTTATAACTGAGCTGCAATCAATTATAATGTGACTGTTGGAATACTAGAATCACTGAGAAGGGGGGGGGGGGGATGAATGATCTATAACACAAAAAGATTCTTGACCATATGAAACTTTAACTTTCAACCTTTAGCATATTCAATAAATTACATAAGAGCATCAACAATATTAGATGTATGTACAACAAATATAAAGCAACATAATCATCAAACAATATGCACACTGACACAATGATTTATAGTGGAAAACCCCTAAGGGTAAAAACCACTTTAAGAGTGTCTTTTATTAAGCCATAATAGAAAAATTTTAGAGCGCCCGTTGATCAAGGAGCACTAACCTCTTACAATTTTTAAGAACACCTATTCCAAGAAGCACCAATACCTTACTGGTTTTAGGAACACCCATTCCAACGAGCGCCAACACTTTTATGACTTTAGAAGAACCCACTTCCATTTAGATACAAAGAAGAAAGTTAAATCAAAAGGACACTCTGTTACAATACATAACACTTGATACACATCACAATAACAAAATTTTTGTCAACAATGATAAACAGGACAACCTTAATCTTTTTCCTCAATAAACTCAATGTCTTGACTCTTCCTCCCACATGTCAAAACATCATCTTACAAATATACCTTCATATGTACTTTGTTATAAATTTATTATCTCAGTGATAATATTCAGCATCTTTAATCAAACCTGCAACCTTATTCCTGTCACAACGTTCGCAAAGTGTTACTTGTTCAAGATCACAATATTCAAATCTGCATGAATAACTATGTCACAAACTTTTGTGATCTGATACAATCATATGAACAAGATAGAATTCCATTCAAATCTCTCTCTGCAACTTTGTAAACATGATATACCTATATAAACAACTTGTTGTGTCACTGTGATAAACATTTCATTCAACTATGTATGCTCAATGTGATCAGTTTGTTTTTTTCCTGCAACAATGCTAACAAACATGCCAACACCTCACCTTACAATATAACCCTTTCATTACAACATCAAGTAATACTGTCAGTTTACAATCATACATTCAGATCTTCACTCAAACCCTTATATACTGTTATAAATGTCAAACATTAGTAACCTGTTATAATCAGACAATAGTACATAATAAACTCAGAGACATCATTTAGATTTACTTCTCAATCTTCCCTTTGATCACATATTACATCTTTTCAGATGTTTGCATTTTTTCTCTTAATATCAGCAAATGAAAAGCCTTCTTCAAAGCGTACCTTTCAAACTTTTACAAGATTTGTGACCATGTTACTAAGATTCTTCTTACCTCTGTCATTTCTTGAATCCTCTCTCTTTTCTGCTTACAAACTTGACATAACTTTGTCATCATTTTGTCCTTGTATCCACGGGTTCCATGTACTCTCTGTAGACTTCTGGTCTTCACAATTTCAATCATTCTTCATCATCTTCAAACAATGCATTTCATTATATTCACCAATAATCACGCTCATCGTTTTTTCTTCATATTCTCTTCCTCATCCCCTTGTTACACAATTATACTTTTATCTTATTCAAGGAAAATAGTTATCACTGAGTTGATTAAACACTTGACAGTTCAAAGACAAAATTGTCGAGTTTATTTTAACCATTATGATAAAAATACTAAATCAATAGAATATGCCTTACGTAAACAACTTAAGACATGTCTTAATGAATTTTATAATCAACAATTGATTTAACACTTGTCACACCATTAATCGTCTCCAAACTTTTAGAAAGACTCTTTAACAAATTTCTTATTCGAGAGTTTTCTTTTAATGCTTGTCACACCATTAATCATCTCCAAACTTTTAGAAAGACTCTTAACAAATTTCTTATTCGAGAGTTTTCTTTCATTCTTCTTGTTGTTGCTCATAGGTTTTCCTAGCATCCAAGTGACAAGAGCTTCACTTTGTGTTGCATGTGGAAGTAGATTTCTTTATAGAACATAGGCATAAATCGATCCTGCCAACTATCTGTTTATAAAGGTGTAAGATGGAACGCCCCAGGATAGATGTGGAATCGACGACGATGATCATTTCGTAGAAAAATTCTCGGCAATGTAATTCATCTCTTCCCTATGAGAATCGAACCCACAATGTGCCCGATTGTAAAATTTTCCCAAAACAACAAAATGATGAGAGTTATGCAAATATATCCTCTAATCCACTACCACAGAAATAGAAATATTTGAGCTAGGGCTATGAATCGATCCGGTGACCTCTGGAAACCGTAAAATGTAGAAATTCAAGAAAACAATGTTTTTATTCAGTCTATTATATGAAACAAGAGAAATCAGACTGTTAGGAGCTCATCAATGAACTTGCTTGTTTCATTGACTTACATTTCTCAATACTTTTAGGTTTCAACTTCAAATCCTCGCAGGTTATGTGGAGCCTTAACTTTTGTGGATGATTACCAATAAACACAAATTGTAGCCGCACTTGCCCAAATATAACTGTGAATAATGGAATTACTGTGCAAACTTAAAAGCCAAACATATGTCGTACTTCTAACTGTAGAATAATAAATAGAGTGTTTAACATAACGACACTTGCTGCAAATCCGTTATGACTGAATACTTAATTTATGAATATTAGCTTCATGTCGACCTTAATTTTATTAGTTTTCGTTGAATGCTCTCTACTTGGGCTTCATATTAGTCCCCTTCATAAAGAGTACAATCACTCCAGGTTATGGAAATGAAACTATTTCGATCAGATGTCAGACAATTAAAGTATACTTGCTTCATATCTCCCTGTTATAATAATGAAAGCATTGATATACATTTAGCATGCTTATTACATAAGAACATATCTCGGAAAGATATGCTTTATACTCATGATAGTATGAAGCTTCAAAGATATGATGGAATTAGTTATGACAGCAGGAAAGAGAAGAGGAAAGAGAAGATAAAGACACACTTGTTATGTTAAGGTCTAGGATATTGGTTGATTACTAAGAATGTGAAAGAAATCATTGAAGAAGATAAGATAGAGGAATGTAATGGAACTGAGAGAGAGATCTAATCATGTGTAACATACTTGCTAGAGAAGCACTTTTGTCAGCACTTCTCGAGAATGGGTACAGTTAGGTAAAAACTTTGAGAACAACTCATGAAATTTGGTTATCTTTGGAATCTACTTTTGAAGGTGATAAACATGCTAAGAGAATCAGATTATAAAATTGGACATGTCTATTTCAAGAAGCAAAAATGATGGGAGATGAATTAGTTAGAAATTATATTGGCAGAATATCAAAGATTGTTGTAGGTATTAAAGCTTGTGAAGGAAATAAAGATGAAGATAAGATTATATGGCAGATTTTGAAAACCTTGACCCTAGCATTCAAGAAGATAGCGGAGATGATAGAACAAGTTATCCCTTTCACTGAGAAATTCTCTAGAGAGATTCTTCTTGGAAGATTGGAATCAGCAGAGATAAGTTTGAAACAGTCTGGAGACTTTCCTAGAATTGAAACAACTTTTAGTGCACTAAGTGTTCATCCTATTTCTACAAGGAATATTAATGGAGACTATGCAAGCAGCAACAAATCTAAATATGAAGAAGACATAAAGATTGAAGAAGGAATTTCCCTACTTGTGAAGAGAGAACCTAAATGTAAGAAAAAATTTAAATCTTGGACTTGTCAAGAATATGGTCACTTTGCATCTAAATGTCCTAAGAGAGTGAAAAACTATAAGAAGAAATTTAAGCCTAGAAGACCTAAAGAATGTTATTATGCTAATGATGAAGAATTTGAAGCTAGTATTGAGAAATTATTGAGTGAAAGTGATAATGAAAGTGGTGAGATAGGATTTGTTGCAATTAAAGAAGAAAGTCTTGAAAAAGAAGTTAGAGAAGAGAAAGCCTTAGTGTCCCAAATTGAAAAGAAAACTGATTGGATCATAGACAATTGTTTTTCTCATCATATGAATGGTGATATGAACAATTTTGTAAAGCTTAACAACTATGATCGAGGAATTGTTAGAGTTGGAAACAATGCACCTTGTCGTATAAAAGGAATTGGATCTATTACACTTGATGGAAAGACTAATACTGATGATCTTTATTTTGTGGATGGATTGAAACATAATCTTTTTAGTGTTGGATAGTTACTTGATAAATGTTATCAGGTACGGTTTACAGAAAAGACTTGTAGTATCAAGGATAAGGATGGTAAGATGGTTGGTACAGGTACAAGAACTATAGGTAATGTTTTTCAGTTGAACCTTGTTGAGATGACATGTTTGATTGCTAAAATTAATGATAGTTCATTATGGCATACAAGACTTTGTCACTTAAATTTTGATAACATTGTGAAAGCAAGTACTACATTTGCAGTGAGAGATTTGCCTAAGATTGTGAAACCTACTAACACGGTATGCAAATAATGTGTTATGGAAAAATAGAAGAGAAGTTCTTTTCCTAGCCAGAAGTTCACTATAGCAGAAAAGTTGGAGATTGTTCATACATATTTGAGTGGTCCTACCGTAATAAGAGGATTTTATGGTGAAAGGTATTTTATGATTCTTGTTGATGATTTAACTAGAATGATGTGGGTATCTTTTCTTAAAGAAAAATAAGAAGCATTTGAGAATTTTAGATTGCTTAAGAATAAAGTTGAGAATGAATCAGGAATGAAGATTAAATGTTTAAGATTAGATAGAGCAGGAGAATTTACTTCAAGTGAGTTTAACACCTTTTGTGAAGTGAATGGAATTAAGAGACAACTTTCAGCCCCTAGAACACTTGAGCAGAATGGTATTGCAGAAAGAAGGAACAGGTCTGTAATAGAAGCAGCAAGAGCTATGTTGTTTGAGAATGATGTGGCGAAGACATTTTGGAGAGAAGTAGTGGATACAACAGTATATACAATGAACATAGTACAAATCAAAGCAGATACAAACAAGCCTCCTTATGAATTATGGTCTGGACATGCACCATCAGTAAAATACTTTAGAATTTTTGGAAGTAAGTGTTACATTAAAAGAGATGATCACATTGGTAAGTTTGAACCTAGAAGAGATGAAGGTATATTTCTTGGATATTTATTAAAGAGAAAAGCCTTTCAATGTTAAAATCAGAGAAATAAAACTATTGTTGAGAGCACAAATGTTAAAGTGGATGAAAAGTTCAAAATTTGAGAAAGAATACTTGATTATGATTCAAAAGAAGAAGCTCGTCCTAGAACTAATCAAGAGAATGTTGAATTATTTTTTGAGACTAACAATGATTTGAAGATTGAGATTCATGATGGGAAGAAAGTGAAGAACAAAGATCTGAATTGAGATATGAACCTAGATCTGAACCTAGAATTGAAGCAAGAGTTGAAGTAGCAACACCAAACAAGAATTTGACAAAGACTCGCCCTACAAAATAGATTATTGGAAGCAGAGACACAAGAGTTATGAAAAGAAATAAGGTACATGAAGAATTATGTTTGATTTCTCAGATTGAACCTAAAAGTATTGATGAAGCTTGTAAGGATGATCATTGGATGCATGCAATTAAGGAAGAATTAGATAAGATTGGGAAGAATAATACATGGGAATTAGTCCCTAGACCTAAAGACAAAAATGTTATTGGAACTAAATGGGTATTCAGAAACAAGATGAATGAACAAGGCGAAGTTATAAGAAACAAAGTAAGACTGGTATGCAAAGGATATTTACAGGAACAAAGTATTGACTATGAAGAAATATTTACACCTGTTGCAAGACTTGAAGCAGTAAGAATGTTTTTTGGCTTATGCAGCTTATAAGAAATTCAAAGTATATCAGATGGATGTGAAGTCAACATTTCTGAATGGTGAATTGGAAGAAGGAGATTACATAGAGCAGCCTGATGGATTTCCCTTGACACAGGAATTTGATATGGTATGTAAGTTGAATAAAGCAATATATGGATTGAAGCAAGCACCCAGAACCTGGTATGCGAGGTTGGATAAGTATTTGGCAAAATTGGGATTTTCTAGAGGAACTACAGATAGTAACTTATATCTAAAATAAATTAAGAATGGTTTACTGATTGTATTTATCTTTGTTCATGACATAATATTTGGAGGTGAAGATGAAGCAAGTGATAATTTTTCTGATGAAATGAAGACAGAATTTGAGATGAGTATGATTGGAGAAATGAAATTTTTCTTAGGTTTGCAAATTGTGTAGGACAACGATGGTATTTTCTTATCTCAAACTAAGTATTTGAAAGACTTGTTGCAGAGATTTGGTATGGAAAATTGTAATCCTGTTGGTACACCCATGGTAACTAGTCACAAGTTATCTAGCAAAGATGAAACACCTAAATTTGAGCAAAGAAAGTACAAATTCATGATTGGAGGATTGCAATATTTGACTCGCACAAGACCAAATATATCTAATGCAATTGGAATTATTGTAAGATTTCAAGTTGATCCTAAAGAATCATATTATACAACAATGAAAAGGATATTTAGATATTTTAAAGGAACAATTGATTATGGATTGTGGTATGAGAGATCAAATGATTTTACCCTATGTGCATATATAGATGTTGATTGGGGAGGCAATGTACATGATAAAAAGAGTACAAGCGAAGGAGCATTTTTTGTTGGAGGAAGATTGGTTTTGTGTTTAAGTAAGAAACAAAATTGTATCTCACAAAGCACATCAAAAGTAGAATATTTAGCAACAGCAAATAATTGTAATCAGATAATGTGGATGAAACAAATGTTGAAGGATATTGGAATTGAATTTAAGGAACATGTTATCATACACTGTGATAACACAAGTACAGTAAGTATGTCAAAGAGCCCAGTATTACATTTAAAGATAAAGCATATAAAGATAAATTATCATGTTATAAGAGAGAAAGTTGCAGAGAAAGAAGTCAGACTTGAGTATATTAGTACAAAAGAGCAGATAGCGGATATTTTTACAAATTCTTTACCTAAGGATACATTTGAGTATTTGAGAGGTATGCTTGGGGTTATGCCCTAGCCTACTTTTAAGAAGTGATGCAATGGTTGCATCAGTCTAGTGCTATAGAGCAATATATTCTTTCTGGACTGATTGTTGATGCTTCCTCTATGGGGGAGTATCTGTGTTTGAGCTAAGTCATGGAGGACTCTTGGTAAGTGGTATTTTTAATAGTGTCTTTGGATATTCAAGCTAGTATTGGATAGACATAGTGATGCCTTAAATCTCATTGATGTCAATGGGAGAGAAGAATACATGAAAAAAAATGGAGAAACAAGTTCAGAAAAAGTGAAAGAAATGAACAGTATACAAAATGAGGAAGAATGTGATTGATGAAGAAGATTTTATGAAGACAAGAGCAATAGCAGAGTTTTGGATTCATGGAATATTGGATGTTTTTCATCTGTGTTGTCATAAATGCCAAAGGGGGAGATTGTTAGCATTACTGGAGTTTTCATATGTTACATTAGTGACTATGTTTGTCATTGATGCCAATATACTGTTTGGATATCAGCATAGTATTTTAGGGAAGATTGACAGAGTAGCAGACAAAGATTGGGTTAGAACAGACATAGAATTATAGATGAGGTTATGTGCAGTGGAGAACGTATTTCAGTTAGTATCTTGATGATGTGGTCAAGAGTATGTACGGAGATTCAATTGTTGGTGACAGTTATTCAAGAGTTATTAAAGATCGTATTTTGAAAGAGTTTCTGAGAGAGTTTGCGATGTTTGGATTATATCATTTGACTAGTATGGAATTTGGTTTGTCAAAGTTATGTAGAGTTTGAAGATAGTATGAAGGTGATCTGACTAAGACCGCTTAGTCTGGGATCGCACATGTGAAGATTTATTAAGTTTATGAGCTGACAGTGTTGTGTAATTATGTAACGTGTATTGTTTTATATTTCGTAATTATTTAGGCTTAATTGGCCGACTCAATTGTGAAGTATTGGGCTTGGCATAAAGGAAATATTCTTTATTTGATTTTATATGAATGATGGAATGAAGGATGATAATATATATATATATATATATATATATATATATATAGAGAGAGAGAGAGAGTATGATTTTGTAGCAGTATTGAAAGGATTGTATGTGAAGCGAAGTTGGCAGATTTGGTATTTGAGATCTGGTAGAATTTGGTGTAGCAGAGGCACGGTCAGAGAAGAGAGGTTATTGAGTTTCATAATTTAGTTTATTGGTATTATTATGTTCTAAATAATGCAGACATCAATTGGATAGTGGGTTCAATGGTCTTTCCCTTGAAGCTATACAGTGGGTCCTTCTGCCTTCCACAACTCCTAACATGGTTAGAATCTTTTAACATGGATTCAAAGTCTTCTAACAGGGACTGATATGTACTAAATGTATTTCATAGAATCCTAATATTGTCCATCCTCTCACAAGTAATTCTTATACTAAATGTCTCATATAGGATTGTTGCCAAGATACTTGTAGATGTCCTTCTTTCTATGATTAACCCTACCCAAATAGGATTCGTCAAAGAGGGTATATATTAGAAAATCTATAACTTGTTGGGAGTAAATGTGTTGGGATAAGAACTCACATCAATAGACATGAATTATTTTAAATGACTATGAGAAGGCTTATGATAGGATTGAGTGAAAATTTATATTCATGATGTTGGATGGACTTGGTTTCCCACTAAAAGTTCAGCACATAATCAAAACTTTCCTAAAAGATGGTATTGCTAGGGTAGATATAAATGGTTGTCAAGATGATCCTATCATGCTTTGTAGATCCATCAAGCAGGGCTTTCCTCTAGTCCATGTCCTATATGTCATTGAAGCATATGCTCTTTTTTACCTCCTAATGAATGATTCCATTTCCCCCAAAGTGCAAGGGGTGAGGCTACCTAATGAAGAAGATCTTATCAATGTGCAATATGCAAATGATACAGCTATCATATTCACACCAGATGATGATAACTCTAAGAGGCTTATGAAAAATTGAATATATTCTACCAAGCCTCTAACTGTAAAATATCTATCTCCAAATCCATCCTACTAGGGTGGGAGGACTCCCCTCTTGGGTATCCAAGTATGGCTTGACATGGGGAGGTCTTAAAACCAAATAAGATATTTAGGGATTTCATTCTCTATTTAACCAGATCTAAAAGAGATGTGGTGTTGGGTCAGAGGAAAGCTTGATAAGAAGTTGAGTAGATGGAATAAGAATTTATTATCTTTGGCAAGAAGATATTAGGTCTATCAGAATATACTATCATCATATGGGATCTACTACACTTCAGCTTGAATTATACCAGTTCAATTATATCCAAAAGCACATTAGGAATTTTCTTTGTTCGGATGGAAAATGAGGGAAAAAAGGCATTTTGTTAAGTGGAAATGGTATTCTATGGGGGGATTTGGTCTTAAAGACCTTAGATCAAAGTGATTGTACCTTTTTGCCAAATATATCTGCAAAGGGATGCAAGGATCTAAGCCTTGGAAAATACTTATCAAAAATAATATCAGTAGGGGAATTCTTCTCAAAGGTCCCTCTTGGAAAGGGCTCCCTTTGAGTGATATAGTCACCAGATCTTTCCCAGTTAAGGTGGCTAGATCAGAGGTATTTAAAGCCATTTGGAAGGCCTAACAGGCTGTAAAGCATTTTATAACTGAAGGTGATAGCCTTACAGATAGAAACTCTATATGTGGTAAACATTCTATATGGTAGAACTTTTTTCAAAAAGGTAAACCACTTGCCTTATTTCAAGGGTGTTCAACAAGATTATGGGCTAATAAAGGCATAAGGATTATGTCTTATATTATTATGGATGTACAACTTATGGATTGGGAATCTCTCAGGGATAAATTTGGCATCTCTAGTGATTAGTTCAGGACCTATTCCTCTCTTAGGACCACTTACCTTTCACTATTACTTCCCTTGCCTTGCAAATCCTTTGAGTTGTGACTCCTCTCCCTCCACTAGCCTGATGACGCTCCTCTTCCTACCATAAAATCTAAGGACTTGTACTCCCTTCTTGTTGATAAATTCGGCATCCTTAATCACCTTAACATTTGTTGGTCCCTTGATCTCACTCACTCCTTGTGGCAATCCTATTGGATAACATGTGGGGTAGCCTAATTTCTCCTAAGAATAAATGCTTTTTTTGGAAGTTTATTTTGCATAAGATCCATGTCAAGTAAGCTAATGGTGAACTTAATATTTGTCTAGTCTACATAATTCCTAATACTTTAATGCATCTTTTCTTTGATTGTCTAGTTTCCAAGGAGATATGGGGGTTAATTGGCTTATATGTGCATAATAATATTTATGTTCCCAAAATTGTGGTTGGAAATATTGTGGGCCTTAAAAGAGAATCCAATACTTTCTTTTCTATTTTATCAATTGATATCGTGTGGTCGATTTAGAAAATTAGGAATAACAATATTTTTAATGGTGTTCCTAGATCCCTTATTGAAGGTCGTAACCCAAGACTAATATATTTAGTCTCCAAAGGATCTCCCACTATCGTTATAAAATAGTTGCAACAACCCGCCCGCCAGGTGTATGGATTAAAAAGGGTGTTCATGATAAAAATACATGTGGCACATATATTACATAAGAACTAATCCATGGAAAAATAAGAATCAAAACATGTAAATCACATTCAAAGGAACGTATCACACATCAAATTACCTAGATATTTAGGGTTGGGAAATATAAAATAGTATATATTGGAGATAGAATGAACTTTTCAAGATGATCCAATAAAAATTGTAATGCTCCAAACTACCTTAGTGTATAATATTTCATGTTGGTTGAAAACACACAAAGAGAATATTCATCATTGACTACCTTCAAAATTGTGGTCTAATTTTGATACATGAAAGAAGGAGAGTGTGATATTACTCCAAAATATAAAGGGATAATTACCTCAATTGACCACCTAAAATTATGTAAAATCACATGGATGATGTATAGAGAATATAATCATTACCTATACATTCAAATTTTCTACTAGAACCAAATACCAATAGTACAAATATGGTACATATATCAACAAAGAAGGGAGGAGACCAAGGACTGGGAGAAATTTTAAAAATATTTCATTCATGCATTCTCTTTTTGAGATGAAAACAAATTAAAGGAAAATGAAATAAAGCAACTTTTGATTGAATCTTGTGATAGCCACTGCACCACCTCATTCAATTCGACCACATATTTAAGGCATATGCAAATTGATTGAATGGATGGACAAACACACATATCTCATAGAAAACAAGTGTTACACAACACAACAAGAAAAAAATGATATAGATGATGAATTTGATATAGAGGTAGACGAAGGGGAATATGAATTATAAATCCATAAAGATTCCAAAGATAAATATTGCTATAACCCCCTCAGAATTAGAGAAAAAAATATAGCCATGTTCATTGCCAATCCAAGCATGGAAAATCTTGGGACTATCGGAATGAATGAGTTGAAGCACTAGCAATAGAACTTTTATCCACTCATGAAGATTTATTTCCTTGGACATTCACAAAAGTGACAGGGAATCAAATAAGAGGTTAGTGTCATGAAAATGCAATTAGAAAGAGGAATAAAACTACAAAAGAAAAGACCCCACCAATTTAATCTTAACATGAAAAATAGTACGAAGATAAAAGTTGATAAAATGTTGATTGAATGAATCATAAAACTACTTAAGGATATCAAAATAATTAGTCCCACAATGTTTTGAAATAAGAAGACAGGAGAATTAGGATCTATGTGGGTTCGTGTGTTGAATAAAATATGTATTCATGACCCCTTTCCTACCCCATTCATAGCAAAAATATTAGAAGTTGTTGTAGGATGATAATTGTATCCATTTACTAATGCCTTATCAAACTATCATCACATCTGAATCGAGGAGGAATTTCATCTAAAAAGTATATTTTCACTAAATGGTGGTCCTTTATGTATTCAACCATGCATGTAATTTTCCCTTAATATCAAGACAATATATTTTGTGTGAAGAAGAGCTCATGGTTGATCTTATGAACATTGTCTTGATCTTGATATTGCTACCACATAAAATAACCAAGGAGGTCAAAACATTTTTAGGGTAGAACCACCTTAGTAGCTCCTCTAGAAGAACTCTTGAATAAAAAGAGTAATAAAGAAATTACTTGCATCAAACAATGTCAACAATCTTTCCATATTCTAAAACAAAATTACAATAGAAACCCTTATTTCATATTTCTAGATTGGAGAGTCTCATTCCATGTCCACATAGATGTCTTTGGTATATCAATAGGATTAGTCCTTACATAAACTTGTAGTAAAAAACATCAACCTATTTTATTTTTCATTCAAAACATACCTAAGAAGAACAAAACTATCCAACCACCAAAATGGAGGCTCTAGCTATGGTATAAACGCTGCATAAATCTTCCATTGTCGTCTATCCACACCCATCACTTTCTATATAAATCATGAAACTCTTAAATTTATATTGAAAAAATAATAAGTTAAGGGAGAATTTTTATTTGGATAATATTCTTCCAAGAGTTTAATTTCAATATCATAGTGCAACCTCATAGGAATAACTAAGGTTGAAGTTTGCTTTCTTTAATTGACATGGTAAGAACCAAATAAGGTTGGGGGGAATTACCTGACTCACACCTATTCAAAATAATTATGGTACTAGAGGAGTTTCAAGATGTTTTCATACTATTTTCTATTAATAAATACCCTTATAATATATTAGTATATAACAAAGAACTCGTACTACAAAAGCCACTTCCTTTCACAATTATAAAATGAGTACTATAAAAAAGGAAGAGATAAAATTATTCATATAGTAGTAAGTTAATACATGAATGTGTTTAAATACTAAGAAAATAAAATAAAGGGATAATCAATGGACATAACTAAAATGAAGCTACTACTAGAAATATTCTACTGGTCGATCTTTTGTGACCTACTTTATATAAAGATGATAAAACTTTCACAAAAATTTACAACATCTTTCACAAAACAAGATGACCCACCAATAGTATTTAGATGTATAGTTTCATGGTTTGAACACTTTTTTGGTGAAGAAACCACCAAGGTTCAAACCTCTATTGGGCCACTATGCTCACAAGCCTTGTGCCTTTTCTAGGCAATTGAACTTGTGTGTTTGAATAAGTGAAGCATGGGGATGAGGTCCATCATTTGTGGCCTCACTTTTTCATAGGTTTGGTTCAAAAATAATTATGTGGATATAGAGGGCATGTCATGACAACATCATTAGTCACATTAAAAAGTTTACCAAGAATTTTTAAAAAATGACCTACCACCAGTAATGGAATGCTACTCCACCTAGACCTAGGACAACGTCCTTTTAAAAAATGGGTTATTAAATTCATAAAGCCCATATACTCCTTAAAAAATATATGTAAGGTCCAAGTCGTCATTGTTGGCACTAATTATCTAGATAAGTGAGATGAATTTGAACCAACCAAATATTTACTACATAAGTTGTTGTCAAATTCCTATATCATAAATCATTACTAGACTTGGATTCCTATTAAGTATAACAAATGACCAATATAAGCATTTTGTAAATAGAATATTAGGTAATTATTGACCAATTTCATGATAAATCATAACTAATATACACTATATAATTCATAAGAAAACAAGGCTAGTGATGCCTTAACTAAGATTATAGGAACCACATTAACTAAGATATTTGATGCCATTAGAAAATATTGGGAAAGTATACTCCCTTTGAACTAGTATTTGGGCTAGATATTGGCTTACCTATCAACTTTATCATCCACAATCTTTGAGAAATACTCTTATTGATCAAGAAAAGTATCAAAGATTCAATTAAATTAGATGAATAAAGACAAAATTTGGAAGATTGTCTATTAAGTGAAAGAAGAAAACAAAATTCTTGGTATGACCAAAATATTAAATCAAAGTGCTTCAAGGTCAATGGCATGGTGTTCTTATATAATCAAGTTTAAGAAATAAGGAAAATTGAAGGTTTGATGACTCAACTCTTAGCAAGCTAATAAATTCTAGATTTCAATACAATTAGACTAAGATAACTTGATGGAACAATTATTCAATGCTATGATAATAGAGCCTCACATAAGCAATATCATACCAATCTAGAGTATAATTAGCTTGAGGATAATCCAAAAGTTTTAAAGGAAGGATAATGTTTTTTGGAAAGTAGTAGAGAATACACAATCATTATAGATCCTATCGCACATAATTTCAAAGCCCTAAACTAAAGGGTCATCATATAAACTAGAATTAGTATGAATGAGTCTTGTCTCATTAGATAGATATTTGTATAGCTAAAGGCATAATGTAAAAAAGAGACACAAGATTTATAATATATAATGAGATAGATAAGGAGAAAAAATAAAAGTATATATTTAATTTTAATATTGAGAGATAAAATGATATATCAATTAGGAAAAGATTGTTGAACTGATGTGTTTGGTTGTCATTTATGTCAAACTTGGTGATCTAGATAGATTACAGTATATAGAGAAACTGATGTCATTCTTGGTGATATGGTGTTTGGTTGTCATGGACCATAGTGTACAAAGAAATTGCTTTTAGTCTTGGTGGTCAGGAAGAGACCAAATACATATATGACATATTAGTGTGAATGACAAGTGTAGACAAGACAATAGAAGCTAAGTATTGCAGAAGTTTTGCAGTGTGATAGTATTGCAGTTGTGATTTTTACAAGATCCTTTCTCTAGAAACTAATGGTGATGGTGTGAGGATTTGATTCTTTCAGTGTCTGAGTTTTTGGTTTGGATGTAATATATAATGTTGTATTTTGGTTATTCTAGATGCTTGTGCAATAGTAATAATGATGATCATTGATTTGAGGATTACTATGCCTTGCACTTTCAAGTAAAAATTAAAGACATGTAGTTGATGAATGTTTAATGGTCCAGATGTTTATACAATTGGAATGATTTTTGTGGACATGACAATGATATCTATGTGTTCCACATTTTTGTTGCAATGATTCCTTATTATTCATGTTCTAAATTTCTTTATGGGATCAAGATGTAGGCCTTGGTATTTATTTTCATTTTATTTCTAGACAAAAAAAAAAGTGTGTTTTCTGCAGTGATTGTAGCATGCTTTAGTGACTATGGCATGTGATCCTGGCTGTTGGAAGGAAATGACATTGACAAACATTTTTTTGGACAAATTGTTTTGAATCCAACCTTGTGTATATACTGGTGGAATATATATGTGTGTGGGAAATATATGGAGTGTGTATGGGTGAGAAACTATTAAGGTAGATATAAGTGTAGATAGTTGTGGTACTAGTTGTTTGGTACATGCAGGTTGTGAGCAAGTTGCAAAGATTCTTAATTAGATCTATTGCAAACAAGTTGTGTTGAGATCTAAGCCTGAAATGAATTGAATTCATGCATATGTAGATGCAATCTTGTTATTTTATGTTTTTTTTCTCTTGGTAGTGACACATCTTGTAAATTATTTGTTGTAATACCGACAATGAACCTTTCTGAGCAGTGAGCCCACCTGCAATGAGCTATTTTTTGTAAAAATCACCTTAACTAGTGTTTTATACTTGATAATTATCATTCTTCGTGGTTTTTCTCATCTTGAGTTTATACATAAAACTTATTTTTCATTGTGTATGTTTCATGTGTGTACCTATTCACGTTTACATATATTTTGGGTAAGTGATTAAAGAATTATTTCACCAATTCCAAATCTGAGAAATTGATAAAAGGTTTAAGTTATAATTGATTCAACCCATTCTCAGTCGTCTAGTACATTTAACAATTGGTATTATAGCTTGGTCCCTTGTTACTATCTTAACCCCTTAAGGGAGGTCTTGGTTAGTTGGACAGATATGGAAGGAGAGTACTACTCAGATTTGAAGACCACTCTTGATGATTTTGAGAGTGTGGAATTAGAGAATGAAGAATTAAAAGAAAATATCAAGGACACAAATAAATGTGTCAAGGAATTAAGAAGTTAGATGTAGAAATTCAAGATGGGATATAGAGAATTTAGAAAAGGGTTCAAAGAAGAAAAATCTACAATTGAGCGTTAGAAGCTAAATATTGAGGAAAGTGAGAAAGTGGAGGAAAGTGTAAATAATACCTTAAATCAAAAAACAAAAGAATGTGAGAAACTAAAACAAGAAATTGGTAATATACAATTAGAGTCAAAAGTCAGTAAAAGTAGTGTGGCACTAGATAAACTATAGAAATTATAGAAATCATCAGTAAACAATAGTCGATTAGGATCAAATGGCAAAGGAAAAGATGAGGTGAAAACTGAAGTGAAATGTAAAGATGCAAACTTGATCTGGAATCAAAAACCTTGGACAAGAAGGCCTCCGGTTAGGAAACCCAATGCTCAAAGATACTCATCATTTGATGGTTATTATTTTCAATACAATATCTTTGGATATAAGGCAATAGAATGAAAACAAAAGATGAATTAAACCACTCAATGCTTTATCTGTAAGAATTTTGATCATAAAGCAAGTCATTGTAGAATGAATAAAAGATTTGATGGAATGAATGGATCATTTGTGGGTATACTCTTTCGTGGATATTTATATCTATTCTATGGTTGTATTCATAACTATAATTAGTGCATATCTAGGATAACTTCACTAAAATCAGATAAAAAACATCCAGTGTTACAATTGCAAAGAATTTAGACATTTTTCTAGTAGTTTCAAGAATATGATTGCTCTAGTAAAAAAAGAAAAACCTAAAAATAAGGATGCAATGTTTTTGAGAGATAAGGAAAAAAATGTGATGATTGTACTAGATTATGGTACAAGTGCCCCTTCCTCTATAAATTGATCTGGTAGATCGGGATTAGGGGGAGCTTCACAAAAAATATTTTTGCCACCTTCGCCAAAATGTTGCATGTCGTAGTTGTGGCATGACAAGTGTTGATAGAATAAGAGGGATGTTTTTATAAATTGCGTATGAATTGTACAAGTGATTGACAAGATAAATTTGGCGGTAAACCCCTAATTATAACAAGAAAGTTAGGTATCAAGTTTTTGTGATTATTTTACATCATGAGTAGAAGAGATCTATTAGAAAGAGACACTTATCTTGAGGGATTATGTTGTAATTTTTGGAAACTATATTTGTTCCATATGTTCTCTACACTTATTTTGTTCATATAGATGGATTGAAGGAAGATTTGGAAAAGTATGGAATGAAAAAGATAGTATACATTTTTTAGGAAATATTTTGGTACGGATACCCAATATGACATTTTGAAGTGTGAACCTAGAGGGAGTATCATAATGGTATAATTTAACATATCCCAAATTCACAACACTTGTTGACATTATTTTGTTGAGTTATGAAGATCTGATTGATAATTTTTTTATAAACTGTGAAGAACAAAGATAGAGGCATAGTAGACCCATATGCAATCCTACTATATGGATATGATGATTTGTTTTTAAGTTAAAGGTTGATGAACCAACATGGGATATTGATTATATGTGGTTAATAAAGTTCCACATTATGTTTTGCATGTATATCTACACATTTCATATTTGGTGATATGTTCATGTGGCCGACCCAGTGAAATTGTATTCTTGATTGTGGATATATAAGGTCGATGTATTTAGTTTTTTGAGGGATTTAATATTGTGAAGTATATACTATGCATGTGAAGGGTATGTGATCAAAGGTTTGATTCAGACCAGCGAAGAGTTATAGCATGAAGTGTGTGGGATTCAGTTTTCTCTACTTAAATGAAACTATTTCGGCATATGTAGATGGTGTGATCTAATTCATCTATTGTGGATTATAGTCAATGTATTTTGTAAAGTTGGTAATCCTTCTCTTTTATTTGAGAAGTGAGCTATAGGCAGTGTACTTGAATGCATATGCATTCCACCTTTTATACTTGAACCTTTAATAGTGTTATATACTTATGCAGAGCATATCTTTGTGGGTTCCATCCCCACTATAATTTTTTACCCTAATAGGATTTCCACAATAAAAATCATGGTTTTAAAATGTTGTGGATGTTTTCTTTATGTTTGAGTTCTTTCCTTATCATTGTATTTGGTTTATGGTTGAAAAATAACCTAGGTAAAGTTATAAATTGTAGACATTGATTCACCCCCCCGTCTCAGTGTTCCTTAATACCAATAATTGGTATCAAAGCTTTGTGCCTCGAAGGAAGTTTAATAGCTTGAGGAAGATCCTGATAGGTGATTCAATGGACTCAAGTAGTATTCAACAAAAAATCCTTGTTGATCTTGATTATCTTGATGAGTCCAAAGCTGAAAACCTAAATTTGAAAAAGAGTCGTAAGGAAGTAGAAAATTTCATTGAGAAAATGAAAGGATAGCTGAACAAATCCATGGAAAAGAGGAAGGAACTTGTTGAACAACTAAAGCAGAAAGAAAGAAATGATGATTCATAAACCTTGAAGAAGAAGACAAATGATTTTAAGTATCTAGAAAAAGATAAAGAAGCGTGAAATAGAATATGTGGTGACAAAGTTAACCAAGGAAATTGAAGAAGAGAAGAAGAACAAGGAGAACCTTGAACAATCCTTAAAGGAAAAGATAGAAGAATGTGAAAAGACAAAACATGAGATGAAAACCAAGGTAAGGATAATAAAAGAGGAAAGAGTAGGAAGAAAGAAGCATCAAGACTACCTTATTTAGAAATCCAAACACAATGATGATGAACTTTAAAAAAATGATTGAAGATCTTGATAATTAACTTTCTACTGCAAATGAATTTAATGAGAAATTCAAGGCCAACCCAATGAAGCTTGATGCACAACTTGAAAGACAAAAAATGAAAGGCTATACACATTGTATTTTCTTTGAGAAAGGAGAGGGTTTCAGATCTTCTCAAAGCAATCCCTTATCAAACAATCAAATTGACAATCCTAACAAGTCCCTAGTAAGGCAATATAATGCTAAAAATTTCAATGGTAGATGCTTTTTTGTAATAGATTTGGTCATAGGGATGAACAATACAAAAATAAAATGAATGCTACATATTTTTTTGGTCAATGTTTCAAATGCAATAACTTTGGGCACAAATCAAGTGTTTGCAAGATGAACAATGCTCCAACCAAAGGAAATGTTATACATGCAATAATTTTAAACATATTGATAAGAATTACAAATCATGGGAAACTAGAAAAACTACACATATGGACAATAAAATGTGGTGTGCTACAAATGCAAGAATCATGGTCCTATTGCAAAATTGTGTAGACTTAGAAATGTGAACATGAACAAAAGAGGTCTGGTAAACAATAATAATAATGTACATAACAATGACAAGGGGAAAAATAAATTTGATGTGGAAGAGGTTAGGAATGAGATTAGAAAGACATGGGTAAGGAAAGGTGATAGCAATGCAAATCTTGAGTTTGTACCTAAACCTGGGGTGGAAATTCCTTCACATAACTGAATTTAGGTCTCTGGCCTAGGGGGAGTTTTTCATGAAAAATCTATAAAACTATTGATACAAGTGGATACATGGATGCAAACACTATATTCAGATGTATCAATGTGTTTAGAAAATTATCCAATCATCTCTAAAGGATTCTAAGAAGATTTTGAGATTTTTTAGAAGAATTTTTATATTACAATGTGAAGATTGAATAATAACTAGTGTACAGAGCATTAATTACATCTAACTTTTAGATGCACAAAGAGTTAAAATGCATTTCAACACTTCATTATTCATACTATGACTAAGAGGAAGCATTTATAGAGTGGTTTAATATAATTTGATTAGTATCTAAGGTGATTTGCAAAGATTTCATGTGCAAACCCTTAATTCGATGAAAAAGGTATTTTCATTGTGTTGTTTGATATTTTGCACTTGGAATCATGGAGAAGCCTCAGATTGTAGACATTATCGATTGTCCTAGGCTAAAGTTCAATAAAAATCCATATAAATCATTAGAGGATGATCCAAAAGGTGATTTTTCATCTATTCCTTATGGTGTGCTTCACGTAGAGGATACTAGGGCATACATTCACTATAATTTGGATAAGCCAAGAAACCATCAGATTCATTAGTTGTTTAAAGGGTTGTTTGTGAATTCTAACCTCAAAGATGAGTATAAGGTCTTAGAGGATAATAAGATTGCATAGGTCATGAAATTCCTTACTTTTGATGAGAATGATTGGATGTGATATGTCTTGAGTAGGATACATGATCAATTCATGTGGCTAGACAAACCCTATAAGATCACTAAGGTTGTTCTTGAGATAATTATTAGTTTCAATGCATCCGATGAAGTACCTATACTTAATTCTATCAAGCATTATTTGGTCACTGATCAAGTACTAGTTCACAATGGGATAAGAGAGAAATGACAGTAAAATATATCTTACAACTTGATGTAAGGTTCACGTCTATGGTATTGGGCTGCAAGATTTATCATTCAAGTAGAGAAAACTTAGCTTCTAGCACTATCGTGTATATAGCTTACAAAATGGTTAAGGAGAATGATGATTATGATATTTGTGAATCCTTGAGAATTCATCTACTGAAGAGCCTTGCAAAGATTAAGAAGGATAAGAAGCATATCTTCAAGTATGGCTCTTTGATAATTTCTTCTAGTTCATGAATGAGTTCCCAGGAATTCAAAAGATTTATTGGTATACTAACAGACCTACGTCAGTTCAAATTAGAGATTTATATTATGTGCTTGACAGTAAATCAAGAAGTTCATTATGAGGATTCTTTAAAGATTTCCAAGAGAAGATGCATTTGAGGTACATAATTCCTAAACACATTATTGGAAAGTATGAGGATACAATATGTTTCATGGTTGAGACAAATGATTCTTTTGATGGAGGCAGTAGAACCAAGAACTTCTTGGGCTATGTTGATGGGTTATCAAGTTGATGACATTATTATCGATGCTTATGCTCAAGAAGTTTTAAAAATAACTATTGATCCTGATGAAGAAAGGTTTGGTACATACATAAGGCATTATATTTTTCCATTAGTTTTCTTAGAGAAAAACATGATCTGCACCATCAATTTACTCTACACCGATAAACAGGGTGCAACACTATCCAACGCCAAGGTTACCCGACAAACACTGTTAAGTGTTACCCAATGACAAAAAAGGTAAATGCTACCCGACGAGTAACAACAATGCTACCTGACAGTATCAGAAAAGAGAGGAACCCGATAGATATAGGGAACCCAATGAGCAGTTCAGTCAAGGAACACCAACAGACTGCAAGTTCAAACCGACGATCAAGAATCGACAGTCAGTTACATTCCGCAAAAAGTGGATCTGACTTTCCACGTCAGATAAATTACTGAATTTGTATTTATAACTTGTTGATTTTCTTTTAAATACATTATGTGTGGAGGAAGAAATGTAATTTTTATTGTTTTAATTACTTTTACTGTTTTAAAACATGCAAACTAAAGATCAAGGTCAAGTTGTAAACCTTGGATCTGAGAGTTAACATTGTAAAACATGAATTCCAAGATAGGTAAAATACTTGTATAAATAGGTGCTTAATCCATTGAGAATACAAGTTGTTCAATGAAGATAGTAGCCATGAAGAGAAACTAAAGACTAGACAGAGAATTCATGCAGAAGAACACAAACAGATTGAAATCAGTTTTCAAGAACAAAACAGAGGCTACTGACAAGAAAAGAAAAGGTATTCATTAATCACTTAAGGTGATATTATTGTAAAAAGGCTTTAATGGATCTGTAAATCAGCAATAGTAGATTGCATATAGTTAGGTCAACATTTGTACTCATTCTAACAAGTGTAGTACACTAATGAAATCCTTTCAAGAAATGTGGGCTTAACCGTCCTATTGTAAATCTCATAACTGAGTGCACACTTAAATCAGTGTTGCTAAAGCTCTTAACAGAGTAGATCTTAATAGGTCTCCACCTTAATACTCTTAACAGGGTAGATCATCAGAAGTGATCAAATTGTAAGCCTTAACCGACTCCCTTCCATTCTGCAGATAGTGAAGTTCTGTGGGTGTCATCCACACCGTAGTTTTTACTTCCTAACAGGAATTTTCTGTGATGCTATATCTTGTGTTATGTGTTTGTCAATTTCATGAATGTTTCTATGAATGATTGAAAACTATTAAAGATTGTGAACAAACATTAGATGCATAAGAAAGAATAACAATAATGGTTAATAAATCTGAATTGAATGATTACTAATGATGAATTGTGTAAGGTGCTAAAAGTTTTAGAGGTACTAATTCACCCCTCCCCTCTTAGTACTACTTCCCATTAATTCCAACAATTGGTATCAGAGATAAGTATCTTCTTGAAAATCTTAAAGGCTTAAGAGAAAATATCATACAATGGAGAAGTAAAAACTTCATAAAAATATTGAGAACAAAAAGCTTGAGATACAGATGTTCCATGAACAGTATAAAGAAGAAAGAATCAAGATGAGAGGGCTGCTGGATGAAAGAAAAGGTATGGCTACCATGAACAATGAAAGAGAATATCAAGAAGAAGAGATTCTAGATTTGTTTAAATCTTTAGGATCAAATGCAAGTAATACATCAGAAGTGTAATTCCCACCCTAGAATCTTCCTATGTTAGACAGACAAGACTATTGCTTTGACACTTTGGGTTTTATGATGGACTATGATTATTATTTAGTTATCATTTTATGAGATATTTGAGCATATATAATTGGTTAT
>MU225900.1:4165440-4180825 GCA_018584345.1 Thuja plicata | reverse complement strand
GTTCAGTTGGCCCCTAACAGGGTGTTGTATACCTTTAACAGGGTTGTTATTCCTCTAACAAGGAATTGTACTATGTAATATTCAGCTCCTAACAGGGCTAGGTCTCCTTAAAAGGACATTATACTTTAGTTCATGCTTGTGGGTATCATCCCCATCGGGGTTTTCCCTTGGCCAGGGTTTCCTTGACAAAAAATAATGGTGTTATGAGTTATGTGTTATTTGTTTATATTATTTTTATTCTCGTATGCTTATGGTTTATTTGGAATTGGTTTAAGATTTATTTAAAGTGTTGTAATACTGATTCACACCCCCCCCCCCTCAGTATTACTTAATCCTAACAATTGGTATCAGAGCTACTGTCCCTTGGAGAGAAAGTTTAATAGCTTAAGGGATATTAGAATGGATTCATAAAATTTACAAGAGAACTTTGAAGCAGCACATGAAGACCTTGATAAAGAAAAAGCAAACAATGGTGACTTGAGATTCAAATTAAGGAGAGCTGATGGATTCATCAAGAAACTTAAGGATCAGCTTGAACTCTCTAGAAATCAGAGACAGGATCCTATGGTTCAGATAAAAGAAGATTCTGACAATGATAATTCAAATCAGATAAAACAACTTGAACAAGAGAATGATGCCTTGAAGCTTGAAAATGAAATAATGGCTAAAGAGATTCAACAAGAAAAGAATGCTAAGATCAAGACTGAAGAAAATTTGAAAGATGTTATACTCTGATGGGACGAATGAAGATTGACCTTGACCATTACAAGAAAAAGTATCTAGAATTGGAGAAATATAATCAGATCATAAAAGGTGAACTTGTTGAGACAAAGAAAAACATTGAGAAACTTCACATGAGCAGTGACTTGATCGATGAACAGAGAGATAGACAAAAACCTAAAGGTGATATGAATGGTATTGGCTTCAATGAACCTGAATTTTCTAAGAATCAGGAAGAAAAATCTGATGGAAAGATTGATGTAGAAAAACCTATTCTTGAAGAACCTAAATAATAGGTCAAACCTTTTAGAGGTAGATGTTATGGATGCAATAAGTTTGGACGCATGAAGAGAGATTGTAGAGGTAATACCCCTTTCATAACTTTTTATGGTTATTGTTTTAATTGCAATGCATATGGGCACAAAAGGACAGAATGCATGAAACCTGATCAAACTAGATATAGACAAGACAACAATAGAGGGGAATCAGTAGCTAAGATCACATGTTACAAATGCAACAACCTTGGACACATTGCAAGGTATTGTGAATTGCAAGTTAATCAGTACATTAAACCTCCTATATGCTACAAATGTCACAATCCAGGTCATATAGAAAATTTTTATAGGTATAATGGAGTAAATAACAGAAGAGCACCAACTCCTATGGATATAAAGGTTAATGAAAATAATACTGGTAAGAATATGGCAGAATACAAGAGTGATTTTGACAATTGTTTCAGGAAACCAGAAGACAAAAATAGTGGTAAAATATCGAGAGTCAAAGAGTCTAATGATGTATTGGTTCAGGAAGAGACAATGGATGCTATTGGATCTTTGTCTGATGCTAGCAAAGCAGAATCGACCTAATTGGTTGAGCATGGCCTTAGGGGGAGCATTGGATGATAAAAAAAGAATATATCCAACCCCTCAATATGTGGATTGAGCTCTGGCAAGCTTAGGTATGATATTGGCTGACATCATGAAACTTATATCTAAGAGCGCAACATCGGACGATGCATATATTATGATCGTGAGATTTATGACTAACTGGACAGTTTTGGGTAATGTGATTTTTTAAACACTTAATGATGTATAAAGAACCTAATTGTTATCTATTTCCTTACCATTTGATAAGAAGTGACCTAAGGAGATCAGAAAGCAGAGAGATTCAGACTATCTAGCAATTACTTTGCATGATCGATCAAAGTGAATACTCAGAATTCAGCGTGTAAAAGGTATTTACATCATTTATATCTACATAAGCTATGGATGCACCTTTGATATATGATGTTGTAGATAGACCTAGATACAAGTTTAAGAAACATCCTTTCAAGTCCTGTGAAGATGAACCTGAAGTAGCATTTTTCCAGACACCGTATGGCATTTTGCACGTAGAAGTTATTAGGGCATATATACACTGCAAGTATGATATAATAGGTGTACATGAAATTTTTGAAATGGAGTATATGACTGATAATGGAAAAATGAAGGAAAGAATCAAAATTCCTAAAGAACTAGTTAAAAAGTTTAAGGACACAATTTGTTTTATGGTTGAGACAGACTATGTATGTTTTGAGGTAGTTATACCTAGGGTAAAATGGTGTTACCCTATGGGATATGAAGTTAGTTTTGAGGTCCTAATTATGAAGATTGAGCATGTGTTGGCATCTGAGATAGATTCATCTGAGGAGAGATGGGGAACCTATGAGGAAAAGTTAACAAAATTTAGAGAAGAGCAGACCAGAGGCATGAGGAAGAGGAAAGTTGAAAACATTTTTGATGAATGTGGAACAAAGGCAAGCTTGACTAAATAAGAATTGAGAGAAGTGAAGAAGAAGATAGTACAAAAATCTTCTGGATTGGCAAGTACTGCTACTACAGCCCTTCCACCTCCTGATGTTGTGATGGTAAATAGTCCACCTTCTATTATTATTGATGTTACCACCCCTTCATCACCACTGAAGACATCACAAGAAGAAGCAGTTAAGATTGTACCTTAGAGAAGCACTAGATCCACCTAACCAGATTTATCTCCTAAAGAATAAAGGACTAAAGAAGAAGAGAAGAAAATAGAAAAAGAGACCACTAATGACAGACAAGTATGGAATCCAGACTTAAAAATGATTGAAAAGAGAGCTATTGAGCAAGGTAAGATTTTTTCTGTGAACGAGTACTATGACAGGTGTGAAAAATTAGATAAGCTTAAGATTAAAGATATTGTGGTAAATCACTTACTTGTTTTCAAGAAGAACCTACTAGAATTAGAGGGAAGTGTACTTGAAGAGATTTATGGTAGACTAGAATTAAGGAAACAACTTGCACACATTGAAGATGATGCTATTAGAAATAAAGCTATTGATGATATGCTACCATTAGTTTCTATAAAAGAAAGAGAAAGAATGCTTAATGCACTGAAACCACTATTGAGGACTAAGGATAGATTAGTAAAGATTATGGCAAGAAAGTATGAAGAATTCATAGAGGAGACTCAAAAATCATATGATCAAATATTAATGACTGATATTCCTAAGAAGACTCCACTTTCTAAAACAACTACACCTACACCTATAGGAATTGGTGAATGCTCTAAGACAACTGAAGAGAATATTAGGATGAGAAAAGATACAATGAAACCATATTTCTATATTTTTGGTGTGCTTGTGACCCATGACACATTGCTTGATGAGAAGGACCCATTTGCAGGTAGTATGGACAACACAATTGCAAAGGCGAAGGAAGAACAGAAAGAAGAACATGAAAAGGAAGAACAAAAGGAGGAAGAGCAGAATATTGAGTCTGAACAGAGGACTAAGACTGAGATAGAAAAAGAGAAAGAGGAAAAAGTTGAGGTTAAACATGAACCTGATACACCTACTAATCTTTTTTTGGCAAGTATGGACATAACATTGAGTACTGATGTTGACAGTATGGATGAGGATGAGTTGATGAGACTATCCTTCATCGTATTCTCTAAAGCTAAGGAAAGATCTGAGAAAAAAGGAGATAAAAGATCTAAAGTGATTACTAGGACAGTAAATACAGTGAAAAAACTCCTCCCTGTACCTATTGTATTTCAAGGAAAGGATGAAGCAGAGAATTTAAGATTGACACTTGATGTTTTTGACAGTCACTATGAATCTTTATCGAAGATTGCTGAAGAAAAGGCTGAGAAGAGTTATCTTGAAAAGAAGTTGAAGGAAGTTTGCTAGTCTATCTCATGGGACTTGGGCATTCTGAGAGAAGCTACAACTAAGGCAAGAAAGTGTGTCACACATGGAAGGATACTATACAGCCATTGTATAAATCCTATCAGACATATTCATAACATTGAAGATATTTTGGCAAAGGAAAGGGCTTCACTGAATAGGATGATGGACAATTGTGAGACCTCCTCACAAACCATATTAGAGATGGATAGATATATAAAAAAACCTATGACAATATGAATGTATTAGATATTGAGAAAGGGGGATTCATTACAAGAATTGGTTTATTGAAGAGTTTAATCACTCCTAAACTATCAATTCTTGAAGTGTATTTATCTGATATGGAGAAGATAGCAGAGTCATTGACAAATTCTATACCTACAAAATTAAAATCCATAGAGACATCATCTTATGCACTTAATGTACTAATTCATGTTATTCAATTGTTGATTGATTTATGGAGCACTGAAGTGAAGATCATGGAAGACACCTTCTAGGATGTAGTCGAACTGGTGAGCAACACTGAAATCCTATAATTTTGTAAATTTTGGATGCACCTTTATGAATGTTCTCAAAGGGGGATAAAAGAAGAAAAATGAGAAAATGATAATACATACATATATATATATATATATATATATATATATATATATGAGAGAACAGTTAGTTGGGACACTTAGTCATTTTTCACTAAGTGTTGCCATCCATGCCAAAGGGAGAGATTGTTGGCAAGTGATGAGTTTTGTATGATTTGAGAAACTTATGGGTTTTCATTTATGGTAACATATATGGTATATTGATCACTTGGAATGAAGTTATGTTTTGGAGATACAGTCTTCAAAGTGACTAAGTACAAAAGCAGAAAAATAGAGTATGACAGTATTGTTTAGGCTAGCGAAGATCAAGTATGATGAGCTATGACTTGCAAGATTAGTGGAAGATACTATGGGGTATGTATGACCTCCACCTATAATCTATTTAGTTTTGGAGTTGATTATAGTGAGTTAGAAAGATTTGTAGACAAGCGCAGACAGCAGGAAAGCGTAACAGAGCAGTTGTATAACAGCGATGATTTAAGGAGTATAGTGTGGACTCCTGATAAGATAAGTTGGATTAAAATTTATTATAATCTATATTTTGGTTCTGTAAGAGCGTCGACTTTGTATTTTCTCTTTACATTATTTATTTTGTATTGAGAACCAACTATGTGATATTGTTAAGAGAGTCGACTTGGTAATAAGATATATATATATATATATATATGAAGACTTTTTGTAAAGTGATGTAGAAGATGGAAGTTGGATGAGAGAATGTGTATGTGTATATGTGAATGGAAGAGTAGATGATGACATATATCATTTGGAGACTATGACTGGAACTATCTAAGCATTGAAGATGCTTGTTTTTGTTCATTACTAAAGAACACTTTGTAATAGAAGTTTTGTTGTAAGAGTTGTAAGCTTAGTTGGGCCCTAATAGGGTGTTGTATACCTTTAACAAGGTTGTTATTCCTCTAACAAGGAATTGTACTATATAATATTCAGCTCCTGACAGAGCTAGGTCTCCTTATAGGGACATTATACTTTAGTGCATGCTTGTGGGTATCATCCCCACCAGGGTTTTCCCATGGCCAAGGTTTCCTCGACAACAAATAATGGTGTTATGAGTTATGTGTTATTTTCTTATGTTCTTTTCATTTTATTATGCTTATCGTTTATTTGGAATTGGTTTAAGATTTATTTAAAGTGTTGTAATACTGATTCACCCTCCCTCTTAGTATTACTTAATCCTAAAATGAAGCACTTCTAGCAAGGATATTACATAGAGGACAAGGAAAGAATCAAGGTAAACTACCCTTCAAATGCTTTTCATGTAATAAAATTGGTCATATTTCATCTAGGTGTCGTGACAATGATAGGAAGGATAAGTTCAAGAAATTTAGGAACTTCAAAGAGAAGAGCAAGAAAGCATGTTACTTAGTAGAAGATGGGGTGAATGATGAAGAATTAGATGGAAGAGATGATGATGAAGAGATGGTCTTTGTTGCAGTTAAAGAATATCCCTCAACCTGTGTAAATGGAGATAGTGAGGAGAAAGCATTGATTTCAAGCATGAATTACAGTGGTGATTGGATAATAGACAGTGGGTGTACACATCACATGACTAGTGACAAAGGCAAATTTATTTCAATGGAAGAATATGGTGGTGGTGCAGTCAGATTTGGTAATGGTTCACCATGTGTAGTAAGAGGGAAAGGTTCAATAGCACTCAATGATACCACTAATTGTGATGATATTTATTAGGCTGACTGATTAAAGTATAACTTGTTAAGTGTTGCTCAGTTGAATAACAAAGGTTTTAGGCTGGAATTTAGTAATAGTGTGTGCAAGATCTTAGAAACATTTAGAGAGTTGATTGCTACTGGTAAACAAACTAGAGGTAACCTATTCCAATTGAACTCTACTAATAAACACTGCTTGTTTGCTAAATTTAAAGATAACTGGCTATGGCATAAAAGATTTTTTCATGTTAATTTTAATAATATTGTAAAGGTCAGTAAGAATAAATTTGTTAGAGGGTTTTCCTACTCTAGCTAAGCCTGAAAATGCTATGTGTAAAGAGTGTCAGTTGGGAACACTAACTAGTTCTAACTTTACAAGTAAATTCTATTCATCTCAGAACATTCTTGACACTTTTGTTGACCGATGAGAACAAAGAGATACTATGGAGATAAGTACTTTATCTTTTTTGTTGATGACTACTCAAGAATGATGTATGTTATGTTTTTAAAGGATAAATCTATTGTATTCTACCTGTTTAAGGTGTATAAATAAAGATTTGAAAAATAAATAGGTAAATCACTCAAGTGTCTTAGACCTAATAGAGGAGGTGTGTTTACTTCACATGAGTTCACAACATTCTATGAAGAACATGGAATCAAGAGATAAATTTCAGCACCGAGAACACCTCAACAAAATGGAATTGTTGAGAGAAAGAACAAATCTATAATTGATTGTGCAAGAACACTTTTGATACAAACGGGAGTGGCTCAAAATTTTTATAGAGAAGTTGTAAGTACTGATGTTTATACTTTAAACAAGGTACAACTTAAGAAAGGTACAAACAAAACACCTTATGAGCTATGGTATGGTCATACTCCTAGTGTCAATTACTTCAAAAAAATTGGAAGCAAATGTTACATAAAGAAGGATGATCAAAATGGTAAGTTTTATTCTAAGAGTGATGAAGGAATATTTCTTGGCTATTCTACTAGAAGAAAAACATATAAGTGTTTGATCAAGCATACTAACAAGATGACTGAAAGTGCAAATGTTAGAATTGATGAATTTTTTGAAAATAATGAGGAAGATAGCAAGAAGGAACCAGAAGATTATGATAGGTTTGTTTATGTTCAACCGGTGGAGTCAGGGATAGTACCATAGGCGACTAAAGTGATGAATGAAGCACAACCAATGAATAATGATGAAGGTAACCAAAGGACAAAACCAATACTCCCAAGGTATGTGAAACTTAATCATACACAAGATCATATTATTGAGATAAAAATGTTGGAGTTTTAACAAGAAGCAAGGTAAGAGAAAGCACCTATCTGATATCTAAATTAGAACCTAATTAGATATTATTGGAACAATTATGATTGGGTTATGGATATGAAAGAAGAATTAGTTCAAATAAAAAAGAATAACACTTGGAGTTTATTACCTAGACCTACTAACAAGAATGTTATATGTACTAAATGGATTTTCAGGAATAAGCTGAATGAGAAAGGAGATGTGATAAAAAATAAGGCAAGGTTAGTTTGCAAAAGGTATGCACCAGAGGAAGGACTAGACTACGGTGAAACTCTTGCACATGTTGCAAGACTTGAAGGTGTAATGATATTGTTAGAATATCCTACTCATAAATGATTTAAGGTATATCAAATGGATGTAAAATTTTCTTTTTTGAATTGTGTGTTAGAAGAGAAAGTATACATTAAACAACCTGAAGGATTTGCAACTGAGAAAGCATTGAGCAGGTCATTTGTAGAATAAATTTGAAATGTCTATGATAGGAGAAATCAAATTCTTTATTAGAATTCAAATAAAATATAGATAAAGAAAGGAATATGCATAAGTAAATCAAAATATATGAAGGAGTTTTTGAAAAATTTTGGCATGGAAGATTCAAAACTAGTAGGAACACCTATGGTCACATGCTGAAATTTATCTAAGGAGGATGAATCAAAAGAGGTAAATGAAACTTTGTATAGATCTATGATTGGTAAACTATAGTATGTTGTGCACAGTAGACTAGATATTGCACATGTTGTTGGTATTGTTGCAAGGTTTTCATCAAACCCAAAGGATTCACATTTGGTTGGAGTAAAGAGGATCTTAAGATATCTCAAAGGAACTGAAGATTATGGCTTATGGTATGGTAAGGATGGAAAATTCTCTTTGAATGTATTTACTGATGCAGATTGGGCACAAAATGTTCATGATAGGAGAAGTACAAGTGGTGGAGCATTCTTTCTTGGTGAAAGATTGGTCTCCTGGACCAGTAAAAGATAGAATTGTATTTCTTAATCTAATGTAGAAGTAGAGTATGTTGTTGATGCTCATAATCGTCAACAAGTAGTATGGATAAAATAGACTCTTGAAGGAATTCATGAGAAAGTCACAAAACCTATTATTATCTATTGTGATAACACCAGTTCAATAAATATTTCTAAGAATACAGTGATGCACTCGAAGATAAAACACATTGCAATAAAATATTATTTTCTAAGAGGTCGGGTCCAAGAGATGGAGATAAGGCATTATTATGTGTCTACTAAAGAACAAGTTGTTGATATGTTCACCAAGTAGTTACCAAAATACACCTTTGAATATCTTAGAGGTAGATTGGGGCTTATTCCCCTATCTAAAGTCAATTAGAGGATGATGTTGATTGCATCAATTCATATGTGTTTATCAGAATATCATATGTATGAATTGATGTAGTGGTGGACAACTCCTTGAGGAATGAACATGCAAGATTCGGTAAAATGTACTCAGAGATGACTGAATGATTTGACAACTTTGGCATTGTTGTCAAATGGGGATAATATGTATTTTATAAAAGGGGGGAATATATAAAGGCACAAAAGATAAAGATGAAAGATGAAAGGGGGAGTATATTAAGATGATGGATCATTATAACTGAATGAACAAATAGAAGTAGAAGATCATAGGAAAAGGCAAAAGTGGAAACATTTTTGCATAAGTCAGAACGAACATAAGATTTGAGTGTTTCCATAAAGGCTAGAGGGGATATTGTTAGTATAACTGATGTAGTGATTCTAAGTGATGCATTGATGAAGATTGGTATAGATTTGATGATAGGAAAATTAGTTATTTGGTTGTCATTGATGTCAACTATTTGAATTAATATTTTCAGTATGATACCTGATATTGTGTAAGTGAATCATGAGCTGCAATATGTTTCTAAGGCTTTTATTCTTATGGAAGTTTATATCATGTGTGTCAATGTTCTCTTTGCCATTGTGACTCTTGATATGGAGAATTAAGATGGTTATGTTTGATTGGACTCAAACTGGGTAAATGTTAAAATAATCAGTGATAGACAATAAGTGACTTGAATGTTATTTCAAATCAGTGATGTATTTGATGGACCGGTCATAGGATATCATTGTAAACAATGTCAAGATATTATATGTACAAGCATGAATCATAATTTTAACTGGTGCTACTAGTTTAATTGACTAGAAGAGGTGTTAAAAAAATCAGTAATTAAACAAGACAAAGTTCATGAATAGGCTATGAAGATTTGTAGATCAGTGATGGAATTCGATATGGAAAAAGGGTCGGTGATGATTTTTGTAAAGTAGTAAGTTATTTCAATGATTTATGGTACTTACTGGACATCACATTGATCAAGGTATACATTTAAGGAGGCTTCTTTAGGAAGTTTATTCTTTGGTCAAATGAGGTTTTGAAATGCCTCAAATACCAAGGTAAAATCTATGACCAAGCCGATGCGGTTAGAGGAAAATGTTTTATGAGTGCCTAGATACATTATAGCTTACGTAAGATGATCTGGATCATTCATATCTCAGATATAGGGTTTTTTGTAAGTTGGTGGAATTAATTCTATATAGTAGAACAATTGAAGAAGAAGACAGAAGAAAGTTGATTGTAATTTTTTTAGTAAATATATTTTGTCTTTATATCATATCACTAATTTATTACTTCATATCCATTTTTTAAAAAAATGAACCTATACTAACAGTTGGATCAAATGCATGTAACTCTTGATCCTTTGAATTACTATACAGCTCCTGATTAGATTTTCAATGAATACTTCAAACAATTAAACTACATTTGCAGAGACATACTTTTGACCAAAAAGTAAATAAGGCATTAACAGTAACTCACATATAATCATGTCGTAATTACCAATCTGAAAGAAACCATATATAAATCCAACGAAGCTCGCAGACTTCAATTTCTCCATGCGTTGCAAGCATAAAACTGAATATAAGTGAAAAGAAACTAAAACCTAAGAAAATATTTACTTCTAGAAAATATTATAATCAACCAAAGATATCTAGACATAGATCAAGTCACCACTATAAATGCACATATTCATACAAGCAAAAAAATTTCATTCATTGATCCAAAAACATCTTCAGAAGTATATCCCAAATATCTTAACTACCAAAAACTAAAACAAACATCCATGTAGTTCTATTCTACTCAAAAAATGTTATCGGCCTTTTCCAAGTTTTTTTGGGCTATATATAGCCACCAGTCTTAAAAAATAATAATTGAAACCCAGAAACTCTCCAAGAGTTTTGGTACAAGATAGTTTTTTAAACTAAAAGAATAATTAAAAAAAATGGGCAAGACAACTAAAGGCACTCTGAGATCGTCGGAGCACAATCATGGAGTGGCAGAAGAGATGGAGTCCATAGAATGGGCCTGAGGAACATTGTGTCCTAAGCATTTCTCCACTCCTTGTGCACACCTAAAATACTGATGATAGTGGAGTGATGTGGAAGAGTGATATGTTTGATCCTCTACTTCAACACTTTCTTGTCTTTGCGCACTTGGATGATTTTATGCTTATGAGACTCTAGGTGATCGATGTAGACTACTAACATGGCCTCAATGTTAGGTATTAATGTGAAATCCTCAATGGTCAGATCTTTATTATCTCTTATTGTTGTGATTTCTTATCAAACTCCCGGGTCATTTTCTCTGCCCCTTTAATGGTTTGGTTGTCTTCTCCCATTAGAGTGATGTTCAAACACTTCAAATCTTTTTGCATGGTATCTATCAGTCCTTTTAATTCATTCAATAGGTAGGTAGATCCTTAATTCCCTAACTTGATAATTGAGTTCTGCCACTCAATGCTTTTAATTGACACATTAGAATGTCATCATCCAGACCTGGGACAGGTTTTTCAGTGACAAATTTAGCTACACCATACTTTTCAATTTCATACATCTGGTTCATCACATTAGCACATTTCTTTTTCTCTTTTTCCCATTCAACTAACTCTTTTTGCATCTCAAAAATTAATGATATAACGGTTCCATGAGTTTGGATTAGCTGAGTAATATAACTACCCCCACATTGAATGATACCATGTATCCATTTTCTAAACACATCAACAATGAGCTTACTTCTCTGGATTTGATCCAAAGTTTTTCTGATCTTGGGTGAATGAGGATCAAATGATTGGGGCATTTGGACTAATTTCATGGGCATAGGATCCCAAACTTCATGTATGACTTCTGTCAATTTCTTGATTGTGGCTTTCAGCTCTTTTTTGTCCCTTTCATCTTTAAAGGTTTTGTGAAGTATCTTTTTAATAGAATTTTTCACATGTTTTACATCCACAGCCCTGTTTGTAGCTCCAAGATCTATCTTTTTAATAGTGAATTCATCAGTTGTGGCCTCAGTGTGATCTTTATCATCTTTAAGAACCATGCATTCAACAACCCAGTGCCCTATTTTTCATCAATGTTGATTCTAGACTCAATTCTAATCCTTTTTGGTTTCATCGTAGTTCCCAAACACTTGTTGACCATGTATTCTACTGGCAGAGTGATAGGAATAATGTTCCTCTTTGGGCTATTTAATGTTTCTAGTCACTTGAGTGTAGGGGTAGTGTTTGCAGTGGGTTTGTCATTACATGTGTGGGAGTAGTAGTCACAACAGCTACAAAATCCCCTATGTTAGGTTGGTTATCTTTCTGGGCTTTGACATCTTTAGAGGGTGTATTATGAGCATTCTTCTCTTATAGTGGGTTCTCTATTTTGTCCAGGTTGATTACTTATTCCCCCCTAGCCACTTCAATGTCTTCTTTCTTGGACCTTGTTCTTGTTCTTTGCACAGACATGGTGAAACATGGGATACTCTGATTTTTGGACTTGGACTGAGAATTTTTCTTGTTTTTAGTTTTGGAAGGACCTGCAACAGAAACATCAATGTTAGAAGATGAAATAGGATTTTCAAGAAAAGAGGTAATGGCAGATCTTCATGTATTATGTCTCCTCTGAATAGGAGGTTTTTTCCTGGAAATCCACTCCTCTGTTCTTTTCATCACACTAAGTGTTTTGATATGAACATTGTCTCTTTCTTCAATACTCTAGTCTATTTCAAGCAACAATAATCCTCTAACCCTGACTTCATAAAGATCATCAATTACCTCTTCACCTTCTTCTTCTGCTAAACCTGTGATATCAACACCTATTTGTAGGATATAAACTTGACTAAGAGTGAACCTCGACCATGAATGCCTTCTTACTTCAAAGTTATTTGAACAATTTTCCCAATAATCTTCCATTTGAGGGAGGTATTGAAACTCAGTTGGTAAATTATAATGTTGGGTTGCATATCCTCTGTTGTCAAAGTCCTTCCTTTCTTTGAAGTTTTTTAGCTTCAATCTTTTGATTTCCAACTCTAGATCGAGGGCATCATAAGAAGTCTTGCAAGTGTTCCTAATTCAATGGGAAAGCTTGATTTGGCTCTGCCCTTTTTCTCTTTTACTCATTTATGAACATGAGCTAATTGATGGCCCACTTAAGTAATTATGTGACTATCTAGCGCATATCTTGGGAGCTTAAATGGTTCTCCGTCAAACCCTTTGATCCTTATATAGGTGAACCTCCTGAATTGGATGAAGAAGCTTCCATAGGTGTGATGACATGTAATTGATTGAATGTTTGATAATGTTAAGTTGAAAGATAATGCAAGTCATTAAATTAGTTAATGAAATATATTGTCATTGATGTCAACTTGATATCATCTATACGATCATGTACATAATGCCAAAGACTTTAGAGAACCAAAGGAACCAAAGTTATGCTTTCAACAATGCATAAAAGTCAAGTATTCACTAAAGTGACAAACAACACCGATGGAGTGCACACCGACAAACAAAGCAAAGAAGAACAGTCATAGTGATGCCCAACGATTAGAAGCATAGTTTTTCCTGACAAAGAAAACCCATAGAATGCTCGACGAGCAAAGTCAGAAGGTTTCCCGACAAGCTAAAGACTCAAAGTGCCCGACGACCAAAGATACAGAGTTGCCTGACGAGTAAAATTCCAATCATGCCTGATGGACAGAGATCATGAAGCTAACTGGAGTCTCACTGATGGATCAGTCAGTTGTCACCAATGACAAACTGCAGTGGTGACCAACAAAACAAAGAGTTCAAAAAATAATAAAATATCTAGCTGGCAGAGCTAAAAATAGACTTAACTGGTTGTCTACTTTGTTTTATTTGACTAGAGATAAGTGATTGATTTAAAGTTGATTTATACAGTTGGCAAGAATATATCTATGAGACAAATCAGGAGTTATGCTTTAAACATAATTGGCTAGATTGTTTATCACACCAAGAATCAAGAACCAAGAAATAATGAATATTATGTATATATAAGAGACAATCTTAATTCATTTATGAATGTAATTAAGGGGAGTGAATAGAAAGAGGATGCTAAAGAGAAACTGATGAAGAAAAACTTCATGAAGTGTTGATCAATCATGCTAAAGGAAGAGCTAAGGAATTTTGTAGACACCGACGAACAGTGAGCACAAAATCACAGAGTAGAAAGTGTGGAGCACAAGGATTGAATTGATACATTGGTCAAAGAGGTAATGTACTTAAATAGATCTAAAAATCTACAATTCAAGTTGCAATATGAATAGGTCATAGTGTTTTAGTTTAACCATTGAAGCATCAAGTCTCTTGACCAAGTAGGACTTAACAGCCTTCTATATATTGAGGTACATCTCAAGGAGTGCCAAAAAGGTTAATTCATGAAAGTAGAATTGTACTTGCCTGATACCTATTGACAGTCTAAGAAGGAGGTTGATTCAAGGATGGTAGCAATAGATGCTTGATAATAAGTGACAACCTCTATGTATAAAATCCTCTAACAAGGTCGCACTTAATAGTGTGTTTGTAACCTTTAACAGGGTTGACTCCTAACAGGGCTGACTTTAGAAGAGTGAAAATTTGGGGTATCGGTCCCAGTGGTTTTTCCCTTAACAGGATTTCCATGTTAAAATTCATGTGTTATGTGTGTGTGATTCATTTCTTTACTATTTTACATCTTACATAGCTAACTCTGGATTGATTAGTATACTCTACTTATTTACTGAGTTTCGGTAAATAGTTATACTACTTATCGATAATCAAGAAAGAAAAAGGACTGACAGAGAAAACAAATAGTTGATCATTGTTAGTATTTCATGGCATGCATCTTGTAGGGACATAATAATCTAAGATTTATTGATTGGTGGTTAAGTTTGAAGGATACATTTTTTAGGCCAATGATTCACCCCCCCTCTCAGTTATTACTAACAATTGGTAACAGAGCTTGTGTGCTTAGAAAGGAAAGGTTTCGAGACCTAAGCTAAAGATCACAAGATGAATAGACGAGATGTGCCCAAGTTGAACAAAGATAACTTTGTTTTATGGAAAATTAGGATAAGACTCCACTTATCAGGTATTGGTAATGATGTTACTCAATTTCTAGATACTGAATATGTGTTTCCCATAGGAGCATTAACAGTAGATCGATTAAGAGAGAAGCATGAGCACAACTGCATGGTCATAGAGCTTTCTTCCTCACTCTTTGATGTTGAATTTGAAGATGTCAAAGATTGCAAAACTGGAAAGAAGATGTGGGACAAACTGAAGCTTGTACATGGAGGTGATACAAATGTTTTGAGAGCCAAGGTAGAAAGCCTTAGAGGAAAGTTTGATGATCTTAGAATCAAAGAAGGAGAAAACATCACACAATACAGCACAAGAATCAAAGAAGTAGTCAATGCTATACGAGGAGTTGGAGGTACACTTGAAGAGGAGATAGTGGTAAGTAAAATCTTAAGAACCTTACTGCCTATATATGCTATTAGAGTTTCTGCCATTCAA
>MU225900.1:4119961-4144032 GCA_018584345.1 Thuja plicata | reverse complement strand
CTCTCCCAGTTCAGCATTATGGGGGGGTTCACCTATTGGTTCTATTGCTTCCTGGTTCGATTGATCAGCTCTTCAGACACTTGTCTTCTCTACCTAGTCATGCACTTCAGTGGGGGTTCCAGCAGTACCTTCTGACAGAGTTTTCAGACATGCTTTAGAGATGCTTCTTGCTCTCTTCTTGTTCCTTTCTCTGGGACATCTTTTTCTTTATGTTTTGGGTACCTGATCAGGCCTAGTTGCCGGGACCCATCTTTCCTGCTTTCTGCAGTAGTTTAAATTTTTTGCTTCTCCCTAAGTTACACTTAAGGGGGGGTGTTAGAGTAGTTGAGTGTTGCTAATAATTAAATTAGTTAATTATTAGTTACCTACTCTTAGCTTAAGTTAGACTTAGGAAGTTTCTATTTCCTAGTTGTTTCCCTTTTAGGGTTTCGGTATCCTTTATAAGGATTGTTCACTTTGTTTTTCATAAGGAGATTGTTTTGTAAATCATTATTGTTGAATATAGAAATCATTTCTGTCAACATGGTTTTTCTGTCTCTGGCCTATCGGCCGCCATAGCTGATTCTCTTCTGTCTTCTCTCTCTTGTCTACTTCTTCTTCTTTGTAACAGCTTTGCATGCAGGTTTCTTGGGAAGATTGCAGTTTAGCAATCTTAACAGTCCATATCCTCTTGCACATTGTCATTTCCATCACGTCACTGTCCACTTTTCCTCCTCTAAGCTTGAGAGCACCCAATGAACTTTGAACCTTGAAATAAGCAAGTTCAATATTTAAGTTCAATTGAAAACAAAACCCGATTGCCCCTTAGTGCATTTATAATAAGACAATACGAGTGACAAAAGAAGAAAAGCTAATGATACCTCAAATATGGTGCAAGATGAGGACCATGATTGAATCTTGAACTTTGAAATAAGAAAGTTCACATTTCAAATTTCAATCAAAAGACCAACTATACAACACATGTCGCTTATTTCATGTAAAATGAAAGAAAGAAAAACACACTATGGGGCGACAATGAACTTTGAACCTTCAACTAAAAAAGTTCAAGATTCAAGTTCAACCGACAAGAAGGAAATGAAAAAGATAGGAAAGACTATGGTGACAAATGACCTTGATTCCAGAGAAGAAAAAGATTAAGGGGGATTCTTGTGAATGACAGGTCAATGAAAAATAAGTAATCAATGGTAACAATGGCTCCAACTGGGAACGAGGACTCCTAAGGACAAAGGATGAACTTAGTTTCTTTGGTTTTATAGACCAGAGAGTCAATTCAAAAAGACCAAAAAAAAAAAGAATAAAAACCAAAAAGGAAAGGAACACACCAAAAGAAAAACTGTAGGAAAAAGCTCGTTAATGGGTCTGCAAGGGTTAATCCTCTTCTAAGGAAGGCTAGGTGTGTCTGGCAACCGCCAGAGGAAGGTTGGATCAAAATTAATTTTGATGGGGCCGTTAGAGGCAACCTGGGCATTTTCGAGTGTGGAGGCATGGCACGAGATCACGAAGGCAATATAGTTGCTCTCGCTACGAAGAGGTTACGAGATGGGACCAATAATGAGGCAAAATATGAAGCTACAAAAGAGGCTATCTACTGGGATTCAAGATGGGTTTCAAGAAGGTGCATCTAGAAGGGGATTATGAAATCATCATAAATGGGATCAAGAAAGGCAAAGTGGAGTCATGGCATCTTGATAAGCACATTAATCAAATTAGGTGCTTTTTGCTGGAGTTTGAAGATTTTTGGATCTCCCATGTCTATAGGGAGGCAAATGTGGTGGCTGATAAATTGGCCAACCTGGGAGAAAATAACCCCCATGGGAATTAGAATGATATATTTGAACACTTCGGTCTTCTCAAATTGGATTAATTTGAAGTTGAGTCTTATTGATTACAACCCACTTGACTTCTTCATTGAAGTGACTATCAATCATTACCCCCAATCAAGAACACTCATGGGAGAGTAAAGCACTACATGTGATTAAGCCACATGCAAGAAGGAATTGGAATACATTTTTCTAGACCCTTCATGGGAATGCATTTATATTTGAGAATGACCTCACTTCTCGACACAAGTTGAACAGAGCTATCGCAGATGTGCAATTTTAGTCATGGAGGCAAACTTTGCTTTGGAATCATGCAACCAAACACAGGCATACAAGGGGAAATTCATGGCCTGACGTCTGAAGAACATCTTTCTCATTGAAGATCAGGCCTTTCTAAGTGTTGTCATAAATTTATTTGGCCCAGAATTCATGGATGCATACTGGCGGAGGAGGTCAAATTTGGACATTGCTTCATTGTTCATTATGCTAGCTCTGATGGTGGGGGAGATAAAAGAAGAGGTCTGTAAGGTCATAGATGCATGCATTGACCAACAATGGATATTGGGGATTGAGGAGATCATAAACCAGGCCAATCTGGGGGTCGAGTTGAACATGGGGCTGAATCCATGGAGGCAAATTAGAGGCGGAGATACTCCTCTGCAGCCGCTGGTGGTATGGTTGTCTATGAACCCACAGGAAGTTCATCTTCTGAAAGCGGCTAGGGCCTGGCGGATTGTGATTAACCTTCTGCAAGAAAATATCTAGGATGTGGAGGCTAGAAACAAGGGTTTCATGAAGATGACCCCTAGAAAGAGCATGCGACCACATGGTGAGCCATTGAGGCACCAATTGAGTAGGGGAGGATGGGAGGTGACTGGTGCATCCAAAAGTATAGGCACGTGGGTTGACAAGTCACTGCTTGGAGAGGAGGATGTAAGTGGTACTGGAAGGCATCGTTTCTCTATGGCAGATGATCTCTCCATTCCCAACTTTACCAAGGAAGATCCTGCTTCCTAGTTCAAAGAGTGATGCAGATGGGTGGCTTTCTGTATGGCAGGGTGTAATCCAAATTTTTGTTTCTCTCTCTTCACTTTTGGGGTTGGTTTAGTTTAAGGTGTTGATGCCTTTTTTATTTGCATCAACTATATTGTAAGGGGGCAAATTGAGGGCTTTATGCTCTCCTACTTTTCACTCTATTGTAAGAACTTTTCTTATTAATACAAAAATATGTTACCTATCAAAAAAAGAAAATACCATAGGAAAAAGAGCAAAAACAAAACACCGAGACAAAAATATATACAAGGGACGGGAAGAACTCACCTACTTTTGATACAGCTTTAGGTCCTGACCATTATAGGTCAGGGGAAGAGTAGTGTCATATGGATATTCCAGCTTGAAAGAATTATTTTCCATCACCTTGCTAATCATAAATGGACCTTTCCAAAATTATTTGAATTTACCATGGGCACCCTTAGGTTCCCTTCTTTTATCCCACAACAAAAATTGGTCTTCTTCCATCAAATTTGTCTTGGCTTTTCAATCAAATATTTTCTTTACTCAGGCTTGATGCAATGCTATACAACCTATCATTTCCTCTCCTTCTTGGATTTTATGAAGGTACATAATCCTTTTCTCTAAGGCATTCTGAAAGACTTGATCTTCAACCATTTTCTATAATTTCATTGCTGCCAACTCCTAGGGTAATGAAAGTTGGGCTTCCACACCATACACTAACTCAAACAGAGACATTCCAATCACCCTTTTAGGAGAAGTATGATCATCCCAGAGAGCTTCAAACAGTTTCTTATGCCAATCGTTGGCATTGTTATTTACCAATTTTCTCATAATCCTTATCAAGTTTTTGTTGCTCGATTCCCCTTGACCATTTCCTTGGGGGAAATAATCAGAGGCGTGAGATATGTAAATACCATGATCATAGCATAATAGTTTTAACTCTTGAGAAGAAAATATAGTAGCATTGTCTCCAACTAGCTTGTGAGGGATTCCAAACCTGACCAGTATGTAATTCTTGAGGAACTCGCACACCACTTTAGTTGTAGTCTTCTTGACAGTGATCACTTTGATCCATTTAGTGAAGTAGTCCATGGCAGTCAGGATATGTGTATAGTCGACACTAGCTGGGGGATTTTTTGGACTGACAAAGTCTAATCCCCATTGCTTAAACAGTTCTTCAAAAATGACAGGCCTCAGGGGGAGTGCTGCCAACTGTGGCTTACCACTAAAAATATTTCACTTTTCACAACCTGCAACCCATTTATAAGCATCTTTGAACATCCTGGGCCCATAATAGCAGCTTCTGAGAATCATGAAAGTAGTCACTGCAAAGGAAAAGTGACCGCCGCATGCTTCATTATGAAATTTCCTAAGCAACTTTTCCTATTGCTCTCCATCGACACATCTCAAGAAAGCCCCATCCAAGCATTTATTATAGAGAATGTCATCCATAATGATGTACTTTGCAGCCTTAACCCTAAGATATCTTTTCTCCTTGGGACTCAAACATGTTGTATAGTCACCATACGTCAGGTAGTATGCCACATCTGAAAACCATGAATCTTGTAGGCCAAAAAAAGGGGCCAAAGGGATGTCATTTTCTGGTGTTTGTTCAACCATTAATTTGCACAAGACTTTTCCTCTTACCAATTTTGTAGGAAGAACATCTAAGTCAAATTCCTAAATTCTTGAAATCTAGGTCGCCTAGTTATTCATCCCTATTTCTTATTGAGTTAAGACATCTTTGACAGTAGAGTTAGGTACATACACAGTATAATGATAATGCAAGATATAGTACCTAAAGTATTTCACCACCTTTACCACTGTGTAAGCCTTCTTCTCAACTAGGGGATAATTTAATTCATGTTTTTTGAGGGGCATGCTCATAAAAGTAATTGGTACTTCTTCATCTCGGTCATTCTTCTGCAATAATATTCTGGATAATGTATTTTATGAGGCGTAACAATAGAGAACAAAATATTTTTTATAATATGGATTTATCAGAGTGGAAGAAGATGTTATGGCTCTTTTGACATCTTCTAATGCTCCAATGGCTTATGGGCTTCATTTAAAAGGACTTCTCTCACTTAGAAGACCCACCATATTCTTGGTTGTTTCGACAAAGTCAGGTATGAACCTTCTGAGAAAATTGATCTTCCCAAAAAAGGATTTGACACCAATCTAGTATGAAGGTAGCCCAAGTTGTTGAATTACCTTTACTCTTTTAGGATTGATCATGATCCCCTCTGTTGATACAATGTGCCCTAACAAATTCCCTTTTGTGACACCAAAAATAGACTTTTTAGGATTCAATGAGATGTTGTGTTCTTTGCACCTTTGTAGAACTAACCTCAAATATTTTAGGTAGTTTTTACACCTCTTAGAAAAGATTGTTAAATCATCTTGGTAGATTACAATTACCTTGTTTATCAGATTGATAAAGGAAGAATCAATGACCTACTGAAAAGTATCACCTACATTGATCAACCCAAAAGGCATACGATTATAAGCATACATGCCCCATGGCGTGGTGAAAGCCACTTTATGTTGATCTTCATCGGCCACCTTGATCTGATTGTAGCTAGAAAATTTGTCCAACATGGACACCATTTCTGAGCTAGCCATGGTCTGCAAAATGCGATCCATTACAGGGAGACCATAATTATCTTTTAGGATGCTTTGATTTAAGTTTTTGAAATCAACATAAATCCTTATTTCTCCATTATTTTTCCTTATGGGTACTATGTTTTCTACACGTGTAGAATGGTGGATGGGGTAAATAATTTGGGCTTGCAACATCTTCTCTACTTCCCTTTTAATTGCCTCAGACACCTTGGGGTTGTAATTTCTTAGCTTTTGATTAAACAGTGTAGCCTCGATCTTGAGAGGGATATGGTGCTGAAATTTCCCTCCTTTGAAGTTCTTAAGGTCGTGGTAAGACCAGGCAAAGGTGTCTTTATATTTTCTTATTAAACTGATAAACCTCCTCTTCTCATCAGGTGCGCAACACTTTCCCAAGTTTATGTATTTAGGATCCCTTTCCTCCCCAATATTTACCCTTTCAAAATCACCTTCATTGGCATCATCATGAGAGGTAGGCTGTTGTTTAACTGCATCATGTCGGTCAAATAGGTTTTCTAGAGAAACCATCCCTTTGGGGATACGATTTCCATTTAGTTGGACAATCCCTTCATCAATAGGCTCAGTAGGATCAGGACATAAATTGGCATAGGTCGACTAAGACCCTTAAAAGAAAGTTGTGCTGAAGACTTCAACCATTAGTAGAAATTTATCTTTATGTTTTTCATCTTGGAAAACTTTCCAGTATTCGGCGTTATCTGGTACCCTAGGTCTATAAACCATTTTAATTCTGTAAGAACTTACTTTGAAGTCTGGATGGGGTAATAATAGGGATGTTGAGACTGCCAAAGATTTTCCCTTGCTATTCAGATCCATGAGGATAGCCTCTATAGAGAAGGCCTCAAATTCTTCAATTTCATCCCAAACATTGTTTCTATAATGTTTGAGCCTTTAATTTTTTTTTGAGTACTTTCTCCTCACTTGTCTTACCACTAACTCTACATCACCTTTATCCTTAAGCATTCTTATCCCCATTTTCTTAGCTTCCTCAATACCTAGCAGAAGTGCTTCATATTCAACAGTGTTGTTCATGTTGTTAAATTCTAACTTGAATGCATGAGGAATCATATCTCCTTCCAGAGATATCAACACAACTCCTGCTCCAGAGCCGATCAAGGTGCAACTGTCATCAAATTCTAAGAACCATAAATAATTTATTTCTTCTCCTATTGTCTTATCAACATTTTCTCCTGGAGAGATCATGTAGTTTCCAAATTCACACTCTTGATAAAGAATTTGAGATTTGGGATCCTCAGATGGAAACATAGTGTACTTTAATTTTCCTTCTGTTTCAAGACAATTCTTTTATTTCCCATAGGGATTTTAGCTTGAGACCAATCTAATTTGATCTCCCCTCCAAGGTCTCTACAAAATGCTATACTCAACAACATCCCATAGCTGGCAGGGATGTCAACAACTAGGATGGTTAATTCAAGTTTCTTATTGGGGTGTGCTGCTAAAGCCACTTGGGCATCCTTGATCTGGCCTACAAGTGGGACTTGTTTCGAATCCATGGTGTAAAATTTTCCAAAAGTTGCAGTCAGGGGGAGGTCTAAGGCTTTTGCAATAGAAGCTGACATTATGTTGTCTGATGCTTCAGAGTCTATGAAGAAATTATATAGCTTGAACCCATGGATAAACATGGACAAATAAAAGGGCTATGGTTTTAGCCCCAAAGAAGGATTTATACTTTTGGCAAATTGAGTAACTGGGGTAGTTTGGGTTTGTTCTGATAGGATATTATGGGTAGTTTCATTAGCCACGGGATCTGAGGAGGACTGTCCTAACTTAACATAATTGACTAGTCTTTCCAATTCTTTTGGATTCATCCTAAGGTATTCTGTAGGAGAGACTTGGAATTTGGAATTTTTGCAAAATTCAACAATATCAAAAGAAGAATTAAAATCAAACATTTTTAACAATTCATCCTCTTTAGAACTCTGATTTTTAAAGAAATGACTTTTAGAGAAGGGGTCCTTACCTTTGTCCCAACATTGTGAAGTTGATGGGAAATCATTGGCCTAAGAATTAAGATGGCGTCTTGTCAACACCATACATGTGGGGTCCTCAAGGGTTACCAGAATATTACCTCCTCACTCAAAGTCAGATTCATATTCCATATAATATTTTTTGGAGCCACCAGGTAACTAAGGACTTTCTACATCTCCAGGTGATTCTTCGACCAATTCTTTATTGACATGCATTTGCATTGACTGGATCATTTCAGGACAAGTAGTATTGTCATGATCATCAGTGAGGTGAAAAGTGCACATATTGGCTCTTCTAGGAGGGGCTTCAAGTGCTCTCTGATTAGATTAAAGGTGCATTGGTGTTCTATGACTAGGGAAAGCCTGGTCAATTATTCCTCTAGGAACATCTCTATATAATGGAGGAGGATTAGCACTCCCTTTAGGCAACTGCCTTTTGATAGTAATCACATTGTTTACCAATCTCTGTAACATGGGTTCAAAGGAAGAATCACTTTGTGTGTATAGTACTTGCATATCTTTTCTCCACTTTCCTCCTGTTATCAAGTCATCTTCTAACTCGATGGCCATGCCTTGAGCAGTTTGCAAATTGACAACTCTTGCTCTCCTTAAATGAAAACCAATATCAGGAGGCATAACATTCTGAAAAAAATCTTTCCTATTTTTTGAGGTTGGTCTTTTTGCTTGGGGAATTTTATGGATGATTTAATTGAATTTGGCTATGAACTCCCTCATTGGTTCATGTATCTCTTTCTTTAGTTGAGTCAATTGTGAAAGCAAAGAATGTTCATCTGATATACTTTTGAAATTTTCTTCAAACATGGTCTTCATAGAATCCCAACCGGTGATATGGCCATTGGGTAGATGATAGAACCAATCAGCATCTGACCCAGTAAGGGTTTGCACAAAAAGTCTCACTGCAACATCCTCATGTTGGACCGCCAGAATTCCACAAGTTGTGTTAAAATCATTGAGGTGATCCTTAGCTGCAATTTTCCTGTCTCCATAGAATTTTGGCAATACCTCTCTTGCTCCTTTAGGAAGATTATTATTTCCCCCTAGATTCAGAGGTCCTACTACTACTCTCCAAGGTTGTGCCATGACTACAGTTGGATAAATTGTTATGAGGGGCGGTGCTTGGATTATGGACAAGGCTAAAGCTTGCCAAGTGTGAGAAGAAGGAGATACACTAGAAGGTGCTTTAGGTGGAGAGGGAGGTCTAATTTTGGCTTTTCTCTTAGGTGTATGGATGGTAGGGAACTGGAGATATTGTAGTTTCTGGAAAAAGGGGTCACAAATGCCCTCCCTTCTTTGGGATCTAGTATAGGGTCGGGAATCTAGTATGTTTTTTTATGGTCTTTGAGCCACTCTATCTACTATCACAGCTTCTTGGGTGATAGGAAGACCTCTTAACCATTCACTGATATCTTCCTCTTCTTCTAAGACCAGAATAACTTTTTGATATTGTTGATTACTACTTCTTGATTTTTCAAGCTAGGGTATTTAGATCAGAGACGATGTCCTCTTGAGTATCTTGGAAATTAAAATTAGGTTGTAAGATTGGGGGTAGTTCTTCTTGATTAGGAAAAACAATCACAGGCAATACCATGATCATTCATTAAACAAAATAATTTAGCACTAGTTCACTTTGTATTTGACTCCCTAGTGGAGTAGCCAAAAATCTATTAGTAAATGGATTTTGTCTTTATATCATATCACTAATTTCTTACTCTATAGCCCTTTTAAAAATAATGAACCTATACTAACAGTTGGATCAAATGCATGTAACTCTTGATCCTCTGAATTACGGTATAGCTCCCGATTAGATTATCAATCAATACTTCAAACAATTAAACTGCATTGTAGAGACATAATTTTGATCAAATAGTATATAAGGCATTAATAGTAACTCAAACATAAACATGTCGTGATTACCAATATGAAAGAAACCATATATAAATTCAACGAAGCTCATAGACTTTGATTTCTCCAGCATTGCAAACATAAAACTAAATATAATTGAAAAGAAACTAAAACCTAAGAAAAGATTTACTTCCAAAAAATATTCTAATCGACCAAAGATATCCCAACAGAGATAAATTCACCACTATAAATGCACAAATTCATAGGAGCATAAATTTTTCATTCATTGATCCAAAAACATCTTCAGAAGTATATCCCAAATATCTTAACTACTAAAAACTAAAACAAACATCCATGTGGTTCTATTCTACTTAAAAAATGTTATCGGCCTTTTCCAAGTTTTTTTAAGCTATATATAGCGACTAGTCTTAAAAAATAACAATTAAAACACAGAAACTCTCAAAGAGTTTCAGTACAAGATAGTTTTTTAAACTAAAAGCATCATAAAAACAAAAAATGGGCAAGACAGCTGAAGGCACTCTGAGATCGTCAGAGCGTGATCATGGAGGAGCAGAAGAGCTAGAGTCCATAGACTGGTACTGAGGAACATTGTGGCCTGAGCATTTCTCCACTCCTTGTGCACACCTGAAATACTGATGATAGTGGAGTGATGTGGCAGAGTGATATGTATGATCCTCTACTTCAAAAATTTCTTGTCTTTGCGCACTTGGATGATTTTCTGCATATGAGACTCTAGGTGATTGATGGATACTACTAATATGGCCTCAATGTTAGAAATTAATGTGAAATCCTCAATGGTCAGATCTTTATTATCTCTTATCACCGTGATTTCTCGTTCAAACTACTAGGTCATTTCCTCTGCCCCTTTAATGGTTTGGTCGTCTTCCCCCATTATAGTGATGTTCAGACACTTCAAATATTTCTGCATGGTATCTATCACTCCTTTTAATTCATTCAATGGGTAGGTAGATCCTTCATACCCTGACTTGATAATTGAGTTTCGTCACTCATGCTTTTAATTGACACATAAAGAATGTCATCATCCAAACCTAGGATGGGTTTTTTGACGACAAATTTAGCTACACCATACTTTTCAATTTCATACATCTGCTTCATCACATTAGCACATTTATTTTTCTCTTTTTCCCATTCAACTATCTCTTTTTGCATCTCATAAATTAATGGTGTAATGATTCCATGAGTTTGGATTAGTTGAGTAATGTAACTTGCCCCACATTGAATCATACACTGTATCCATTTGTCTAACACATCGATAATGAGCTTATTCCTTTGGATTTGATCCAGAGTTTTTCTGATCTTGGGTGAACGAGGATCAAATAATTGGGGCATTTGGGCTAGTGGCATGGTACTAGGGTCTTGAACTTCCTGTATGACTTCTACCAGTTTCTTGATTGTGGCTTTCAACTCTTTTTTGTCCCTTTCACCTTTAATGGTTATGTGAAGTATCTTTTTAAGATAATTTTCCACATGTTTTGCATATGTAGCCCTATTTGTAACTCTAATATCTATCTTTTCAATAGTGAATTCATCATTTGTGGCCTCGGTGCAATCTTTATCATCTTTAGGAACCACCTGTTCAGCAACCCAGTGCCTTTTTTTTCATCAATGTCGATTATGGACTCAATTCTAATCCTTTTTTATTTTACCGTTGTTCCCATACACTTTTTTCTTATGTCTTATACTGGCAGAGGGATAGGTAGAACATTCCACTTCTGGACTCAATTCTAATCCTTTTTTATTGCACTGCAGTTCCCAAACACTTTCTGCCCATGTCTTTTACTAGCAAAGTGACAAGCAGAACATTCTGCTTTCATCTAATTGATGTTTCTAGCCACTTGAGTGTAGGGGGTGGTGTTTTCAGGGGGTTGGTCATTACGTGTGTGGGACTAGTAGTCAAAATAGCTATAGAATCCCCTATGTTAGGTTGGTTATCTTTCTGGGATTTGACATCTTTAGAGAGTGTATTCTGAGCATTCTTCTCTGACAATGGGTTGTCCATTTTGTCCAGGTTGATTACTTCTTTCTCCCTACCCACTTTAATGTCTTCTTTCTTGGACCTTATTCTTGTGCTTCATGTAGACGTGGTGAAACAAGGGATACTCTGCTTTCTTGACTTGGACTTAGAAATTTTCTTATTTTTAGTTTTGGAAGGACCTACAACAGAAACATCAATTTTAGAAGATGAAACAAGATTTTCTAGAAGGGAGGTAATGGTAGATCTTCGTGTATTATTTATCCTCTAAATATGAGGCTTATTATGTCTCCTCTAAATAGGAGGCTTTTTCATGTCAATCCACTCCTCTGTTCTTTTCATCACACTAAGTGTTTTTATATGGATGTTGTCTCTTTCTTCAATACTCCAGTCTATTTCAGGCACCAAAAATCCTCTAACCCTGGCTTCATAAAGATCATGAATTACCTCTTCACCTTCTTCTTTTACTACTCATGTGATATCAACACCAATTTGTAGGGTAACAACCTGAATAAGAGTGAACCTTGACCAAGAACATCTTCTTACTTTAAAGTCATCTAAATAATTTTCCCAATAATCTTCCATTTGAGGCATTTGAGGGAGGTGTTGAAACTCAATTGGTAAATTATAATGTTGAGTCGCATGTCCTCTGCTGTCAAAGTCATTCCTTTCTTCGAAGGTGTTTATCTTCAATCTTTTGAGTTCCAACTCTAGATTGGGGGCATTAGAGGAAGTCTTGCAAGTGTAGAATCCCAATTCAATGGGAAAGCTTGATTTGGCTCTGTCCTTTTTCTCTTTTACTCCTTTATGAACATGAGCTAATTGACGACCCACTTAAGTAATGATGTGACTATCTAGGGCATATCTCAGGAGATTAAATGGTTCTCCATTAAACCCTTTGATCCTTATATAGGTGAACCTCTTGAATTGGATGAAGAAGCTTCCATAGGTGTTGATGAAACTTTTAGCTTCTTCCGACATTCTCTGTTCAACATTCCCCTAGAGTTCATAAACCAACTTTCTGGAAAAAACACTACTCGCTTTCATGAATCTGTTTGTGTAAAATTATTTCTATAGGTGGGGGTAATAGTCATATACCTTCATATTGGGAACATGTGGTTCATAGAAGAGGCCCTTCCATTCTCTAGTGCATGCTAGAACATAGAATAAATAAGAGGTCATATAGAAACTAGACCTTCCTGAGAAATTCGCCAATTGATGATGAAGCTCATCTGAAATACTATCAGCCTAGTCGATAAATTTTTGCATGTCTAGTGTTATCTGAATGTAGAAATACATCCAGTCTTGCCAGTAATACACATGTTGATTCCCCTTGATTATGTTCAGCAATATCACTAATTCCCCAAACTCTAGCTTGAAATGATCTATAATAAGGGGATTGGGTAATCTAGACCCTCCCTTCTATGGATTTAAAAACTAATTTTGATCAATTTCACTCTTATATACTTGCCTTTTTCCAAAAATACAAACTGGGATGAGGCTATAGTCCAACCCTCGTAGGGATCCTTTTCTAGATTGCCCATTGCAGTCAAAATGACATGTCTATTTATAAAAACAAATGGGCTTCCATCTATCTTTTTGATACATTTCTCCTCTCTGCTATAGTGCTTAGCACATTCCACTACCAATTTTGGGCACAGAGTCACCATTGGAAATGTGGCACCTTCTACTAACCCACTCTGAATTATCTTTTCTATTGTAGAATCTGGGACATGATTTTTGATCTTGTTCCTAATTTCTTCTGATACCCCTTACTTGATAGCTATATCTTCGCACTCTGGCAATGAACTAATTAAAAAAGAGGTACACCCAAAATTTTGGAGCAGAGGTTTCATGGTGTACTCACGAAATAATATAAATAAAATAGAATGGAGAATTGCAGAAGTTCTACAAGCTTTAAATATCAAATTCACAAATAGATTCAGCTTTGAACAAGAGCACGAGGAGAAGGAAACTAACCTGTAGATTCACGCGACTTCCCTAAGATTTGAGAAGGAAAATGATACCTCAGCTACATTGTTACCTTTGTTTGCACCAGAAGAATTTCACAGTAATAGAGGGAAGAACTGAGCTCCACTATTTATTAACCAACTCTTCAAAAGATTGTGGAAAGATTTTCAATTAATGATAAATTGTCAAGTAAAAGATTTAATAAATGATGACAAGAGGTCTTCTTGATCTCGGCATTTATTGCTGCCCTTCCCCACGAGTGAGATTATGTTTAAATGTCACTTCTTATGATGATTATATCTGCGCCATGCACAAATGTCATATCCTCTTGCCAACTATCATTTCCATCACTTCACCGCCACCTTTTCCTCCTCTAAGCTTGAGAACACCCAAGGAACTTTGAACCTTGAACTAAGAAAGTTCAATAATTAAGTTCAATTGAAAACAAAACCCGATTTCCCTTAGCATATTTATAAAGAGAGAATAAGAGCGACAAAAGAAGAAAAGCTAATAATACCTCAAATATGGTGCAAGATGAGGACCGTGGTTGAATCTTGAACTTTGAAATAAGAAAGTTCACATTTCAAAGTTCAACAAAAAGACCAACTATGCAACACATGCCGCTTATTTCACGTAAAAAGAAAGAAAGCAAAAACACGTTGCGGGGCGACAATGAACTTTGAACCTTGAACTAAGAAAGTTCAAGATTCAAGTTCAACTGACAGGAAGTTAATGCAAAAGACAAGAAAGACTACGATGACAAACAACCTTGATGTTAGAGAAGAAAAATATCAAGGGGGATTCTTGCGAATGACAGGTCAATGAAAAATAAGTAAGAATCAATGGTAATAGAATTGCATAATGATTTGGAGATAGAACAAGAAAAGGAATCAAGTGCAATTGAGTTGAGGAAGAATATACAATATGGTGATGTATTTCAGAGCTTAAAAGGATATGATCATGAAGAGGTAGTGGAGTTTTCACAGATCATTTTATTCATTGCTTTCTAATCATTGTAACAATGAAATCCCCTAACAGGGTGGATCCTAAAAGATCTTTATTGTAAATCCTCTAACAAGGTGACATGTTAGATTGTGTTTTAAAATCCTCTAACAAGGTTTCTCCTAATAGGGCAAAGATCCTAACAGGTCTTAGGAAAATCCCTTAATCGAGTAACACCTAACAATGTTTTGTAAACCTTTTTACAGGGTAAGCTCCTAACAGGGTATATTCTAGAAGAGTACAGATTTTGTGGGTATCATCTCACACCGTGGTTTTTTTGAGTTGGGTTTCCATGAGATAAATATGGTTTTTACATTGTGTGGTTTATTACTTGTGGATGTATGCATTGAAAGTTTACTTATGTTAGTTATTTTTATATGTTTTGGTGCATAAAGTTTAAAGAAGTTGAATTGGTGAATTTGTGTGATTATTGATTCACCCCTCCCCTCTTAGTAATCAAACCTATATTAACAAGAATGACTTGGTGTATATACTGGTGGTGGTGGTGGTGTGTGTGTGTAATATATGGAGTGTGTGTGTGTGAGAGAGAGAAATTATAAAGGTAGATATAAGTGTAGGAAATTTTGGTACATGTAGTTTGGTATAAGCAGGTTGTGAGAAAGTTGTAGAAATTCCTAACTGAATATGTTGCAAAAAAGTTGTGTTGAGATCTAAGACTAACATGAACTAAATTCATGCATAGGTAGTGTTAGGTTATTTTTGAGTCATCATTTTAAAAGTGTCCTTGACCCTTTGGTATATTTAATTCTTGCCTGGTTTCCTCCTTTTCAAAAGTTTGCGTCAAAAGGTCTTTCAATGTCAGCTTTGCCTTTGAGTTAATCACCTTAATGTTTCAAACTTGTCTTATTGAAGTTGGCTCCTTTCGGCCAAGTGTTGGTAGTTATTGATCCTTCATGAACCACTTTGAATACCTTTGAACCTTAGTTCAAAGTAGTTCAAAGCAGTTCAATCAAAGATTTTGGTCTAACATCAGTGTTTGTAGGTGGGACCCGTGCCACATCACTACTTGGCAGTGAACCACTTTGAACCACTTCGAACATCGGTTTGAAGTAGTTCAAAGAAGTTCAAAGGAAGAAACAATAGACCCAAGGATCGATGTGACAACTAAGGTGATGAGTGATGCAACATGTCAGAGCAGTAATCATAAGAATGATGGTACAGTCAGCCTTGAAGAGATGGTAACCATAGGGGGAATTTTGAGCTAGAAATGTGAGTTAAGGAAGACGTTATCCCATCACGAGTGAAGTAGTGGCATTAATAGAAATTAATGATGACTTAAGTGGTTTTATAAAGTAAAGCAATAGCCAGACATCACATCGTCAGATTCACTCTACGCTAGTCTTCATGCCGCATTTAATATCCATCTTTTTAGCTATATTTTGCGGGGTGAGAATTCTTTAAATTATCTCATTCAACTTATTTCTTTTCAAAGCAAGCTTGTGGAGTCTCAGCTGTGAAAGATAGAGATTTTGTTTCCCTGAGTTGATAGAGCACAGGTAAATGCTAAAAAGCCTCATTTTGTTTCATTTTTTCTGCGTGATAGTGTGTTTTCAAGGGATTGCAGTTCTTTTATTTGTTTTGGGAAGGGAAGATGAGGTCCAGCATGCATTTCTTCAGAAATACTGTGAATCTAGAGTGTAGAGCCCCAATGATCACAGACACTGGTTTGTTGGGAGTTGAAGTAGAGAAGATGGTCAAAAATTTGAAAGATTTTGTAGAGAAAGAGTATACTGTAGAGCTCATGACCAGTCGGTTGTTTCAAGCCACTGCTTTTTCCCTAGCTGTGATAAGTCCAGAACTAGTTCAATAGTGCATAAACCACTATGATGTCAAGTCTAAGAGTGTGTTAAATAATGAAGGTAAAAGTCTCTTGACTATAACCAAAGAGACAATAATGTCAGTTTTCAAGCTCCCTGATGAGGCTTTTGCCAGTTTTACCCCAACCCATTCACTTGCTCAATTGCAGGAAAGAAGTAACAAGAACTGTAGTAACATTGCTCGTAAGTGGACTGAGTCAAACTACAGAGGAGGGTCCAGATTGCCCAAAGTATAGAACAAAGACCATATGAAACCCCAAATCCATGAAATATTGGTTTTATTACACAGAGTGAGGGGGTCATAATAAGTACTCCTTTTTGAAGACTGGATGTACAACTTAATAAAGATTGTTTTGGAGGGGAAGCAAAGTCTAAACTAGGCAGAGATAATCACAGGTTCATTAAAAGACCAGCTCAAAAAAGAATAGACAATAAAGAAAGAGTTTTATATGTCCTCGTACTTAATTTATTGTCTTGCATGTACTCAAAATCTTGTAGTAATTATCCAAAACCATGGAGTGAAAACATAAGTATTTTTGAATATTGCCCCTTGTTGAGAAAAGATAGAATCCTAGAAGACTACAGAAGGGTTCATGATGTCTTCCTTGAAAAATTATGTTACCAACTAGCTGGAACCCCAAAACAGAGGATTTACCTAGAAGCACAAAAACTGGCTCAAAGTTATGGTAGTTTCTATATTCAGTTTCTACGGTTTACCTATGTTAGAGTTGGGGGTTTTGATGAAGAGCCCCTTATATTGCCAAGGTTCAGCTTTGACTGTTTCATTTTAGCAGAAGTTTGCAGACATATGTTCACAATGATAAAGAACAATCTTCTAGAATAAAAATGTGATTCTATGTTCCCAATTAGGCTTGGATCCATGACATGCAAGAATATGATTGACGCCTCAGTAATAAGCAGTAATCTAGTGAGTTTCCACATGCAATTTTATGAACCAAGGAGAGGGTTCGGAAACAAAGGTTTCGCAAGGAAGGCTCACAACCTGAGTATCTAGTCAAAAATGAGCCCAATTATTGAATATTTGTGGGAAGACATTGGAGATGAAGAGGCAGTTAAAGAGAGGGATCATTCCAGATTATTGATCCCCCGGATCAAAAACTTGCAGCTGAAGTTCAACATAGATGGCCTAAATGAAGATAATTCTGAAATCATTGAACCTAGCTTTGACGGTTCAAATACAGAGGCTTTGCTGGAAACAGACTGGATGAGAAAAGAAGAGGAGAATGTTAAATTAAGGGATAGGTCCATTTTAGCCTTCATTAATGTTTGGTTGAAAAAGAGAAAACATGACAAAACATGAATTACATCTCCTAAGAAATCTAATGCAAGTCTCATCCCAGTTGAAGTATTACCTAATGCCTCTAACACATCCCTCTTGATTACTCACGCAGGTAATGTTTCTTCATCTAGAAATAAAGTAACCTCAAGTGGACATCCTACCGCACCCCAGACAAGGTCAAGAACCAGGTCTCAAAGTCATGCACAAATGGCTTCTCTAGATTCCAGCTATATTGATATTGACATCAACAATGAAGATATCTCCTTCTCACCTAAACACTGTAAGAAAGATCAAGAGGTATCTACTAATAAACCTGAAGTTCAATAGGAGGATATAACACCTGCCAAAATAATTGATAACATGTTGGCTTCTAGCATGGTTCCCCCTTGGCTAATAGATTCGGTGAATAGAAAAAATAGTTTTAAACTTGTTTCCTTACCATTCAAAGAGATAGTTACTAAGTATGTCGTTCATGCCCCAAAGTTAAAAAGGGTCAAAAGTAATGTAAGGCTAACCACAGATCCCACTATAGGGAAGGTGACTACTGAGATAACAACTTTCAAGAAAAAGGAAGGGGTTCAAGAACCTGAGGAAGAATATTTCAAACTTATGAAAATGGAATTCGGTGTACTAAACAAAGATACCAGGGATCACTTGTTCAAATTTTTAGTGGACCACATTCTTGGCCAATCTCAAAAGGATGGCAAAGAAAAATGTGAACTCAAACAGCTCGTGATTACGATGGCTGAATTTCTTAGCTCGCTCGTTGATGTTGGGGCACTACCTCTGGCTCAATCTCCATAGGACTTTGATCCCAATTCAACAGATAGTAAATAGTTGCTAAAGAAAATGCAATAGGGCAGAGCCCTAATGGAGGCAATGAAAAATTGGGTTGGCGGTGTCATAGTGTAGGGAACAAGTTTATCCAGGATTTCATCGCCACCTATGCAGAAGGAGAGGCATTGATTGGAGAAATTCAAACCTTAATTCCAAAATGGGAGTCAGATGAAGAAAAGTGCATAACCATCGTATCTCAAGTTATTGAGATAGAAGAATATAGAGTGGCAAAATTCTTTCAGAAAATCTGATGAAAATGGTGGATTCTTGCATGGTGTTCATATTGAAAAAATATTTGAAATGGAAGGGCACTTTATTCAGAACTATGGTCTCGGACATGCACGCCATGGAAAAGGAAATCAAGGAAATGCACACTAATGCATTAAAGGACATCAAAGTAGTAAACCCGTCAAGTATCCTCCAGTTTCAACAAGGGAGCATGAACGAAGACACCATGATCAAAAGCTTTGAAGATACTATGAATGGTATCAGGGAAAAGGAAGAATCAACACCTCAGGATTTTACCAAGGTAGCTAATGTATAATCCATGTTGTATGGGCAGTTACCTAGGCAGTTAGATAAATCTAGGAGTTTAAGTGGGAAAAGAGTGCATGCCAAGAAAAGCTGGCTGGTTTGAAGGGTTTACACTCTCATCCAATTCAAGAGCTGGTGAGCACATTCAGGAGCTGGAAGCTAGTTTGGGAAGCCACATCTGAAGACAAGTAGCTGGAATCATGCAACGATTTTATGATTTAAGTTATTTTGATTAAGGGATAGCTATCTTTTAACTGTTACTTTGCTTAGTTACTAGTTTGTAACCATTTCATTTTGGTTGATCTGAGAGGCCAAGTTTTTAGGGAGGCCTCTTGGGATCGCTAAACTATATATTATGGAGCATAGAACTTTCAAAGGGTTAGAATTTTTAGAATTGGACTTAATTTAGCAGCTTTTTTAGTATTGTTTTAGCTTTTCGGTTTTGAAAATAATTTAATGGGAAGATACAGTAATCTGCATTTGTCTTAGACTTTGTTCTGTACAAGCATAATACTTTAATACAAGGCTTAGTTTAAATCTATGAATTTGAACTTATGATATATTGATTACTTTGTGAATTAGTATATTTCTTGCTCAGTGTTATTCGTAAATGCATGGTGATCGTCAATCTTTCTAGATAATTCTTGTTTTCAGTTTCATAGGAAGCTAATTTAAAGATAGTTGAAGGAACTGTGCTTTTCTTTAACTTTAGATTCTATATTTGTAATTTTTAGAAAATACCTCAATACCTGGGAGTATTTGAGAGATCCTTACATGCTTTCAGTTTAAAAGTACATGTGTTAGTGTTTAGTTTGGAAATTCATTAGACATTTCTGAGAGGGAGCTGTACCTCACATAATTTAGAGGGAAGCAATTATCTCATGATTACCCAACTGTTATAGAATTATTTATCTTCAAAGAGGCATAGGGTCAATATAGATTTTAATTGAAGTGGAGACAAATCTATTTGCAAATAGGTAGATACAATATTCTTAGTTCAAATTTTGTTTCTCTTGTCAGTAAGTCATTTGACTCTAAAGTGTTGGTTTGTGGTGACTGGTTAGGAAAGTACTGTACACTTTTTTGCAATTCATTGGTTTTAGGGAAACGACCCAAAAAAAAATTGGTTAACTCATCAAGCATTTTTGGGTTGACTTGTCAACCATTTCTCTAGGTTGACTCGTCAAGCATTTCCCTAGGTTGACCCATCAAGCAAGTTTTATTGTTAGGGTTTTTCTATAAGAAAAACAGTGTTAGGGTTATGGCTTGTTAGAGTGAAGAAGTATTGTAACATTTGTAGTGATATTGAACTATAAGGGATCGTTGGTTGTAATATCTTGAAATTTATGGATAATAATATTGGACTCTCTATTTGGTGGATGTAGCCCAGGATTGGATGAACCATGTTAAATATGTGTCTTCTTGTTCTACTTTTGTGTGCTTTATTCCTTTGCATTATTGGTTATATTTGTATGTAACTATTAGATTTCCATCTTCTAATCCTAACAAGTGGTATCCGAGTGGGTTATTTTTAATTATCCTCTATAGGAAGGTCTCACATTTGAGTGGGAGTAATGGCAAATGAGTGTAAGTTGAAGGTTGAGAATTTTAATGGGAAAAAATTTAGTTATGGAAAATGCAAATGGGGGACTATCTTTATTAGAAGGATTTATGGCAGTCATTGGGAAGAAAATCCAAGAAACTGACAAGAATGTCTAATGAGGATTAGGATATTTTGGATACAAAGGCACTTGGTAGTATTAGTAGATGCCTCACATAATAAGTGGCATTTAATATTACAAAAGTGAAGACAACTGAAGAGTTGATGGAAACCCTTGCAAAGTTATATGAAAAGCCTTCTGCTTCAAAATAAGGTATTTCTTATGAAGCGTTTATTTAATATGAAAATGGTAGAAGGTGGTTCAGTTTTTTATCACTTAAATGAGTTTAATATAGTTACCAATCAACTATCTTATGTTAATGTCAATTTTGATGAAGAAATTAATGCTCTTTTGATTTTGTGTTCTTTTCCTGAAAGCTGGAATGGCTTAGTAATGATTATTAGTAACTTTGTTTCTAGTTCAAATACCCTAAAATTTGATGATGTTGTTGGTTTTATTATGAGTGAGGAAATTCATAGGAAAAGATGAGGTGGATCTACATCAGGTAGTGTTTTGAATGCAGAAAGTAGAGGCAAACCAAAGGAGAGAGGAAACAATTCTTGAAGTCATCGAAAATCATGAGAAAAATCAAAGGGTAAGAGGTCTAAATCTAGAGGACCAAATGATTGCTGGTATTGTGGGAAACCAGGTCATAGGAAGAAAGATTAGCACTAGTCTTGGAAGAATAAAGAAGGAGACAAACAAGAAGGGAATAAGGAGGCAAATGTGGTAAGTAATAAATCTGAAGAGGATGTTTTGCTTCTTTCCCTTGAAAATGTTGATGATTCATGGGTTCTAGATTTAGGGGCCTCATTTCATGCTACACCCCATGGAATTCATTTATGTTAGAATAACTAAGAGGGGGGGGAGTGAATCAGTGGCCTAAAAAATATTCCAATAAATTAACCCATAAACTTAGTACCACAATATTAAGCCTCTAGTTATCTTTAGTTCTACAAGATGAAAGCCTTGAAATAATCTCAACAAATAACTACTGCTTGGAGTTCACTATTAAACCTTATTCTTACTGTTTGTCGATTAGCAGTCTTTCATTTACCAAAATGTAGTAAATTTCTTAGTGTATACCTATCAATCCAGATTAGTTGTGTGTAATGAAAAACACTAAAGTAATGACTCATAAACACATTGACACATGGATTTTTAATGTGGAAACCCTGTTAAGGGAAAAACCACTTGGGACTGGTAACCAAAAAATTTCACTCTTCTAAAGTGATCTCGGTGAAGAGAAAACCCTATTAAAGGTTACAAACACGTTGTTAGGTGTGACCTTGTTAGAGGATTTAAATAGAATAGTTTATCACTTGATATCGAGCATCTCTATGCTACCTTTTATGACCAAACCCAGTGTAGTTTGTCAAATGGTATCTGGCATCTCATGCTATCTGCATGACCAAACCTTTTGATACTCCTTGGGATGTATCTCAATATATAAAGGATTGTTAAGTTCTTCTTGGTTAAGATACTTTTTGATTCAATGGTTAAACTGAAACAATAATGATCTATTCACATATACAACTCTACTTTGCAAATTTTCAGATTTATTATAAGCTCATAATACCCTTATGATCAATGTATCTTTTCAATACCTTTTGCTCCACTTCTTTCTGCTCGGTGATTCTATGCTTCTCTGTTGCTCAATGTCTGCAGAATTAGCTCTGTTCTTCAGCTTGATTGATCATATCTGATTGAATACTTCTTTTTTCATCAATCTCTCTTCAACATCTTCTTTCTCTATTCACCCCCAATTCGTAATGAATTATCTTGTCTCTTTATAGACATGATTTCACTGTTTCTCAGTTCTTGACTTTCTTGTTCTTGGCGTGATCCACAATTCTATCCAATCTTGCTTTAAAGATTTACTTCAGTTTTATCCCGTAGATTTCTCATTGACAACTAAAATAAAATAGCTTTAAATCTTTTACTTATCTCTGGTTTTAACTTGGCGATAAAAACAATATTTTCAAACAGTAAACTCCTTCTTTAGCTCTTATGGGCTAATTCTTTTGTTGTTTATAAACTTGAGATCTTTTCGGTGTTTTAACTCTCTGTTAGCTTCGGTCAACACTTTAGTTTTCCTCAGGAATCTCCATCGGGGTTGTTTGTCTATCAGGCATCACTGTGAAGTTTTGATTTTTGGTAATGCTTGTGATTCTGCTCGCCGGTAATGTTTGTCGGGTTTCTTTTTTAGGCAACACTGTGACTTTCCTCTCGGGTTTATCTATCCATCGGGGTGCAATGCCCATCGGTGTTTGTAGTCACTTAGTGAATAGTGATATTTTATGCATTACTAAAAGCATAACCTTAATCTTTCTGATTCTCCAAAGTCTTTGACACTTTGTATATAAACAATCAGATTATATCAAGTTGACATCAATGACAATACAATACATTAACCAATTTAATGTCTTGCATTAACTTTCTGTAGCTTGGTGATCATCAACTTAACATCTTCAAACATTCAATCAGTTATAGGTCATCAATCTCTCCCTTTGGCATTGATGGAAACACACTACATTATCACACTATATTATTACTAATACAATATGAAATATATTAGTTGTAGTTCATCAATCTACCAATCTTATTGTTCTATAACCAATACAAATGTCTGGCTCTCAGTAAGATCATATAGCTTAGATTTGTTTCTTGCAGAGTGCTTTCTTTAGTCTTCAATCCCTTCAGTGGATAGATGTAGCAAATTATGATTCTTTCTCTGATATTGTCTCTCCCTTTGACTGTTCCTCTCCTTGATCATCTCTTTTTTCTTTGACAATAATAAATCATCTTTTCCTTCATGATACGTCTCTCCTTTACAAGTTACGTCTCTCCCTTTGATGGATATTTCATATGTAATCTCTCCCTTTGGATATTTTGGATATTCTCTCCCTTTAGTTAATGATTATCTCTCCCTTTGAATTCTTAGGAACTTCTTTCCCTTTGACAACAATGCCAAAGTAAACATTGATCATGCCAAAGTTATAATACACTCCTTGAATTTCCCTATCCATCAGCAATATAGTGACTCTAGTGTTTGGTGAAGATATGTACCCTGCTGTGTACTAATGTATCTTTGCAGTACATTTCTATGTTTGCATCAACATGAATGATCTTCTGATTATGTGTAGGTTGATGCAGCCTCCTAGTCAGCTTAGTGACCAATAGACAAGGGTCATACCCCTAGTCTCTATCTTAGGTACTCAAATGTATCTTTAGGTAATGGCTTTGTGAATATATTAGCTAATTGTTCCTTTGATTGAACATATTCTAGTATCACCTCTTTCTCTTTTACTTGTTCTCTTAAGTAATGATACTTGATAGCTATATGCTTTGTCTTAACATGCATGAATGGATTCTTAGAAATGTTAATTGCACTGGTATTATCACAATAGATAATTACTGGTTCAAGAATCTTCATATTCATACCTTCTAGCAACTGTTTGATCCATGCAATGTTAGAGAAGTTTGCAACAACAACCACATATTCTTCTTCTGTAGTAGATTGTGAGATGCATCCTTGCTTCTTGCTAATCCATGTTACCAGTTTGTCACCTGTTATACACTGAATTTG
>MU225900.1:4069736-4095718 GCA_018584345.1 Thuja plicata | reverse complement strand
AATATTAATAAATGAAATAAACTTATTTAATTCATTTAGAAATATAGGATTTAATTATTTAAACAATTTAATTGCTTTTTAATAATTAGAGGACTATAGCCATTTTAATTAAATTAAATAGGCTAGGAGAATGGGTTAAATTGCAAGTGATATTTGATTTAGGGATTTATTTAATTCCTTTATAATTAAGTATTATAGCCATGTTTGATTTTAATTTGATTTGATTGGTCGAAATTGATTTGAATGGTATGGCTATAATAGATAATATAAATCAGTGATAAAAATCACCTAGGACATTAAATTGATTAAAAAGAATTATGCCAAGCAGTAACAGGGTCGTTTGGACATAAATCGAGGGTATGATCACACTTAGGGCAAATAGGGTCCATAGTTGCGACAGACCGAATTCAGGTGGTTACACATCTTTTCAATAACTTTTTCTCCCACTTCTTTCTTCTCGGTGATGCTATGATTCTCTATTGCTCGGTGTCCGCAGAATTAGCTTTGTTCTTTAGCTTGATTGATTAGATATGATTGAAGACTTCTTTCTTCATCAATTTCTCTTTAACATCTTCTTTCTCTATTCACCCCCAATTCGTAATGAATTAGCTTGTCTCTTTATAGGCATGATTTTACCATTTCTTAGTTCTTGACTTTCTTGTTCTTTGTGTGATCCGCAGTTCTAGCCAATCTTGCTTTAAATCTTTACTTCAGTTTTATACTCTATAGATTTCTCTTTGACAACTAGAATAAAATAACTTTAAATCTTTTACTTATCTCTGGTTTAAACTTGGCAATAAAAATAACATTAACAACCAGTTAACTCCTTCTTTAGCTGTTAAGTCTTTTGTCATTTCTAAACATCAGTTATTTTCGGTGTTTTAATTCTCTATTAGCTTTGGTCAACACTTCAATTTTCCTCGGGCATCTCTATTGGGGTTGTTTGTCCATCGAGCATCACTGTAAAGTTTTGCTCATTGGTAATTCTTGTGATTCTGTTGGTCAGTAATGCTTGTCGAGTTTCTTGCTCGAAAAACACTATGACTTTCCTCTCAGGTTTCTCTGTCTGTCGGGGTGCACTGCACATCAATGTTTGTAGTCACTTAGTGAATACTGATCTTTTATGCATTACTGAAAGCATAACCTTAATCTTTCTGATTCTTTAAAGTCTTTGACACTTTGTATATAACCAATCAGATTATATCAAGTTGACATCAATGACAATACAATACATTAACTGATTTAATGTCTTGCATTAACTTTTTGCAGCTTGGTGATCATCAACTTAACATCTTCAAACATTCAATCATTTATAGGTCATCAATTTCCTTGATTATGTTCAAGGGGATTTTGGTCTAGTTTATTTAGATAATGAACCTTGTCAGATTGTTGGGAAGGGAGGAATTAAGGTTAAGTTGCAGAATGAGAATAATTGGATACTACAAGAGGTAAGCCATGTTCCAAGGCTCAGTAGGAATTTAATTTAAGTAGGACAACTTGGTTATTAAGGTTGCACAATTACTTTTAATGACAAAAATTGGAAGGTTTCAATAGGTTCCTTAGTAGTAGAAAAAGGTGTGAAAGTGGGCACCTTATATTTTTGTACAAGTCATATTGTTCCTTCTACTTTAATTGTTATAGATAAAAGTCAATGTTCGGGAATAATTGCTGCAGTTGAGCGAGTAGAACATGAAACAGTCACTGTGGATTGTGAAACAACACTATGTCACAACAGACTTGGGAACATGAGTGAAAAGGGTATGAAATTAATTCATTCAAAGAAAGTCTTACCAGGTCTAAAATGTGTCAATATGGATTTCTGTGAAAGTTGTGTGTATGGAAAACAAAAGAGAGTTAGTTTTATGAAGGGTGGGAAGGACAAGAAAGATGAGAAATTGGAGCTTGTGTATACAGATGTATGGGGATGATCTCGGGTATCTTCCCTTGGTGGTTCTCTATATTATGTTACATTCATTGATGATGCAACTAGGAAAGTATGGATTTATTTCCTCAGGCAGAAATATGATGTATTTGAAACTTTTAAAAAATATAAAGGCTTGGTTGAGAATGAGACTGGCAAAAGACTAAAATGTCTCAGATCTGGTAATGGTGTTGAGTATTGTAACAAAGGATTTAAATAGTATTGTTCCTCTAAAGGTATCCATAGGTAGAAAATAGTTCCAAGGACTCCAGAAGAAAATGGAGTGGTTGAACACATGATTAGGACAATTTTAGAGTGTGCAAGGACTATGATGTTGCATGTTGAGCTGCCCTTAAACATGTGGGTAGAGGTTGTAAACATTATTTTTTATTTAGATAATAAAGGTCCTTCTACTCCTTTAGGTTGTGGTATTCCAGAGGAAGCATGGACAAGTAAGAAGGTGAGTTATTCTTTTCTCAGAACCTTCCGTTGTGAAGCATTTGCACATATAGATTCTGAAAATAGAACCAAGCTAGAAGCTAAATCAAAGAAATGTGTATTTGTTGGATATGGAATTGATGCATTGGGTTATAGACTTTGGGATTTTGAGAATCATAAAATTGTGAGAAGCAGGGATGTCATATTCAATGAGAAAGTGTTGTACAAAGATCAATTGTGGCAACATGAGAAGAAAGAAAATGATTATGTAGTGCTGGATGATACTCCTAAAGATGATTTCTAGTGGTTCCTCATGATCCACAACAACAACAACAACAACAACAACAACAACAACAACAAAAAATAACACCAACTCCAGTGAATGTTAGATGATCTTCAACGCTAAGTAGACCTCCTGATAGGTTTTCTCCCTCTTTCTATTCTATTTTATTGACTGATGTTGGTAAACTAGAATGTTATGATGAAGTTATGCAGCTAGATACCAAGGTTCAGTGGGAGGATGGAATGACAAAATAAATGGACTCCTTGTTGAAAAATCAGAACTGGGAATTATGAAAATTGCTTATAGGTAAAAAGGCTTTACAGAACAAATGGGTTTATAGGCTGAAAGAGGAGGATGGAGGTAAGAAAAGATTTAAATCCAGGTTAGTTGTAAAGGGATTTGTACATAAAAAAGACATTGTTTTGATGAGATATTTTCTCCTGTTGTAAAAATGACTTGTATTCGTACTGTTTTAAGTATTGTGGATGCTAAAGATTTGCATTTGGAATAGCTAGATGTGAAAATTGTCTTTCTCCATGGTGATTTGGAGGAGGAGATACATATGGAACAACCCTGAGGATTTGAGGTCACCGATAAGGAGAAGTTTGTGTGCAGATTAAAGAACAATTTGTATGGCTTGAAACAAGAACCTTGATAATGGTATTTAAAATTTGATAGTTTTATGGCTGAGCATGGCTTCAACAGGTGTAATTTTGACCATTGTGTTTATTTTAAGAGGCTGGATAATGACATCTATATTATTTTATGTTTATATGTTGATGACATGCTTGTAGTTGGGTCTAACATGGATCACATAAGAGAGTTCAAACAAAAGTTAGAAAAATCATTTTCTATGAAGGATTTGGGGGAAGAAAAACAAATCTTTGGTATGAAAATTTGCAGAGATAGGAAGAACAAAAAATTGACTCTATCTCAGGCTAATTATGTTGAAAAGGTGTTGCAGAGATTCTCCATGGAGACTGCAAAAGACGTCAGTACACCTTTTCCTATTCATTTGAAATTGACTAAGGAGATGTGTCCAAAGACACAAGAGGAAGAGGAACAAATGTCTAAGGTACCATATTCTTCAGTTTTAGGCAGTTTAATGTATGCCATGGTATGCACTAGACCTGATATTGCACATGTCGTATGACTTGTTAGTAGGTATATGAGTCATCCTGGAGTTGAGCATTGGAATGCAGTAAAATGGGTTCTCAGATACTTGAGAGTTACATCCAACAAATGTTTATGTTTTGGGGGATCTAGTACTGATTTACAAGGCTATGTTGAGTTAGATTTTGCAGGTGACATTGACACCAAGCAGAGTACAATCAGATATGTTTTTACTGTCGGTGGCATAATGGTAAGTTGGATCTCCAGGTTATAAAAGGTGGTTTCTTTATCCACCATTGAGGCAGAGTATGTAGCTGCAACAAAGGCAATAAAATATATGGTATGACTACAATCCTTCATAGCAGAATTGGGAAAAACACAGATGAACAATTATTTATTTATAGATAGCCAGAGTGTCATTCATCTTGCCAAGAATTATGCCTTACATTCAAAGACAAAACACATACAGTTGAGGTATAACTTCATTCGGTTGTATTGGATGATGGATGGTTAAGGCTAGAAAAGATACATACACATGAAAATCTAGGGGATATGTTTATAAAGGCAGTGACAAGAGAGAAGATGAACTACTCTTTAGCTTCGGTTGGTCTTCATAACTAAAACAATAAAATAGAACAACAGAGTCCAGGGTGTTTTATTTTTTAGTGGGAGCTACAAGATCAGTCTCTAAGTGGGAGATTGTTTCGTATGGATCCTGATCAGTCCCTAAGTGGGAGATTGTTGGTTTATGGTGACTAATCATGAAAGTATTGTACACTTTTTTGCAATTCGTGGGGTTCAGGGCAATGACCTAATTTTTTTAGGGTTAACTCATCAATCATTTTTGGGTTGACTCATCAACCATTTACCTAGGTTGGATTGTCAAGCGTTTCCCTAGGTTGTCTCATCAAGTAAGTTTTAGGGTTAGGGTTTTTCTATAAGAAAAATGGTGTTAGGGTTATGACTTGTTAGAGTGAAGTGTTGTAGCATTTGCAATAGTATTGAGTTGTAAGGGATCACTGGTTGCAATATGTTGAAATTACTAGATAATAATATTGGACTCTCTTTTTGGTGGACGTAGCCCAGGATTGGGTGAACCACGTTAAATCTATGTCTTCTTGTTCTACTTATGTGTACTTTATTCCTTTGTATTATTGGTTATATTTGCATGTAATTGTTAGATTTGTGTCTTCTAATCCTAACACAAAGCCTTTGTTGTAATACCAATAGTGAGCCCACTTGTAGTGAGAATTTGTGGTAGTGAGCTACCTTTTATAAAAATAACATTAACTAGTGTCACCTTAACCAATTTTTTTATACTTGGGGATTAGCATTCTTCATGGTTTTTCCTATCTTGGGTTTCTATGTAAAATCTGGTGTTCATTGTGTATGTTTCATGTGTGTACTTATTCATGTTTACATATGTTTTGGCTGAGTGATTAAAGATTTATTTTACTGGTTTCAGATATGTGAAATTGATAAAAGATTTAAGTTACAATTGATTCACCCCCCTCTCAGTTGTCTGAGACATTCAATAAAGACCTATAAAAATGTACATGAATGATGTACTAGATATTTGTATTGAATATGTTATGCCTTATGGATGTTCTAAGTTTTAGTATTTCATTAGTTAGATAAACACAATCCATACTAATTCCTTTGTTCCTTTTTATAACTAAGTTTTGGGATACAAATACAACATAAAAAAAAATCAATCATGTCTTAGAACTTTGTTATGTGTTCCCCTTTTTCTTGATAACAAGAGACATTAAATCTCTCAAGATCTCAAAAATCTTGATGAGAAAAACTTTTAGTCATTGAGAAATTAATGTTATCACCCATCATTATTGAAAGAGAGGAGGGATGTCAATGTTTTAGCCCTTGATGGTGACATCATCATAATATCATTGAGTGAATGCAAGGATGATGTCAATGGGAAAATAGAGGGGAAATGATGTAAGTAAAAGGGTTATATCCACATGGGGATAAGTTAGGATCATGAATTAGGAATAATGCTTAACACATTTAATAGAGAAAAAGATATGGAGGTTAAATTCTAAAAGTCAAAACCTAATGGAAAAAGTTTGGAGGAAAGGTTTGGTTATCGAGAATTTAAAAAAATTCTAATCACTTATCAAAGAGGGATCAAATAATAGAGAAAAGGTTGGTGAATTGAATCCAAAAAATATAATTATAAGAATTTCAAAGGGAAAACTTTGGGCATCAAGCATCAAGAATGAATATCTATCACTTGTTAAAATAGAATAATGAAAGAAGAAAGCTTGATAATGCTAATGGTTTGAAGTATAATGAGATTAATAATTAGGTTTTACAGGGCTCAAAATTTAGGGAGCAGAGAAATGGTGTGAAAAATATCGAAAGTAGAATTAAGGGAGGATGAAGACCAATAGCTTGAAGGATAGTAACTTCATACTTTGTCAATTTTTCAAATAGCCCTTAGAGATCTAAAGGAAGGAGAAGGGAGAAATATAGGAGGTAGGTGAGTAAGGATGAAATTAGTGACTTAAAAGGATGATAGAGATATCAGAGGCATAAGTGAATGAATACAAATGAAAGCTTGAAGTTCTTAAACTTCCATACTTAGTCAATTTTTGGATTTTAAACCGAGGTAATTGAATGAGGAGAACGAGACACACTCATGCAATAAATAGAGAGGCAATTTATATAAGTTTACTTATTCAAGATCTCCCAACTTGGTTATTTCTAATGAATCATAGTGGGGACATAATTTTTGCAATAGTTTTGGTGACTTTTATGAGATTTTTTCCTTGTAAACATTGGATAATATAGAATATTTAAGCATTTATTGGGCACAAAGTCATAGAGATCACAAAAGGGGGCTACCACAATACAAAAATAAGGGAAAAACATATGTAAAATAACTTGGGAAAAAATAATAGATTAACATTCTCCTAATGAGAATTTACAATATGCTACAAAACTTTTAGGAAAACAGTAGCAACTACGCTAATATATACATGAATTTTCAAACAAGATATGCCAGTCACAAAATCTTCTTTTGCCAACGACACACCTTTTAAAGAAGTTGTTCTCCTTAGACCATAGATGTATTTACTGCCTTTTTCTTACATGCTCTAGGTCATTCATACTTTCTATATGGAGGAGGATCACCTCAATGTAGACTATCCACAAAAAATAGCTATAAGACTCATCTAATGATGCATCAAGCATACATATAACAAAAAATATAAATTAGTTTGGAAGTACATTAGCATCAAAAGAATTACCACTCGTAGAGAGAAGGAGACTTTCTTTACATGAGGACACATTTTTGCTACAATACCTGACGCCCTTGTGATACAAGTTGAAGAAAAAAGAGAAAGCCTTTGACTCAGATGGTGATGGCAATTATGCTATAATTGTTTGTTGATATCCACAAGGAATATCCTCCTAATGTACATCCAACCAAAAAAATGAATCTCAATCATACTATTGAGCTGAGAAAAGAGAAAAAATATTCTTGGAACAAGTTTATAAATGGATCTACAAAAATAATCTTTTTAGGTCGAGGATTGGGAGAGTCCACAACTATAATGGCTTAAGATAAACTTTGACGGTGCGTCAAAAGGGAATCTAGGCCCTTCTGGTGGAGGCTATGTAGCTAGAGATTTGGAAATGGAGCCTTGTGGCCTTTCGAGATAAGTGTTTGAGCAATGTAACAAACAATGAAGCCGAGGTCTAGGTGACTTTGAATGCAATTGGTATGGTGAAGAAATTAGTTGTGTGTCAAATTGTTTTGGAGTAGGATTTGTTGCTAATTTTCAACACAATCATAAAAGGTGAAATGGTCCCATGACTTTTGAACAAGTATATTAAAAGAATTAAATCCTTATTAGCCACCTATGATGAATACGAAGTCACCCATGTGAAGAGAGGGAAACATTAGTTGATGGACATTCTTTCTAATATTGCTTTGTCATTAACACCAAATCAAACGGGAGAAATATTTGATGATAAACAAGACATCAACGAATAAGATCTATATCTTTCACACATTGGTGGATGAAACTATAATAATTTGAGATGAGATGCACGAGGTGTGATACAAAGGTAGGAAAAGGTTGTTTTCTAATGAGCCTATTTAAGGAGAGTTGTTGCATTTTTCTTTTCTCTAAAAAATTGGTTTTGAGTAAGGGGTTGCGTCATAGTAAACATGGAGGCAAATTTCTCACTAGCAATCCTGAATCAACAATTATGTTTCAAGGGCTGAATCATGGAAAAATGCTTGAAAGAGGTTTTTAAAATTGACAATCCCTTATTCTAGAAGATAATTGATCTTATTCTGGGGGAGGAATGTATATGGTCAAAGCATATATATCATTCCAACATTGACACTACCTCAATTTTCATGGCCTTGAATTCAGAGTTGGATTCAAAGGTGGAGCCATTATGAGTTATGAAGGAGTTTTCCCACTCGTAGTGGTGTGGAGGAATGACATGAATTATTATTATGGTCAAGCGAAGGGTAGGTCTAAGAACCCATCAAGGCAAATGACGAAAGACTGGGGGTTCAAAACCCCCAATGTACCCATTTCTGGTTTGGAGTACCACAATGAATATGGATGAATGTCAAGCTAAAGCTTAGATTGGTTGGGACTCACTCAAAGAGTTATAGTGTGCACATGAGATAGAGTGCGAGGAGAGGTTGAATGTGAAAAAAGGGTAGAAAGAAGGTCAAATTTGGTTTGGAGGACTTCTAGTTCAATGACCTAATGGGAAATCTAAAACAATAGTGAAACTAACGTGGTCTCCTCACTGTGTTTTTTGGGATCTCTTTCCTTAACTTTTATTGGCCCTAGGTAGGTTTTTTGTATTATTAACATGTCAAAATGTTCCCTTTTTATTTTCTCTAGTTTCTCATATGTATGGGGAAGGTTTTTTGAAGGTCTCTTGGTTTCATACCCTTCATGGAGTCATGTGCAAAATCAGTTTGTTGTTGTTCAGGTTTAGATGGATATGATGAGGGTAATAGATGATGCATTTTGTTAAATATATTCATAAATATAGACGTTTGTAGTGCTTTGGTGTAGGTGATGAAGGCAAGTGTTGATGCCTATGATTTTGCATAGTTTTGAGTTTGTAGATCTTAGAATATGTATATGGATTATGCACTCTAGGGATAGCAAACATTTTCAGTCTTTTATAATCATTTTTAATTATAATTAATACTATACACCCAATTACTAATAAAAAAAGATGTAATTTAAAATCTCATACATGCATATACAGCATAATGTCTACAACATTTACATCATTGAGAATATATAGGCATTCACAATATGTAACATATAGCATAATATGTGCAATAGATAAACATTTATAAATAATCATTTACATCATATTGAATAGATGAGTATTAACATTTTAGAAGATATAGGCATTAACAATGTATCTAAATACCCCATATAGGTACTTATACAACCTTTACATCATAAATAACAGATAACATTAACAATACATAATAAACAAGCATCAATTGTAAAACTAATAACCCCATATATGTACTTGCAATCTAATGGGTATAACACTGACACCATATAAAACAAATGTGAATGAACAATTAATGCAAGGAAGCTCAGAGGATCCAATAAAGGACTATCCAAACTTGTAGCCAACAACAAGACACATCAGAAACCAAACAAAACACAAATATAACAACTTATACCAATTTATATTCATATTCATATTCAATTACATGCAACATGTCGGGCTGTAAGGCCTTTCTGATTATGTCCAAATACAAGGAACTCACACTAAGATCTATCATAGAGATCTTCAACAAGATTTAGATCACCCCCTTAACTAGCCTAGAACTGTAACCGACAAGAATCTGGTAGGAAAACCCAAGATAGATCTAAACTTGTGCTCGTAAGCCACCAAGCAATCTTCTTGTTTCCCAAGCCAACAAGCTACTAGCCCTCCAAGGTATCTTCCACCAAATTTAGATCCGCAGACCTTTACCACAACTCTTCCACTACTTCCCTCTGCCCCCTCTACTCTATCCAAACCCTCTTTTTATACAACACAACGACAAGTCGGCTTTACAAATAAAATAAATCAACAAAACATAGGTCAACATCAAGAACACAACACCCAATGTGTTCTGTAACAGTCGGCTTGTAATGGTTATTAAAGCCACCTAGGAGAAAGAACCAATCCAGATTTAGGTCCACATAATCCCCAAAGAGAGATCCCACATAAATGTCGTGACCCAAATTAAATGCATAAGTCAGACAACAAGTCAGCCTACAGATCCAAATAATAAAACCCATTCGACAAAATAAACCACCAAGCAATAAACACCCACTCCGTGAAACTATCGAGCAACAACAACAAACACCAAAACCCGTCGGTTAGACCGAGTTGCCAACAACAACCGAGTTAACAACACCCAACTCGGTGAACCCATCGAGCCAAATAGTCGCCGAGCTCGAGCAAACAAACATTGAGCCAACAACCACAGAGATCGAGCAACCAGCCACCGAACCAACAATAGTGACTGAGCAACCTTCAACCGAGTACTCCAACCGAGAACTCCATCCTTCAACCGAGCTCCAAAGTAACCAAAAATCTGACTGCAACAGATTTGCCAAGAACCTCAGATGTCATTGCATCAATAATTTAGAATAGATATGCATGGACAATACAATTATAAACCCCATATATGCACTTATAACACACTAGCTCAACCAATAACATCCTAGAGAAGAAAAAATCACGTATAATACATAGTAAATTAATATAAAACTTGGAAGAATATACAAAATAATTGTGTTGATCTCCTGTTATTGCCTCATCTTCTTATGTCATTGCCATTCGTAAAATATAGAACAAGAGTGAAAATAAAGAACATAACAACAACATGAAATTGGTAGTGGATTTAAATGAGATAAATTAATGGATCTAATGGATGCCATGCATATTTGAATTGGTAATACTAATGGATTCTTGAATGATTGTTTGTTATGAAGTTTAAAAATGTGTCCTCTAGTTTTAATTCGTGAGCTTTCCACACCTAATTACATTACTTATTGGGGTTGAAAAAAATGAATTTAGCCATTAATTTCATAATCAATTGATTTGGTCAAATTCTTAGATGATGTAGATTGTTTATTTTTTGTCCTCTTTGTTTTGACAACTTCATTGGTGAGCCCTACACTTTCGTGCGTGCTGGATGCATGTATTAAACAAGGATATGATTAGTAGTTGGACAGTTGAGTTTGATAGAGATGACACATGGCCATGTTTTTTGTTTGAAGAACACTTTATAGTTGGAAAATTGAGATATAAGATGGGTTAGATCTAATTGTAGAATGGAATATATGGACTATTTTATGTTGATGTAATAGTTAGTATTTGAAACGACAAAGCTTGATATGTGGATTGTTGTAGCATATATGAACAAAAGTATTTAATTGTATTTTTTGAATGTATGAATTGTACATAGTTTATGTCAGAAACCTTAATAACAAAAAATACTATTATGACCAACACTTTTTTAGAACAAATAAAACAATTATAAAACAAATATATTTTATACACTATTTGATTTTTATTTTACTTTTTGATTTAAGATACATTTTCATGGAATATAGAACGACTAATAATATATTCCACAATAGGCCCCTTCTCTGATCAATTTCTTTGCCTACTATACAACCGTGCTCCATTATCATATCCTCTCCCTTATGGATGTGAGATTTGGGGCAACAACATGTCAAATCAGAAATGGAGGCAAGTAGAAAGAATCCAAAAACATTTAATCATCAACAACCTCAAAATTAGAACTCTTGTCCCGTATGAAATTTTATTGGTGGAAACTGGTATATTCCTTTTAGAGGCTTTGACGATGGTTCGACTATTAAGTTATTTAAAGAAAACTCAAGGTATGGTAAAACATTGTTGGCCTAAGTTGATCATAAAGGAAAGATTTGACAGAAGAAAGAACACATAGATGAAGCAAAATGTCAAATGGATTAAAAAATGGAATATTAATATGCATGAATGGCTAGATAACAATGATGGAATAAAAAAGTTCGTGAAGGAAAAAATCATAAATCTCATATGGTCAAAGCAAAATGGGCGCAAAAAAGAATATTATATCAAAGAATTCAACCCCACGGGAGATCATGAGGAGAAATCATACATAGGAGAAAATATCAAGTGGAGAGCTAAAATGCTCGTAGCACAACTTAGGACAAGTTCTCATCATCTGAAGTGTGAAATGTGTAGATAGATGATACCTAAGGAAGAGTGGGAGGAGAGAATATGTTTATTTGGCAACATGGGAGTGGTTGAGACAGAGCGACATTTTATCATGGAGTGTCCAACATATAACGACATCTGCTCCAGCGATAAGGAAATCTTAGAAGCTGATAGTTTAGGTGCTCTTTTTGAAGAAACACAACTAGACAAGACAACAAACTTAGTGATCAAAATTCACTCTCGTAGAACACACTTAAAGAAGCAGTTACAAATGATCTAATATTTTAGCACCTTTTCATAAGTGTTTGCTTTTTCTAAAGGTCCCATAAACTGCTTTGACCGCATAGACGTTACTAAAATCTTTCATTCATTAATCAAATTGACCTTTAAATTGTGGCCCACAAATCTTTTAACATGGAGAGGGAGCGGTGTAATGAATCAGGAACACAATGGAAGTGAGGCAAACAGCTACCTAAAGGCACAATGACAAATATAATCGGAACGAAGGAAAGCTTGGATCGACAAATTGTAAGAGATGGGTGAAAGAGCAAATGTTCGCTATACGCCATTGCCTACAGATGATACCCAACAGCAGCAAAATCAACGAAGACGCTCATTCGCATCGCCTGGCAACCGATATGAAGGAAGAGAAGATGATGTCAATGACAGCAATTATGATATACGCTTCGATTATATGCCTAAACAGAAGATCCCATGGAAATCTATAGCCCTTGCCCTATTCCTGCTTGCCTTTGGCTCTGCTCTCTTAATTGTATCTCATCTCATCTTCACTGGTCATATGGGTGGCGAAAAATCTCAGGCGTTAGGATTTTTAACGATTGGGTTCCTCATGTTCCTGCCCGGTATGTGTTTTCAGTTATAAAAGTATACCTTATAAAAGTATCCCTTTTTATAAATTCAAACGTCTTATTGGCATGAGAGTAGGAGCAGAACTCAGACTATGTTTTTTGTATTTTGATTTCCTAAATGTTAGGATAAATATCGGTTATAAAGATTTTTGTTTTTATAGTCAAATCACTGATCTTACAGGACAGTAGGGTCAAGACCCAGATTGTGTTGATCTTTCACGTGCTTAAATGTTTAGGGAGACATTAAGGATGTATCTCTTAGGGAAGGTAAGATGGACTTGGGCCTGTATTCCAGATGACAGCATATAGGGTTTGAATCAGGTCTATTCTTTCGCATAAGTTCAACTCCTTTGGCCTTGTTGGAATGAAATCTAGACTTACAGTGACGTACTTGTAGTTCCTCACCGCTCGCCGTAAACCGTTTTGACTGTGACCCAGTTGGTATTAACAGGGCATTATATTGAATTCAGACATTGTAGAGGCCTGCATGTTCATTTGGTTGTAACTCCCATATCTCAACTGAATTTGATAAATTTGACATGGGATAAATTTACCATGTTCTATAGAGTCTCGGGACAGGGGACGAAGGGCCTAGATTTGGGTATGGTGGCAGGATGGTGGTGGGGTAGAGGTTTGGGGACTAAGCTCCCATCAGGGTTGAGGGGTAGCGTCCCCAGCATGTTCCTTGTCATGATACAGGTTGAGGTTGAGGGACAGAGCCCTTGTCTGTCATGCCCCTGCCATAGGGAGCACAGATTTCACAAAACAGATCATCACCTAATAGCAATTAAACCTACTTTATAAAATAAAATAATGATAACAATTCAATTAGAGGGGCCGACCAAGAACAAATAAGAAGGAAATGCAGCGATGTATGTTAATGGGGCCGACTATGATTAAAGAGTATATACCAGCAATTATATAAAAGACATTCTCCGGCAGTGATTCATTATCAAGGGATGTATCCCTTGCAAAGTGTATAATGAAGAGGTGTGCCTCCGTTCCATTTTTAAGATGTAGAAAGGAGATCAAATCATTTGGAGAGGCATCAATTCAGATTTTAACAATTCAGAGCTGAAATTCAAAATTACTCTCAACAATAAATGAATCCAAGAGGTTTGGAAAAATAATGTGTTATTCTCAAAAGACAGCAATAAAGGGTGGTGACAATTTCACCAACACAATATAAAGAAGAGATCTTTCCAAGGATTCAATCATCAATATATCAGTTCAGCATTCGTTCAACCATCACTCACCAATACATCAAATCATCAATCATTAAATAATCATTTATGAATCCATCAAATGAATTCATTCAATCATTCATCATTCATCAACTGAGAATAAAGGAATCAAGCAAACAAACCAGCAAGCAAACAATCAATCAATCATACAAACATCCACTATTCAAGCATCAACCATTCTAGCATTGAATCATTTAAATATCAATCATTCAAGCATCAGTTTCTGTAAGTATCATTTAAGCATCCACTCATCAATCCTTCAAGAAATGACAATAAAGAGAAATCAAGCAATCAGAAATAATTTAGCAAATACATCAAGATATCAGTTTCAAATTCTAATTGGTACTTGCAAGTTGGATGGGGTCTTGGTCCACAGGGTGGGCTAATTTTTGGAGGGATGGGGTCCTGTTGTGACCTTTTCACACCATCATCTCATTGCAAATGGGGACACCCTCTTTTTGCTTGTAGTTGTTAGGTTTTGGCAGTTAGAGTGGCAGTTCAGAGCTTAAAAGGGTTGAGGAGTGGTTATGTAATCAGGTTGTCAAGTTGTGATTTAAAAGTGGGAGTTTTAAAATTAAAGTCCTTTAGGGTTGAGGTGTAGTGGGTTGAGCCAAAAATCCTAAGTGTATTAATATTTTGGCAAGTCAAATAGTCCAAAATACATTATAAAGGCATATTTCATGCATAAGGGCCTTAAAATCCTTTTAAAAATTGATTTATAAGAATGGACAAAATTCGAACAAGGCATTAATTTCCCCATTAAAAATGGTCAAAATCCGGACAAGGCATGGAATTCCCCAATTAATATAGTGAAAATTCGGACATGGGTCGATTTATCCCACTTGATGAGACATTTTCAATAAAAAAACAAAGTGTTGGGCAGACATGGGTTGACTTTCCCCATTTGTATACCAAGAATAATGAATACAAGTTAAGAGTCCAGATGTGGAGTGATTCTCCCCTTGGGCTTACTTTTAGACAAATTTTGGGTCCCAAAGTCAGGAATATCCCAATAATGCGTGAATTAATCCAGACATGGGTTGATTTTCCCTTGAGGATATTTAAGGATGAGCAAAAGATTATTCTAAGTATGGAATGTAATTTATACCTATGGTGTTCAAATTTCCCCACTTGGATGAAGGGAAATAACTATGGATATTCCTTATGGAATTCGAATTTCCCTTTTTGGGGAGGGTAAAAGGTGGACTTAGAGAAATAATTGCAATCCCAAGTTGGATCAATCTACCCCTAGAGGCAAATAAAATAAAAAAATTAATTAAATAAAGGGAAATCAAATTTTACACAAACTTTGAGGTGGCAAACTTCTAGGCCACATTGCTCGTGTGGGTGAAAACTTAACCAAAAACTACTTTAAAAAGAGCAAGTAACAGCCATGAGAAGGAACATGGGATTGATCAAGTGATTAGAGGTGGTGGATTCAAAAAGCTTGAAGGCTGAAGAGGAGAATCGTCCAAGGCCAAGAATGCTGAAAGTTGAATTTTTGGGATGAAGAAGGGCACCAACCTTGGCCAACGAATCTGATATGGTGTGAGTGCTGATGCAAAATTAGAGTTTCTAGTTTCTCATCCACAAGGTAAGATGTAATCCAATCAGGTCTAGAATTAAGTCTGAAGTTTTTCCAAGGAGGGCGATTTAGGCAAGTATGTTTTAGAAATTTCATCAACCGTCAAACTTGTTTATAACTGATTGCAGGCTATATGGGAGGCAATTTCTGATTTTATGTGACCAATCTGAAGGCAAGGGGAGGGGTGCTGTAGGTAAGGGGTCTGCAGACCCAAATATGAAAATTTTCCATATGGGCAATTTTTTGAGAAATTCATATAAAACCCCAAACCACTCCAGATTTGATTGTCGATCAATTGCAAGGTCAAAACACATTTTTTGGGAGTAATTTCAAGCATCAAAGGGGCTGAATATGTGAGTTAAAACTCCTCCATAAAGTTCGATTTTTTGAAAATTTCTGAGTTTTTTCATGATCCTTAAGGCTAATAGATCTTCATTGCAGACTTATAGGAGGGATTATAAGCCCATTTCGAAGCCATTGGAGGTCTGAAATGTTGGCAAAATGGTCAGTGTTTCCCTCGGGATTCATGACAAGGGACTAACCGCTTCCTGTGGATTCTATAAGTCTAGTGGTTGTATCGGGCATTGACAGGTCAATCTTTTGGTGCAACGGCAACCACACTTGTAACAAGTGGTATCAAAGCTTGGTCACAAATTCGAATCCCTTTAGGTAATGCTGAGGAGGAGATTGTTGGCAAAATGGTCAGCGCTCCCCTTGGGATTCGTGACAAGGGACTACCTGCCTCCTGTGGATTCTATAAGTCTAGTGGTTGTATCGGGCATTGACAAGTTGATCTTTTGGTGCAACGACAACCACACTTGTAACATGAAACACAAGTGTCTACAGATCCAAATCTGAAAACACCCAAAAGGGGGACGATTTTGACAAAAAATCTCATAATTTGTTCATTTACCCAACCATAAAGGGGGTTGTTGCTGAGTGCTTGGAGGGTCCTTTTGTGCGTAGGCCACTAAATTTGAGGGTAGAGTTCATCTGGAAAATGTAAGTTGCAGGGTTGTCTTCAGAAAATCTCAGTTAGTTATTTTGGTAAAAATGGATTTCCCATCATGATTGGTTTGCAATTTCATTCCTAATTCGTAATAGAACTATGGATCATGATTTGTGATGAATTTAGTAAAGTGTTAGGACTGATTTTAACTTGTCTTCAGACTTGTTATAAATTGTCTTTAGAAAATCAGTATTCTTTCTCTATTATTAAGGGTCTGATTTTATCATTCTAATGGCTAAGTCTGGTCATTTTCGTTACCCTAAGACTCTAATCCGCCTCCATGGTCCATTTGCAACCTTCTATGGATAAAATTTCTAAGTCATTGCATTGAATTCAAGGATTAAATTGAGGATCTAGAAGTCTGAAATTTAATATTTTGTTTAAGTCCCTTAAGACCATACTGACTTCGAACTTCAAGCAGGGATATGGCGGAAGGTAAAGTGATAGCAGCGAGGACGGTGCTGATAAGGAAACTATCCAAAGGATTTTATCCCGAGTCCTCAATGATTTCTAAGTGGAGGAAAGTTGTGGATACAAATATGGAGCACATAGATATGAGGAGATTAAAGAGGAGAATGTTCAGAACTAGAGATCGTCTACCTTTAGACAACATTCAGTGCTACGAGGAGTGGCATCTATCATGCAACTGGGTTTCGATCAACTATTCAGTGTAATGAACTCTTGGTAGAGTGTGCAAAGAATTATGATCCAGATGCTAGGACAATTAGAGCCAAAGGAAGGTGTTCACATTCCTAAGCAAGGAGGTAGTGAGAGAGACTTTTGGGATTCCATTTATCCAAGGATGCAAATCAGGACTAAGGAAGAAGGTCAAACATTGTATGACAAGAGGCTTGACACTTGTATGAACTTCATCAATAAGAACTGGATCAACGAACCAAGGAAACACCATTCTAAGTTACCTAAGAAGCTCGTGAGTGTGGATTTCAAAGATGAGTATAGTGATTTGATCTTTATGTTGAACAAAGTCATGGGAACACCTCAAAGGGCTTTCTTCGATACTTGGATGTATTACTTCATTGAGAAGATAACAATAGGAAGTGTGATAATAAAGTGGGCTAGGATGATTAGTGACAATCTGGATACCCAACTAAGGAACTTAGTGAAAATGAGGTAATTCTATATGAGTTTTTATGTGATCTATCTGCTAGCAAGGAGTATCGAGTATCTAGGTCTTATATGCAGGGGCGTGATTGGAAATGGTAAAGGACAATTCAAGGTATATGATTGCTATCTTGAGTTACGATCGCATGAGAGAGCAAGTTATAGGAGGACTAATGACATCTTCACCATGAATTTCACACACATACTTTAAGATGGATTACATAGGAGATTATCCAAAGAGGCCATGACATTGACTGGGAAGTATGGATAATTCCTTACTTTCACTTACATCAGGATCCAAGGATTTTCTTAAGAGCCTCACAAGCTTCTTAAGTATCCTACAAATAAGATGGTCTTGTTGGAGGTAGTCATACAACTATTAGAATTTGATTTTATGCAGAAGGAGAAACACAAATAGGGGATGATTTCCTCTATCACATTGGGGTAGACGCTTGAGTCATGTCCTTCATTACAGGCAACTAAGATAGTGAGTATAAAGTTACACTTTTATTAGCTTGGGGTCTACAAAGAAAGGAAAAAATTCGATCCATTCCAAAAGATCCATACAGGGGAAAGAGATACAGGCACATGATTGACATTGAGGACTATTGGGCAAATCTAGTGGATGAATATGCTATAAGGAAAAAGATGTGGTCCAAGACGTTCCTTGATTTCACGAGGAAATGTAGTATTTTCCTTATTCATGATCAGGCTGGAGGCGATGGAAATCACATTCATCCTCACTATGAACATGAAAAGGACAAGCTAGTCGAGCCATCCAATTGCTCACAGAAAGAAGAGCTTATAGAATTGGGCATCTTGATGAGAGGAGTGATGGATAAATCAAGAGCATGGGTTGATAAGTAGATAAATAAGTTAATGAAACAAGGTGTCGCCTTCACACATGTAATAATGTAGACTGAGGAGTCTTCCTCAAAAGGAGATGATAGGACCATCAACACTTTAGGACTGCACAATGAGGATGAAGGACAAACTTCAAAGAAATGGGATAATGTGGCAGAAGCATCACAAGCAGCAAGTGATAGAACTATTAGTAAGGAGTCTGGAAGCAAAACACAAGTCTACCACACCTGCTCCCATTGCCATTTCTTCATCAGTGAAGGAAATTGAGGCGCAAAATATGGATCATGATTCAATGCAGGGCGGAGATACAAAGATTCTACCTCAGGAGAGTCAGGAGGCAGTCTCATCCACACAGTCAATACAACAGGGAACATAGATATTGCCATTATCTCCTACTGTGCAGTTGGTAGTCGATTTGGGACATGATATGAGACAAACCTAGTCTCAACACTTAGGAGGTGGATGATGAGACAATTTCAACATTGAAAGGACTTAATGAAGATGAGCAGATGGAAGATGGTATGGACTTATCTACAGTTCCTGAGTGGTTGAGGCAGAGTATGAAGAAAAGAAGAAGAGTAGAGGAAATACTTCCTATAGATGACATCGATACTCTCTTGAATAGGATTGGCAGAGTGAAAGAACCTAAACCAACAAAGGAAATTCATAAGATTACTAGAGATGAGTTAGGGTCTCACACTTTGTATATGGCTGCCCCAGTTGTGACTATACTAGAGATGAAATTACTCCTAATGACTACCACATCTCCCCATTTGACATTGGGCCAACAACTAAGAAACAAGAATTCCAAGAATTGAGGGATACTACAAATGCAATTGAAGAAATGATGGATAAGCTGAAAAGAGAAAAGGATGAGCTAGAATTGGAAAATATGATGATGAAGGAGTTCATAAACAAGGATACGAGTTCATCGAGACATGAGAGTGCTGCACTTATTCCTTATGTCTCCACTTCTCAGAGTTGTGACGTGGTAAAGGAATGGGCAAGTGATATCAAGGAACAAGCAGAGGCTTTCCTTACTAGGATAGTTTAGGCATACAAGAGGACCGCCGTATTGATGAATGAGGTGCAAGGATTAGAGGAGACATGGGAGGAATTTAAGCTCATTGAAGACAAAATGATTCCTCGTCTCAATGCATTGAGGAGTGTCCATGCATTAGTTCTGACTCAAGGGGGAGTAATTGATAGAGGAAGTGTATACGACTTTGGTCACTGGTATCTCTCATTGTCCATGAGGATTACTTATGAGCATGCACAGTTTGATTGTCTGAGTGTTGAAGGTCCTATCTTGGAAATATGCTCGAAGGTCCTTGTTGCAATTAAGGAATTGTTTGGACATAACATTAATGCTTTCAGTGAGTTGGATTTGGATGAGTTGAAAGAAAAGATGGAATCAGTCTATTTCAGAGACATGGACTCTCTTGGTAAGAGTCAATTGAGTGAATTTCTCACTTATGATTTCCATAAATGATTTACAGAGGCATGCTTTGGATTGAGATTGCATTTTGGATACTTGAATTGAGAAGTTAGAAGTCATGCAATTATAACATAACAACTTTCCTCATATTGCCATGGATGAACTTAGTGCGATTTTGGTTAAGTTCATTGAATTTGCTAAAAGGGAGAAAGAAAATGGAGTGCATATCTTGGATGATGACTAGGCGGCTTCCCTTCTACTTATTGGTCCTCAAGCCATTGAATTTTCTCATTGACTCATTTTGTGGTGCTTCATTCTCATTGGCTATTTGTGGTTGCCCTAATCAGGGTTTGTAATGGATTAATTTGGGCTGTTGATTTTGTTTTAATCTTGGCCATTCATTGTAATTGGGGCTCCTATATAAACCCCACTCCTCTCATTTGTAAAGAGAGATTGTCAACGAATTGTTGCTAATATACTGCGAAATTTGCTCTACTATTCATTTTTTTGTTTTGCATGGTGAATAATTGTGATCTTGTTTGGAGTATTGCATGGTTATCTACAATCCTCACTTATAATAAATTTGATTTCAAGTATCTAGTTAGAATTTGCTTTAAGTAATTTAGTGGGATAAGAGTAATTGTGAATGCATCCTTGCTTGACTCAATTATAAACCAAACCATTAGCTGCTTACTAATTGTAAGTCTTGCCTTGTGTGGTCAAATGGCATTATCATGAACTTAACTCCAATCCTTACTTGCTCTTTGATTTGCATCCATAAATGGGATTAAGGAAATGGTATCGATTAGAACATCATTAGAACACACCTTAGAAGATTGCACTAGGTGAGTGGAGTTGATGATAAGACTGCATCTAGTAGAGTCCAAGGATATTCACTCTTTCTTACATCCTTAGGTAAAAGTAGAGGTAGCTTAGATTCGTAAGTAAATTTCATTGCATTTCGCAAGTTGGAAGTTGGTATATTTTCATTGCACATTGTAAAGTCATATCATTCGAAGTCAAGTTGACAAAGTCCTTAGTAAACTAGTGTAAGTCCCTTTGTGATAGCCAACAAATCACATTATTTTCACTGAGTGAGTACCCACCATTAAGAAGGAACTTTGGAGTCACCTTTATGATCTTTCATTGCAGTCTTTAGCATAAGTGGCGTCTTTATTCTAGAGAGGATTCAATATTCGGTGTTTTGTCTTGAAACATTGAGTGTTCTATCCTGTATGTTGTAAGGGTATAAAGCTCACATCAATAGGTCTTTTCCTACCATGGACAAACTAGGGACAGGGTCCTTGGTTTCATCATTGTGCTTGTCTCCATGGAACATTGAAATATCATTTTCTATATTTGAGCCGCTAGCTCATTTGCTAAGCAATGCTTATCAGAAATCCAAAATTCAAATTCGGCCACAAGAAATCCTTCGGCAGATAACATGCTAGGTTGTCCCTATCACCCAAGTTTTCCCATTTAATTGCATGATAAGTAAACCATCTTTGCAACTGTTAAATAACCATATGGTCTCTCCTTTAGATATGACAAGAGGGTTTGCTCCATTCAATGGTCATTGGCTTAAACCACAAAATGTATTGTGTATATCATCTTTGGTTCACAATCGAGCTGGCTTGACTTGTCAGGTATATCCGAGAACGTAGACTGGGTTATCACTTCACCTTAGTTGAAGCTTTTTATCGCTTGGATTTTGACCTCATGACTGACTTTGAGAATTAACTGGCCTTGCCATTCCATCTAGCACTACACATTGGTGTCCTATGTTTGATGGAATCATTCAATTTGTGGACCCTTGTCTTTGGCAAGCCAAGGTCAAGATTGCTCATCTCTAATAGCAGCTACCACTGAAAATCTAAGTTACCACATTCGCTCAAAACAGGTGAAAGTCGAAATTCGGTTCGCTCGGAATTTTGGTTCAGTGCAATTTCGTGCCAAATTCGACTTTTGACTGAGAAATTCGTCTACAATTCGTTCAGCAGGACCCTGGGAGAATTTCCAACGAATTTTGCAGAATTTTCACACAGCCGCACGAACCCAGAATGAATTTTTACGGAATTTGGCTCCAAACGTCAGTTTTGTTGGAGGCAGAGCAAGGTTTGTGTGGATGTCAGTGTTCAGCTGCCAGAAGAGCTGCGCTGTCATTCTCTGCTTCTCTGCCAACTGCGAAGGCTGGATTTTGTTCATGCCAACAAATGCTAGTTCTTAAAGGAGACATTATCTCTAGAGTTTTCAACGGGGACATGACACCAAATGCAGCTTCGCCACAACCATCTCTATTTCTACATCTTCATCTTCATCATCTTTGTCTTTGTTGGGGTTTTGGTCGATGTCAAACTGAGTTAGCAGGCTTATGAACAAGATACCTGCTTGTGTATTTGTCATTTGGACGAAAACATTAATATGTGGTGGTGTAATTTGCTATGTTACTTTAATATTAGCATAGTGGTGTATGAACTTATTTGCTGCTGCATATATATATATATATATTTTAAATAAATATTCTTGTACGAACGAACCCAACCCAAAAATAATTTGGACGAATTTCGAACCCGCATCCTTACCGGAATCCGAACGGCAACTTAGCTGAAAATGAATCTCTAGATCTTGTAGCATACCAATCCATCCTTATGCCATTTAACAACTTGATGATGCATAAATAATGATAAATATGGAAGCTTCAATGGGGATTTAAGCCATAGAGAGTTGCCAGAGGCAAAAGAACAAACCTTAGGCATTATGGTAATTGTTGCAAGTGCTGCACAGATATAGGAAGAGGATGCCCAAGGTACCTGTGTCAAGAATCTAATGTTGCAATAGAAAAGAGTTATAAATTATGGATTATGAAATAATTAGGAAAATATTTTCATAGGTTTCAAAATAGAGTACATTGTTTGTGTCTTGTAACCAACTAAAGATAGATATGCAACTGTTGACATTTTAGGACAAAGTGAAATATTTAAGAACTATTTCAAATGGAAAAAACTCAAGCATATTTCAACCCTTGTTTTTTTTGAATTGTAAATATTTGTTTTTAATGAAGTTGTGTGATGCATCATTTATTGACATTGTGGTTCTGCTCAGCACAGATGGTGAAAAATTGTTCTAGAGTTTTTTGCTTTGAAAAGTTTTTTTTCCATGCATGCTAACTGTGATTGGAAGTTTCTGCATATGCAGGGGTCTGTTAACATTTCTCAAATTATGTTTTCATTATTTTTCATTCAAGCATTATCTATGAATATATAAGTTCATCTCTAATAGAGATTATGTTTTATAACATTATCAAAAAGTTTCTTATGTTACGTTGATCACCAGTGGAAATTTTTACAATATTCTACAGTTTGCAACTTTTTCATTTAGAGCTTATCGTTACTCCATACTTCTTGATGCATATTGATTCATGATTCTCCATTCATTTGGTCAGTCTCAGTTACAATTGGTTCAAGGACATTTTTATGAATTTCACTGTTTGTGCACTCCTAATAAAAACCCCTGAACTTGGCTTTAATACAATATTAGAATTTAGAACTTCCTAATTAGAAATCTTGAACTGGAAACCTGATTTGTTTCTTCTTTAAAAATGCAAATTAGTCGGACGTAGGATACCAAATAGGTCAACGCTAGAAATTTGAAATCCTGGAATAAAACATCACTCATTATCATTGTATCATTTTCAGACAGGACATGGGATTTACATAAGGTAGAGAAACACAGATTCTAGAGAGAACATAAGGTAGGAAGACAATTATTTGAGAAGACAAGGGCACTGACTCAGGTTAAAGAACTTCAAAAAAAGTAGATCTGTTTCTGCACTTTTCGGAGGAGTTAATTGTTGACATATATTATCTATACCATAGAAGAAAATATCATTCTCGGGGATATCTTGGCATCCCAAGAAAGATATTTTTCAATTTCTTGGGATATTACTGGGAAAAAACTGATGCAGTAAAATATCAAAAAAGAAAGAAATATCTGATTATTTTTAAATTTAAAGCCATCCTAATTACACATAGAGTGTGAATGAAAGTAAACAAGAGTGTACATCAATTTACGTACTGATTTTCTTCATTAATTTTGAGATGACTGATTACATGTAATGTCCCCTTTACTACAGTAATGCATATTATGCCTGATTAGCCTATCTAGCCATCCGGATAGTCTAATGGCCGCTTTATAGAGGATGCCAGTCAATCACATGGTTACTTGGGCATTTATTTAATATCTGAGTTCAGACTCTATAGTTGGGGTACTTTATTTCATAAAGTTATATTAGAAAGTCATTTTAATATTATAACTTTAAGTTACTTTATTTTATAAAGTGACTTAAGTGACTAAAAGACGAAAGTGCTTTTTTATCCCACATTGCCTAGTTGGTGTAAGGGATCTCATTTTGAGGTTATAAAGGAAGGAGATCTTCCTTGGGAAAAGTACAATGAGAATTTATAAAATAAAAAGTTTTATATCTGGTTGCTTGAATGTGACTGATTTCTTGAGGACGTAGCCCCTTGGGAAGAAGTTTGAGAAAATTGGACGTAGCCCCAACATTTTCTCACATTGGTGGAATTACTTCAAATTTCACATGATGAGCTTAAGATATGGGTGAGACAGAACCTATCCTATTACAGTATTTTGGAAATCAAATCAGTAAGGATATTTAGTGTGTATGTGTGTAGCTCGAATTATATCCTCTACAGTTTAGCAGCAGAGATACTTCATAGTGGTATCTCTTCGAAATTAGTTACTGGCTATCTATCAACTGTGACTGGGTATCGAACTACCCTGGACTGCTTGTCAGGGTATGTTGGCGTTAACACTTGAGGCGTTTTGGTGTGCAATGTATACTCTTCAGCGCTGAAGGATTTCACTAATCGTGATTTTGAAGTGCACGATATCTTGCTGTTGGTAACGTTTGGAACTAGTAAGACAAACGCATGGTGACTGGTATATCGCGTGAGACTTACTACCAGTCTCGAGCTTAGTACAGGTAGCCGTGTGGGATTAGTTCGTGGCTGCTGGCCGAGTTGAAGACAGGCACGAGAAGGGACTGCTACCCTTTCGGGCGTGAGAAATAGCACTGCAGTCAGCGTGAACAAGAGTGTTGTAGTTCAGGCGTAAAGAGGAGGTGACACGGGTGTGAGTGTTTCATGTGGGGCTGGTTCGAAGCCTTAGACTAGGTGATGGCTGGGCTATCTATCAACTGTGACTGGGTATCGAACTGCCCTGGATTGCTTGTCAGGTTATGTTGGCGTTAACACTTGAGGCGTTTTGGTGTGCAATGTATACTCTTCAGCGCTGAAGGATTTCACTAATCGTGATTTTGAAGTGCACGATATCTTGCTGTTGGTAACGTTTGGAACCAGTAAGACAAATGCATGGTGACTGGTATATCGCGTGAGACTTACTACCAGTCTCGAGTTTAGTACAGGTAGAGCCATGTGGGATTAGTTCGTGGCTGCTAGCTGAGTTGAAGACAGGCACGAGAAGGGACTGCTGCGCTTTTGGGCGTGAGAAATAGCACTGCAGTCGGCGTGAATAGGAGTGCTGCAGTTCAGGCGTAAAGAGGAGGTGACAGGTGTGAGTGTTTCACGTGGGGCTGGTTCGAAGCCTTAGACTGGGTGATGGCTGGGCGTTCCTAGGAGCTACACCAGCAGTCAAATCTGGGAATATCGGTATCCCTGCCGTGGTGACATCTCATTCAAAATATCTGAACTCGACTTGGTTACCTGTAAGTGAAGGTTATCATTCTTTGTATATCCTGTTAATGCAAATGTAGAGAATGAAATGGTTTATCATTTATGAGCAACTAGTTGTCTGAAACTATCAATAAGTCT
>MU225900.1:4053487-4065110 GCA_018584345.1 Thuja plicata | reverse complement strand
ATGGGTCCGTTGGCTATACTTGGGGGAGTTCTGTTATAACTCCACTTATCATATGACCATAGGCATGTCGCCATTCAGGGCACTCTATGGCAGCGAGCCATTATCTTTCATAGATTTGGCTTTACAGGACAACAGGGCTCCGATAGCTAGTGTCTAGTTACAGGATCACTAGGACATTCTCTGTTCTCTCGAGGAGAATATTCAGAGAGCACAGAATCAACAGAAGATGTACGCTGATCGTCATAGGGTAGAGCGGAATTTTGAGACAGGGGACATGGTTTACCTCCGCCTACAACCTTACCGACAGAGTTCGTTGAAGAAGAGTGGGTCAGAGAAGCTCAGGCCTAGATTCTATGACCCTTATCGCATCTCGAGGAGAGTTGGCGAGGTGGCCTATGAGTTGGAGCTTCCAACAAATAGCAGGATTCACACTGTTTTCCACGTCTCTTGCCTCAAGAAGGCAATCGGACAGCAGGTAGTAGCTTCGGGTAGTTTACCTCCATTGGATGAGGAGGGTAAACTGGCTTTGGTTCCAGCAGAGATTATTGAGGTCAGGGAAAGAAACTTGCGGAGTAGGGTTGTTGGGGAATACTTGATCCGGTGGAAAGACTTGCCGTATGAGGATGCCACTTGGGAGGGTGAGTCTATCCTGCAGTACCCAGCTTTGAGATTGGTTGAGGGCAAGTGATCCCGGGAAGGGAGGACTGTAATGTCCCCTTTTCTACAGTAATGCATATTATGCCTGATTAGCCTATCTAGCCATCCGGATAGTCTAATGGCCACTTTACAGAGGATGCTAGTTAGTCACATGGTTACTTGGGCATTTATTTAATATCTGAGTTTAGACTCTATAGTTGGGGTACTTTATTTCATAAAGTTATATTGTAAAGTCACTTTAATATTATAACTTTAAGTTACTTTATTATTATAAAGTGACTTAAGTGACTAAAAGACGAAAGTGCTTTTTTATCCCACATTGCCTAGTTGGTGTAAGGGCTCTCATTTTGAGGTTATAAAGGAAGGAGATCTTCCTTGGGAAAAGTAAAATGAGAATTTATAAAATAAAAAGTTTTATATTTGGTTGCTTGAATGTGACTGATTTCTTGAGGACGTAGCCCCTTGGGAAGAAGTTTGAGAAAATTGGACGTAGCCCCAACATTTTCTCACATTGGTGGAATTACGTCAAATTTCACATGATGAGCTTAAGATATGGGTGAGACAGAACCTATCGTATTACAGTATTTTGGAAATCAAATCAGTAAGGATATTTAGTGTGTATGTGTGTAGCTCGAATTATATCCTCTACAGTTTAGCAGTAGAGATACTTCATAGTGGTATCCCTTCGAAACTAGTTACTGGCTATCTATCAACTGTGACTAGGTATCAAACTGCCCTGGACTGCTTGTCAGGTTATGTTGGCGTTAACACTTGAGGCGTTTTGGTGTGCAATGTATACTGTTCAGCGCTGAAGGATTTCACTAATCGTGATTTTGAAGTGCACGATATCTTGCTGTTGGTAACGTTTGGAACCAGTAAGACAAACGCATGGTGACTGGTATATCGCGTGAGACTTACTACCAGTCTCGAGCTTAGTACAGGTAGAGCTGTGTGGGATTAGTTCGTGGCTGCTGGCCGAGTTGAAGACAGGCACGAGAAGGGACTGCTACCCTTTCGGGCGTGAGAAATAGCACTGCAGTTGGCGTGAACAGGAGTGCTGCAGTTCAGGCGTAAAGAGGAGGTGACACGGGTGTGAGTGTTTCACGTGGGGCTGGTTCGAAGCCTTAGACTGGGTGATGGCTGCGCGTTCCTAGGAGCTACACCAGCAGTCAAATCTGGGAATGTCGGTATCCCTACCGTGGTGGCATCTCATTCAGAATTGCTGAACTCGACTTGGTTACCTGTAAGTGAAGGTTATCATTCTTTGTATATCCTGTTAATGCAAATGTAGAGAATGAAATGGTTTATCATTTATGAGCAACTAGTTGTCTGAAACTATCAATAAGTCTCCTTCTTTAATGTTACATTTAGTCTTTTTTACATCTCCTGGCACCTTGGATTATGTACGTGCATCACTGAGATTTATAAATTAAATTTCAATACCCCCCAAACGTTTTGGAAAGGAAACACAGGCAGACCTTGAATGATTAAAGATTTGGCAAACAACACTGGTGAAACTCGTTTAAGAAAAAAAATAACAATAAATAAGGAATGCAGAATCTGCTTGGATATTTACATTACATATAATTGTATTATAAATGTATTTAACAATGTTCATAAATAACTCTGCCAGAATGATAATGAACCTTCAATGCAATAAAATGCAACTAAGGTAAACACAAGTTGTTTATCCTGCTCTTCTCCTTAATTATCGAGTCAAAAAGAATAAACTATACTCAAAATTGTAACTACTGTTGACAACAAAAGTTTCCCTAACCTCTTCAAATATCTTTTAAATTTACAGCAGTTTCAACATTCATGCATGACATTTCAAGACAACAATGTCTTGTCTTAATAATATTTCATAGTAAACAATATTTCCTATAATGTTGACAGCAGTACTGATGCCCATATTAATATATCAGAGTACATAAACATGCTATTGAGCACCATATGGATCAAGAATGTTCAGGTCACAATAGCAACAGAATGCTACTGATCAGTAATCATAAAAAGATTAATAATGATGACAAAAGCATTAATGTCAAAAGACGATGATGATGACAGCAATCTCAATGGGTATGACATTATTAACAACTGATCTATAACAATGAAATGTCCCATCCTATTCTGTCCTAAAATTTCAGAATTGTTTTCTTGGAAATTTGTCAAACATATGACACATAAACCCACTGCTAAGCTTTAAACATAAGGTCATGAAATGACTTCAATGTTTTTTTTATTGTGGATACTTGCTCAGTGAAATAATGTGATTTGCTGGTAATCACTTAGGGGGACTTATGCTATTCATTCAATGGATATCAACTCTTGCACTTCTAAAGATTTGGCTTCACAACGTGCAATGAAAATATAGTTTTGCTTTTCTAACTCTTCAACTTCAATTTAAACTTAAAGTTAACTTCTACTCCTACTTCTAACTAGGAATGAAAGAATCATGGATGACTTGGACTCTATCAAGTGAAATCTTATCAGCGACCTCAATTTCACCTAGTGCAAGCTTCTATGGATCTCAAATAGTTTTCATATCAATGTCTTCTCCTTAATCCAACTTGGAAGTACAAACTAAGGATGCAATGCCAATTGAACTTAAGTGCAATGACTAGCTTACCACACAAGACTTCCTCACCATCAGCATGGAGGCTAGTGACCTAGTATACTTGAGTCAAACAAGCAAACATCCACAATTGTTTTCATCCAACTGCTACTTCTAACAATATGAAATGAAATCTACTCCAAGTGAAAGATTGAAGAAACCATGCAACACTTCAAAACAATATTAAGTAATTCACCATGATTAACCAACAATGAATTATTTATTACTTCAATAGCATCAAAACAACAATTTGATCAAGTCTCTCCCTTGTCTAACTTACTCTAATCTAACTTCTCTCCTACTCTAATCTAATGCTCCTTAGCTAACTTCTTTCTCTCTCTCCTTACAAATGAGAAGGCTTTGGCCTTTTATAGATGTCCAATTACAACAAAGGGCCAAGATTCATTTGAAATTAAGGGCCAAGATTAAATCCCATAAACCATTAATTAGGGTTGCCAAAATTACAACCAATTACAAGAGGGCACCAAATTATGGGCCAATAAGAAAATTACAATGATTTCTCAACCAATGAGAAAATTGGACACTTGGCGCGCTGTGATTGCTTGTGCTTGAAATGAATTTGAATTTTCTGATTGGAGGAGACAATCAACTGCCACATCGTCATTTTTTACTCTTCTCTATCTTTGTCCTTAGAAATTTTCTCATTGCCACGCCTTGAACTTGCTTGAAGTGATGAAGCCTTCATGTAGTTGGATCTTGAACTTGTCTTTGAATTTGGCTTGGACCTCCTTCCCACTTGAGATCTTGAACTTGAAGCTTGAAGCGCTCACTTGAGATCTTCTAAGTTGTCATTCCTTTATTTCGTTAAGTCCTCAAGCTTGAACTTGCCACCATCTCCCTGCCCACCTGCAAGAGCCAAGAAAACATATCATATTTCACATGATTTGATAAAACATTGCCATTATAAACATTGCAAGCCAGAACAATGACCAAGTAAAATTGAATTGAATTAAGATGTTATCATTATATTTCAATCCAACTACAACATTAGAACCTCCTCCAAAACATGATTTCAAGCACCAAGATCCGACAATCAAATGAATCCAAATCTAGCTCAAATTTGATCATTACAATGCAACATCATACAATTATAATCAAAATGATATGACTGGGTTAAACATGATAAGATACGTCATAATGATGCAAACAATAACCCAGGTCAGCACTTGCAACTGTTAATATTTTTAGATTATCATAAGGAATGTTTAATCTATAGAAGTCTTTCAAATACTAAATCCTTCTTGGATCCGGATACCTCTCTACTCCTACTTCTAACTAGGAATGCAAGGAATCATGGATGACTTGGACTTTACCAAGTGAAATCTTATCAGCGACCTCAATTTCACCTAGTGCAAGCTTCTATGGATCTCAAATAGTTTTCATATCAACGTCTTCTCCTTAATCCAACTAGGAAGTACAAACTAAGTATCCAATGCCAATTGAACTTAAGTGTAATGACTATCCCCACAATCAGCAAGGAGGCTAGTGGCCTAGTATACTTGAGTCAAACAAGCAAACATCCACAATTGCTTTCATCCAACTAAGCTACTTCTAACAACATGAAAGGAAATCTACTCCAAGTGAAAGATTGAAGAAACTGTGCAACACATCAAAACAATATTAAGTAATCACCATGATGAACCAACAATGAATTATTCATTACTTCAATAGAATCATAACAACAATTTGATCAAGTCTCTCCCTTGTCTAACCTACTCTAATCTAACTTCTCTCCTACTCTAATCTAATGCTCCTTAGCTAACCTCTTTCTTTCTCTCCTTACAGATGAGAAAGCCTTGGCCTTTTATAGATGTCCAATTACAACAAAGGGCCAAGATTCATTTGAAATCAAGGGCCAAGAATAAATCCCATAAACCATTAATTAGGGTTGCCAAAATTACAACCAATTACAAGAGGGCACCAAATTATGAGCCAATAAGAAAATTACAATGATTTCTCAACTAATGAGAAAATTGGACACTTGGCGCGTTGTGATTGCTTGTGCTTGAAATTTGAATTTTCTGATTGGAGGAGACAATCAACTGCCACATCATCATTTTTTTTACCTTTCTCTATCTTTGTCCTTAGAAATTTTCTCATTGCCACGCCTTGAACTTGCTTGAAGTGATGAAGCCTTCATGTAGTTGGATCTTGAACTTGTCCTTGAATTTGGCTTGGACCTCCTTCCCACTTGAGATCTCGAACTTGAAGCCTGAAGCGCTCACTTGAGATCTTCTAAGTTGTCATTCCTTTATTTCGTGAAGTCCTCAAGCTTGAACTTGGCACCATCTCCCTGCCCACCTGCAAGAGCCAAGAAAACATATAATATTTCACATTATTTGATAAAACATTGCCATTATAAACATTGCAAGCCAAAACAATGACCAAGTAAAATTGAATTGAATTAAGATGTTATCATTATATTTCAATCCAACTACAACATTAGAACCTCCTCCAAAACATGATTTCAAGTGCCAAGATCCGACAATCAAATGAATCCAAATCTAGCTCAAATTTGATCATTACAATGCAACATCATACAATTATAATCAAAATGATATGACTGGGTTAAACATGATAAGATACGTCATAATGATGCAAACAATAACACAAGTCAGCACTTGCAACTCCCCAAATCAGACCCCAAAATAGTCCCCAAATCGTGGCAACCAGACAGCCTACCCTTGAAAGATGAAATGAAAACAAAATCTCCCCAATGAAGGATGAAATCTGGAAATGAAACAGGGAAGGAGAATTTTCAAATGCTTTAAATTCTGAGATTTTGAAAGTTTTTAAATTCTGGAAATGAAAAAGCAAGTTACCACAATGACTGAATTCTGGAAAAGTGGATGGAAGAAAGACGCCTTCAAATGTTATCAATTCTGATTTCACTCCAGCCTCTTCAATCTGAGATCATGCAAGTTCTTGAAATTCTGGAAATGAAATTGGAGATTTAAACAAAGCAAGAAGATGCCTCAAAGAAGGTTTTCGCTCCAGCCCCTTCAAATCTTATTTCAAATTGTCAAAAAGGAAAATCAGAATGCCTGATGATGCTGGTAGCTTCACCTTGGAAGCTGGAAATGATATCTAGAACAAATTGCCCAGCTCTCTCATCTTAATTGTGCATCTCTTGGAATCCTTCAAATACAAAAATTCGTCCAGCTTGGAGGAAAAATCAGACCTGCTCTTAGTAAAATCAGAACTTGTGTTGTGAATTTGCAAAATGACATTGGAAAATGTCTCTTATATATATCCATCAATTTGCCTAAAGGGACGACTTGCTTGGGGTAGTTAGAATTTTAAATTAAAATCGCATCTCTTGGGGAAACAAATCCACCACTTAACACATCCATTCAAGACGCCGTAACAAATCCATTCAAGATGACTTGGGGGATTTAAATTAAATAAATCCGAAATTGATAGACTGGAAATTACAATTGAAATTAAAAGTATGTAGGTCCTCGATTAAATTAAAATCGCCAAGTCATGGGGGTTTAAAATTGCCTCGAATTTATCACCATGTAGGCTCCTAATTTGCATCGAATTTATCACATAATGGGGCCAAAAAATTTAAAATTAAAATTACCACTCAAGGCCCCATAATCAATTTTGAATTTCAACACAAGAGGCTTGAAATTAAATCGAAATTATAAGCAAGCAAGAGGGTCCCATATTTAAATCGAAATTAATGCTTCTTTCCTTTCATAGAAATTTCAAACCATAGGCCCCAAAGGGATTTCAAATTTTGCAAACCTCAAGGGGGCTAAAATAGATTAAATCCAAAATTGATGTAGGCCCCAAAAATCGAAATTTAAAAAGTGATCAAGTTGGCCCCTAATTAAGATTTAATCTTGCCAAATCATGGGCCCTATAAGACACCTTGAATTTAACACCAATTAGGCCCCAAAAGACATCAAATTTTCCAAACATGAATCCCTTGGCAAGGAAATCGAAATTAAAGGGAGATGTGCATCGAAATTTGCAATAAAAGCTTTGGTGAAAATTGAACTTAACTTGATATTGTAAGATGTAGCTTGTTGAAAATATAGGGCCTGCGAGAACTACTCCGCCGAAAATAGGGCCTGCGAGAACCACTCCACCGAAAATGAAATTTGGGCGAGGTAGTTCATACAAGTTTTTGACACAATCACCCTTCCCAAATTTGAAACTTGTAAGAGGTAGCATGCTAGAAATGAATTTGGGCGAGGTAGTTCATACACACAAATGACAGAACCACCTAGCTAGAAATTCATTTTGGGCGAAGGGATTGGTGCAAGATTTTGACAAAGGTAGCCTGCCCAAATTTATCTTAAATTCTTAAGTTCAAAATTTTACGTTTTATTCCAAAATTTGCCATGCAAGATTAAATTGTCCAAAATGCCTTAGGCAAAAATTAATTAATTTCACCAAAATAATAATTTCTCTCTACGCCCAAGTTGAAAATTGCAAGAGGCGGCTTGCTAGAATTATCCATGTAAGAGGTAGCTTGCCAGAAATGAATTTTGGGCAAGGTAGTTCATACACAAAAATGACAGAACCATCTAGCCAAAAATTCATTTTGGGCGAAGGGGTTGTGCAAGAAATTAGAATTTGACAGAGGTGGCCTGACAGACATTTTTTCTAAATTTTTTTGCTCCTAACTCTTTGCCCAAATTTTAATTTCAACTTCAAATTTCCATTTTAATTCCAAATTTTCCTTGTAAAATCCAAAATAATTAAACTTCCTTAACCAAAATTGATTTTCAAAATTTCACCACTCAAGCCATGTGAAAATTAAACACAAGCATCACTTCCAAATTGAAAATTTGCACCAAGAGGCCTGCCAGAAATTAAAGGTGAGGTTCTCATGCTGTCGAAAAAGTGTAAGGGTGAGCTTGTTGAAAATAAAAATTTGTAAGTACCAGCTCACCAAAAATTAAATCTTGACACAACCATCATGCTAGAAATTCTAGACTTAGACAAATTTCGAAATAAATCTAAATTTCAACCCAAGATCAATTTTGCACTTAAGCTTGAAAATTCCCAGAATTTAACCATCATCACAAAATCCATCAAAAAATACAAATCTTCAATTTGGATTTGCAAAATCGCCATTCTTAGAAAATTACCAGACTTAGCCAAATTTCAATCTTGCAAATTGCTATTGTTTATATTCAAAATCTCCATCTCAACAAAATGATCCAAATCCACCCATGGTGTTGAAAAACACCAATTGAAGGCAAGACAAACCTCAAATCCCCAAGCTTCAAATCTCTCACTTAGAGGTTTCAAAAAATAGCTACCGCAAAAGACCACCACTCCTACCACTAAAGCGAAAAAGGGGGTTCCCGATTTGTAATGGGGCGATGGTGTGGAAACCTCACAAGAAGTAGTTGTTACGTCCTCTCAATCTAAAGATTTGAGCAAACAACATATAAATGACTAAGTAATAGGTCTTACAAAATTAAAGTTAAGCATACCCAGAAAATATCTTCTGAAACTTGATGACAAAAGGCCTCCAAACAGCTGTCTTGTAGGTCTGTAAACACCAAGTTATCATCTACCTAGGACACTCAGAAAATTGTTTGCAGCACCTTCAAATCTGTCCTCTCCAACTTAAAAACCCTCTTAATAGGGTAGTCTTTTTTGGCCGCTCAAGAAGTGCAACTGGGGACACTAAAGCCTAGGCGACTTGGCCTAGAAACAACTTGCATTGAGGGGGCTGTACGGTCTGATTTCTTCCTGTTACTGAGTCTTTAACTTCTGAAACTGATGAAACTCCTGCTCCAGATCACTGAGAATGAAAGAACTGATGTAAACCAACTAAACACTAAACAGTAAACATTATTAGAAGGGCTTCTCCAACTCCAAAATGAAGCCAAGGAGGGTGCAGCTAGACAAGTAGGCAACTCACACAGAAATTGCCAGCAAAAAGCTCCAAAAATCTGATTTCTTTACTGCTCAAATGAAACCTCTGAAACAGGATTTCCTTCCACACCCTTGGTGGATCTTTCAACACTGCAAATGTGATCACCTATGGAGGTTTCTGTCTCCACAAGCTGCTCTAAAACTCTGTTTAACAAAGCTCCTCTCAAGAGGCAAAGAGAAATAATCAACAAAACATAACCTTGAAATGACTCCAAGTTACTTTTATAAGTGTCCTCTTTTCTGCGCCCTAATTAGGGTTTCTCCTTTTTAGGGTTTCCTTTGTTAAATGTTCTTTTTAATGTAATGTCTAAAGTTGATTTAACTTTTTAATCTCTCTCTTAATGGCTCCTCTTTCTCTCTCCAAGGAAGGCACCAACTCATAACACCTCTGTCTCTCACCTCACTCAAATTATAAGTGCACTTTTTGAGAGAATATTACTTAGGCTTAAATTGTTTTTACTTGGCAACTTAAAATATTTCAAGGTAGTAATTGATACCTCCCATTCTGTTCTGGCAAGCTGTCTGAAGCAAGAGGGAACCAACCAATTCATGTATCCTCTATACATTCTGCTAGTCTATGAGGACCTGGTGATAGACTAACCCTGATTGAATGTTACTGGCTAAAAGGGGAGATTACAAACAATGAAAATTCCTAAACAATTGCCTCAACATATATAGCTGTTTACAAATGAAATAACGAAAACAATATCCATTCATAAGTAGAATTTACAGCAAGCCACTGACATTACTAACATTTTTGATGCTACAATAATGACAAGTCAAAGGATAGCATAATCATTTGACAGTTTGTCTAGTAGTGACTATGCTCATGAATCATGAATAATGACAGCACTGTTTGGTGTTATCAAAGGCAACAGTCATAGTCATTAGTCCCTATAATGACAGTCATGTTCCCTATTCACAAGGTTTTCAAGCGCAATTGTACCAGGTGTCTTCACAACTGTAGATAACCATGTTCATTTTTGAAATAACGATCCCTGGGCAACAGATCTAACTGCTCTTCAATAATGGCAGATGGAAATCTTACAGTTACTTATACCATTTAAAGTGTATAGCCCATTTATAAAAGCTCAAGAAGAACGACCAATAACTTGCAGGTCTGATGCTTATATTGAAAAAAATCTAATTTACCATGATATTTCCAGTGGCATATCACCAATAATTTATACTTGTGAAAATTTAGGTCAAAGATATCTGGAAAATGTTGTGATATTTTCAAGAAAATGTTGAGGAAAGATATATCAGAGTAGATCATGATATTTTAAAGATATCCGCTTTTATGATTTTGTTTTATACACATTAATATTCGAAGATTATCTTAGTTTTTCTATATAGCTGAGTTATGTTATTTGACTATGATTGGTTCATAATATCCACCTCAGTGGTAGAATTAGAAGTTAGTCCTAGTCAGCTCCTTAATTCACTCCCTAATTGAACTGTATTTTCCCATTTGAATTTTTAATATCCTGAAGGGAATATTTAGTAATATCCAATCAACTTTAAACTTTAATTTCTATAGAATAATATCTACTCTGGAAACTATACTATTTTCCAATTGGAATTTCTGATAATTAATCAAATTTTCACAATTAAACATCTCTTTTACAGATAGCAATCAGATTTGCTGATGAACAACAAATAATATTAATTTGAAATTAAAATAACGTCTACTGGAAGATCAGTCAGCTTAGCACAAATGTGATTTCTGTGTAAAAATACTCCTGAGAAATTGTGGATTTCTGCCTCTCAATTCCTGCCGTAAACCAAAGTCTAATCACAATAAATGAAGCAACCTCCCTTACTTTAATCTTCGAGACATCGCTGGAGTAAGATGAGCACTGATGTGGAAAATAATTACAAGATTGGTAATGTATAATATGTTAGACATAATACCTTATAAAAAATGCTAATCATATAAAAATTAAAACTGCATAGGATTAGAGAAACTATTTTATTCACCCTTGAGGGTTTCTGTAAAACTAGATAATTGGTTCAAAAATAGGACACGCTGCCATGAAATATTGTGGACTACCATTTCAGGGGCAGTCCTATAATTTATAACTAAATTTATACTATTGCATAGCTTAATAGAAAACTCTCATTATGGTGTAAAAATTAAGCTGTACGAAAAATCTAGTTTAAGTAAAAGTTAAGGAAGCTTAAAATACCCTAATACTTTATTAAATTTTAGGATAGCTGCAAATGTAATAGCACTCTATGTTTTATGTGTTTTCCAAATGCAACAATCGCTCTTACGTTTATCTTGGGAATGAGGATAGGAGAGACATGTCCCATGAAGGGACATGTCTATTCATTATTATTTATAAGAAAGGACACGCCTCTTCCCATTAATTATAATTTAATCAATCTTATAATGTTTCATCAATCAATTATTAATTAAGA
>MU225900.1:4039229-4052429 GCA_018584345.1 Thuja plicata | reverse complement strand
GATCGTCACCTTTCAATAACTTTAACAAATACAAGTGATAATCATTTGGAAGTCGTCACTTCCTCATGATTTACATAGGGGGCAGGCCCATTAAAAAATATGGAGTCACACACATGACATCCATCATACCTCAGTGCAGAGGGTGAAAACAAGAGATTTCACCTCGAACTTCTCTCATAGAGAAGAACTCATTGAGCAGATATCAATTTGTGGATCATCCAAGATTGCTTAAGATGAATTGTCAGACTCCCTCTGGGTCTAATATCAATCTTTTAGCTCCTCGTCCAAAGTTACCTCTGAAGAGTCAGACTCCCTTTGAATCTAATATTCTTTTTCCTGCAAGAGCATCTCCAGAAAAGATCAAGACAAATAGCTCTTATAGCACGTATAGAAATACATATGAGAGAGAGACTATAATGAGTAGATAAATGTAATATTCAAAGATAATAAATACTTATCTGCGCATCAACATCCTTGACACAAGTTGCTTCAATGAAGGTCCATATACATCAAATCATAAAACGCCTTATCATATTATTTGAGAGACATCTCCCTTGAATTATGTCCCAACACTAAGCATGAAAATGTAACATTGGTTATTATCCCCCCCCCCACAATGTACAATTCTCACTCTTATATCTTTGAACAATTCTCATGTCTTCTTATGAAATGACATGATTTATCCAAGAGAGGTGACACTATATAATTTATGCTTTCTTTATAGAAAAAGACACCCTTCCTTGAATGCACTCTTCTTTGTTATTGCTTGACCACGATCATAACAAATTAATATATCTCTTTAATGAAAGTCGCTTTCAGGAATTTCACATAGACACGTACATATTCCGTCATAAATTTTTCATCCAAGACTTTCTCTCTAATCGCTTCGGTGAGATTCTCCAAAATTATGTTTTTTCCAACATATCCGAAATTTAGCAAAATCCAACGGTGGATTTGTGAGATATGGTCCTTTTACCGAGACTGTATTATCTGAGACAGTCACACATTCACCATCAACAAGCTACTCTCTTTCATTTGCAGTTTGGCTCTGATACCATGTTAAATTTTAGGATAGCTGCAAATGTAATAGCACTCTATGTTTTATGTGTTTTCCAAATCCAACAATCGCTCTTTCATTTATATTGGGAATGAGGATAGGAGAGACATGTCCCTTCATGGGACATGTCTATTCATTATTATTTATAAGAAAGGACATGCCTCTTCCCATTAATTATAATTTAATCAATCAATTATTAATTAAGAATAATAATATAATAATTTAATATCAAATATTAAATTTCATATAATTAATAATAATATAACATATATATTATATGATTATTAATCAACATATATTATATGTATTCTAATGATCATACGACTGAAGCTACAAACATTAACATACTTCAAAAAATTATTCAGTTTGCCTACACTTTGTATTATTTGGCCTGTGGGTGAAAATGAGCCAAAAATGTTAGCTATTTATAAAAGAATATTAGAACCAAAGTTTGAAAAGCTTGAGAAAAACTTGGGAAATGACAACAAATGGATGTGATTTCTTGGGATTGATTGGTAGTTTTTCAAATATTATCTATTAGGAACTATTGTGCATGTTCACTAGAGTATAACATAAAAGGAACTAATAAAAAATCTAGTTAATGTAAAAATTAAGAAGCTTTAAAATTCCCTTTTACTTCAAAATAATTGTTTACTTCACCTTTGCTTTGTGTTTTTTGGTCCAACTTTCAAAATGAGCCCAAGAGTGATGGCTATGTATAAAGGGATATTAGAACCAAATTTGAAAAGCTTGAGAGAAGCTTGTGAAATGATATGGCAAAGGGTTGTGAGTACTTGGGATTTATTTGGTAGTTTTTTGAATATTGTGTTATGAATTATTATTATAATTATTTTGGTAAATAAACAGCTGCATGTGGGGCAGCTCCCATTGTATTATATCAAATATGGTTTACATCCATGCTCATACAACATTCCACAAGCCCACAATGAGCTTCACCAAAATGAGCAAAACCAAAGAGCAAAATGGTGTTCTTAGGGAGAACCACTCGACAACCAAATTGGAAATATACTAATTCAATTGAGAGACAACAACAAAACAAAATAGAGACTATTCATTTGCAGGCATCTTCCCCTTACCTGCAAGAAAGTTTTGGACCAATCGCTCGACTCCTCCACTCCCCATTGACATGTCACTAGTCCCATGGCTAGTCCCAGGTTGCTCAAACACGATTGCATCTGTAATCTCCTCTCTGATATCCAACCCAAAGTCATCCTGTTTGTCCTTGATTTCTAAGCCTTCAACGCATTTCTAGTCTTTTATCTAGTTGCCACCCTCATTCAACATCAAACCAAGCAACTTCTTTAGGTAGATGACATTCCTTCTAAAATTCAGATTTCTGCTCTCAAAAGCCTTCGAATCCCAAACAGTGAGCACAGGTTTTTTGGGTACATCTTTGTCTTGGCATCACAAAGTAGTCCCATAGATATGGAATCATAAATTCGTTGTCCACGTTGGCCAACAGTAGGTCCAACTCGCCCAGGAAGGATTCTTTTAAAAGAATGTTGATGTTATAGCGGCAGGAGTTCTCTTTCCTCGTAAATTCAAAATACATAAATAACCTTGTATCGTCGCAGCTGGAATTCTTATAGCGTCGTCTCACTTTGTAATGTAGTGGCAGGAGTTCACATAAAGATGCTTCAATTGTAATGCCATCGTTTTATTTTGTAATAGGTTGACTCTTCATTGTCAAGACAATGAAAAGTCCGACTCTTCATGTTCAAGACAAAGTTCATATGTCAAGGAGGAATTGGCATTTATATAACTTATTGATATTCTTTTCTTGTGTGTGATCGCATCGAAAGAGTATGCATTATTGTCTGCAGATACTTAGGAGCGATTATCATTGCTTCATTTTGGCCTAGTTTTGAGCAAATTGTAAATCAGTCTTTTGACTATTCATTAAATATAAGTGATATATTTGTGGCTGGGTTTTTCTCCCTCAAGTTGGTGGCTTAGTGTTCATTATTTTTTGTTTTTGCTGCTTATTTCATTTCTGGTATAAAAATTAACAAAGAAAACCTTCTGACATAATAGCTTAGGCCCAACCTTGGATGCACCCATCATCAAAACGACTGCCAAGAACACAACAATGATGTGGGTGTTAATCCTCTAGCATTGGTTGGTGAACAAAAACTCTCCTCCAAAATTTTCGTCATAACATGGATGACCAATTCATGCAAGTGATTGGTCACAACCTTGAACCTTTTCTCTTTTAGCTCGCCCATAGAGGACATTTGCCTTTTGTCCGATATAAGCTTGATACGGGAACCCATGAATGCTACAAGAGAAGTCGAAAGCCAAAGGAAATGAAGGAAAACTTGGGCTGAATTAGGGAGAATGACAACTCACAATCTTCAAACAACAATGTCTTGATTACAAATTCATCCCAATCTATGAAATTCTCCTCGAATCATGTCACTGCCAAGAATTAATTACCTTCAATGCAAGAGGATTCAAATGGCCACGACAAATGTCCTTTGATAGCTTAGACTATCAATTAAGGCCATGCGAAGGACGACATATACAATCGCCATTGTCGAGATATTGCTTTGACATGACTTATAATCATTGCGTGATCATAAATGAAGTTGGTTGCCAACTATGTTTTTGGCTATCACTCCGCCACCATCTTCACATCAAACTAAAAACTTCCAAAGTGGAAGTTGTGTGCCAACTAGAAACTCCATGTGGACCCTCATTAGTTATCATGGCCATCTTAGCCAAATCATTCACCATGTAATACTTTTATATGAATGTTTCCTGTCAATCCTTCGTTCTACTGGCACCGCTACAAAGCCAAATAGACTATTGATCGAATAGAGGGTCATTGAGCCTCATCGATCGCCACATGGGCTATCTTCCTCCACTGTGGTCCTTTTTGCCAAATCATCTAGCTTGCCATTTCCCTCATGATACACGTGATAGTTTGAGGTTCGAAAAGGTTTGGATCAAATTTTGAATTGGTTTTAGTCTCCGATCTAACTTCCAATTGGGTGTCTTCTTCCTCTGAGTTGGATTGATAGTTATGAGTGAGTCCCCTTCTAAATGTAAATGACAAACCTACAATTCCTTGGCCATTTGGAGTCCTATTAGAGTAGCTCTGAATTCGGCGTGGTTGTTGATGGCTTCACCTAGGTAAACAAACTTTGTAGCAAGAGTGTTTCCTTTGTGATCTCGAGCAATGCATCTAGCCCCACTCGGCTTGCTATTACCCTTCGAGACCCCATCAAAGTTAATCTTCACCCATTCTTCCTTAGGGGGCACACCATTTCACTTTGTCTTGAGGATTATTAGGAAGATCAACCTTCCCAGCCCATTTACAGGGTATCGTGTTATGTATTATTGCCCATGGCTAGTTATGGTTATATGGAATATATGTATGGTTAAGGTTTATAAAAGGGGAAGGCTTAAATGTTTATTATATAAACCGTTAATGGGCTAGGAAGGCTTGTTAGTTTGTTATTTTATTTAAGTCTGATTTAAGTCTGGGTGTTAAGCGGTTATATTGTCATGTAGATAATAGAATAAGCATAGAGTTAATAGGAATTTGGCAAGAGTTTTTAAAATTATTCTTTTATGTAAATAACAATCTTTAATATAAATTATCCATTTGAGATCAATAAATAGTAAAAATTAATCTTGATACTTGCATTTACTATAAAACCAAAATATGGTGTTAGATTGTTAGTGTTTTAATTTGTCTTTTTCAAAACAACACAAAACAATGTTTGATTTAGCTGTGAAGCCACCCAAGATCAATGAGATTGAAGGAAAGCAAGACTGAGTCTAGAGATGAACAAAACTCAGCACTCTCCTAGCACTGAACTAACACTCACGAATAGATGAGCTAGTGAACTTAGCATAGGGAAAGGTGAGGACTGTTTATATTGAAAGATAGAGGCAAGTAAATCCAAGAGGAATAATAGCTCCCAACAGCCTAAAATAGGGGGAAGTTTTACCTGCTTGGTAAATGCCAAATACATGGTTATGCCAACTCTGGTAAAGAGAAAGAAATGGTTATGGGAGGTGGCAAATAAGCCCAAAAGAGGGTGGGACATTCAACTACCTAAAGGTAATTGTAGGATTATGCTATATGTACTCCTAACCATTCTAATATAATCTAAGTAAGCTTAATATGCGTAGGAAAAATAAATATTCTCTACTAAAATAAGGAAAATAAAATCCTACACTAAGGCCCCCCCTTAAGCATAGCTTAGGTTAGTGATACACACAAAGATGGGTCCCGACTACAAGGCCATTTTAGGTACCTATGTATAAAGCAATCTCTCACAAACGGAGAAAAGGAGAAAACCGAGTGGGACAAAACTCCTTCCCAAAAGAGAAAAGAAAACAAGATTCCCAACACAAGAGAGAATCCCATGCAAGGAATAAATCCCCTCCAAAATAGAAAGGATAAGAAAGACTATGTAGCCTTCCCGTAAGTAATCAACTGAGCCAATGGTTGTTGCTTGAAATAGGTTATAGAAGATGGACCACGATCGTTGTACAATGTTCCCCCCTTAGGAAGAAACAAAACCAAAGGTATATAAAGACTCCCATTCTTGAAAGGAATATGAAGGAATAAACTGCAAAATGTATGAAGTCTCCGAAAACTGCTCATGTGTCTCCATGTCGATGCCGAAAGTTATCACCTTCAAATCAGGTGTTTACAACCACACTGATGACAATCTAGAACCTAGTAGAGATGTATGCAGAACAAGATCCAAATACTCGTATATCTCCTCTGAAGAAAAAGGCGCTTCCTCCAAATGCTAATCAAAAGTATCCACACTCATATCAAACTGTGATGAATGATCACGTGGCAAAATGAACAAGAGTATCCAAAGGTTCCTCTACATCAATTGAAGAAGAATCAACTTCATCAAACAAAAGATGAATATCATGAACAATGTCTCCCAAGTCTGAAATATAAGACTACAAACAAACCTGGAATTTCTATCAAGTAGTCGTCCCAATGAACTAGATCTAGAGGACAACATGTTTTCAGCTGCATTGAATCACAATTAGCCATGCATGTAGCAACACAAGTATCCTCAGAAGCAACATTAGATGGAGGAAATGAAATGTACGACTCAAGAACTAGATCTGATGTGAGAATAACCAAGTTCAAGTAACCAAAATTCTCCTCAATATCAGGATTCACACTAGAGGTGTGATCAACAGTTAAAGGATCAAAATCATCATTAGGTGCAAAGTCTGAAAAGTTATATAATCGAGATGCATAATTAACCATCCCAGTAGCAATTATCTCTCTGCCTTCCAAGTCTCAAATGATACTTGAATTAGGTGTGAACTCCACAGTCTTCCCTATTCCACCATGGGTGATCTGATAGATGGAAAGGAGATTGTTTGATAGATGAGGTACACAAAACATCATTGAAGGTGCCATCCCTAATACCAATAGAACCTTTCTCAATCATACTCATGTAAGTGTTGTTGCCCATCATAGTAGGTGGCACAACACAAGGATCAAAAGAAGAGAACATAGATTGTGTAGAAGCCATATGATGAGAAGCTTTAGAATCTAGGAGCCATCTCCCTGATTCAAAGCTTGTAGATCACAAAGAGCTTTACCTTTACCTTTAGATGATTCAAAAGCAAGTCCAAAATGACCTTTTACCTTAGTCGACCCTAATTGTTTTGAATGTAAAGAAGTTGACTCAAACTTTCTAGAAGGAAGATCAATATTGTTCTTTTTAAGTTGTTTCAGTTCATCAATATCCTTCTTATAACAAGAATGTTCATGTCCAATCATGTTGTAATATGCACAAGTAGCCTTCTTCTTAGATGAATAATTTGAAAATGATTTATGTTGTGCTTGATCTATATGTGGCTTTTTCTTCAAGTTCTTTTTTTTCTTGTTAGAATGTCCCGACTCTTTCTGTTCCTTAGGCTGACTAGCCAATAAGGCCCGATTCTTCCATGGCTTGATGAGACTCATAGAAAGAAGCTTCTGTTGTTCATGTATTAACGTCTCAGAAAATGATGCAAATGCAGGCTTAACATAAGCCGATCCCATAGTCAGCCTGTGAGTATGAAAGTTATAAACAAAAAGGTGCATATTTAGGGCCAAGTTTATTCAGTACATTATAGACCAACTGAACGTCCTTTTTGACAATGCCACATTTTTTACATTGTGCTCTCAAATCATTAACGTTAGCTATGAAATCCTAAATGTTGTCAGAGTTCTTTGGATCAAGTCTCATCAAACCATTGTCAATCTAATAGTCTCTAACTTCATCAGTTGTACCATACAATATTTTTAACTTTTCCCAAGCTTCATGTGAATTTATACATTCTTCAATCCGAAACATAAGATCAAGGGAAACAAAACTACGAAGACATTCAAGAGCTTTTGTTTGTTCAAGCATCCATTTTAGCTTTTCCTTATCATCTGTAGGTTGAACTACTATTTCTCCAACATATGGAGTGTACCCAAGTTGCATTAGTGCATTCCATTCATGTTGATTCTAAGTTGCATAGTTATATGGTGTAAGCAATGGAACCTTGGAATGATCCATATGTGCAGGAAAAGAAGAGCACAAGAAAGCAGATTAGAAACACACAAACACCAAGAGAGACCCCCCCTTTTTCACTCAATCAAGAATCCCCCCAAACAAAAAAATGATTGTGGCACTTTATAAAGCAGTGCATTTACAATGTTGGAGTTTTCCGAAGTTTTACAATGTCTGAAAATGGACTCAAATACTTAAGGTATAGTTAAATCTTTAGAAGCACAACCTCAAACCAACACCAATGTGTAGTGCCTAGAAAAATATGAACTTCCAAAAAAAGAATCACCTCGATCTAAGGTCGCATGTGAAAGTTACATGTGTTTGAAGTTGAAAAACCAAAGATTGTCCTTCAGATTGCTGAGAAAGCTTAGTTTCTGGAAAAAACGCAGGATCACTTGACCAAGAACTGATTGTATCACTGTGAAGAGTGCAAAATTCTGCCCCAAATAAAAAAATTGCAATTGAAAACTTCGTATGTTTGATATATCGTCTTCATAAGATTGGGTGCAAAAACTGAAGACTTCAATGAAGAAGGGTCCAAAGTTTTGAAAAAACTCGACTTTGTCAATTTTGGTTGAGATCATGCTAAATGTAGAATGCTGCCAAACTTGGTTGAAATCTTGCTTAACATAAAATTTTGCCAAACTTGGCAACACTACCATTACTACTACCAAATGTAGTAAGACTCGCCAAATATGCTTACACCACTAATTGACTTGAAATCTAATGTAAGAACAATCTTGCATCACCCAAAAATATTGTCTTGTTTCCAATAAGGGCTAATTTGGGCAGAGTCTATTTTTAGCAAGTTTACTTTTTTGTAAGTCTTTTGTTTGAGCACAAATTATTCCAATTACTTTCCTGGTGGTGATCAGAAACCAAGTATGAAAGTTCAGGTTTTTACTTTTCCCTCCGACTAGTCGCGACATCATGCATTGTCGGCAAGCCGGGCTCTCTTCCCAACTTTTGAAGTGGTTCAAAGATTGTAGTTTCCTTCCGACGACTCGACATGATGCATTGTCTGCAAGTCGGGTTCTCGTCCCAACTTGCAAATTGGTTCACAGGTTTTAGTTCCCCCCTATTACCCGACTTCGTACTTTGTCGGCAAGTTGGACCTCTGTCAGAACTTCATGACAGTACGTGAGTTTGGGCTAATACTTGACTCCCCGACGACATATACTGTCGGGCGGTGTGCGTTATTTCAATACATAACAGAGGAGAGAGAAGAATCACTGAAGCGGGAATTTGTACCCTAAGCACCAAAATCAGAAATTTTGGCTTTCTAGAATAATTCTATGGGGGTTTTTGGTGTTACATATGCAGGGATGAATTAGGGTTTTGGGGTTTGTCAGTTCGAGAAGTTTAGATCCAGAAGGATAGTTTGTGGCTTTGTCCTGCAGATTATTGTAATGAAAATGCCCATGAGGCTGCAACATGTTACTTTTTTGAATATTGTAATGTCATTTCCTTGAAAATAATAGAAAGCAAGTGTTTATCTTCTTGCAATTGTTCTGCTCTTGCTATTTTCTGTTTATTTCCCTATTGTGTTGTGTGTGTTTGTGTTAGTAAGGGGAGTACCCTTCATCAAGTGGTATTAGAGCAGAGGTTCCTGAGTGTGTAAATAGATTGCCGAACGTGAGGTAGTTTGCACTAGGATTGTGGTTGTGGGTTTGAGAAATAAGGAAAATGCCTCCACAAAGGAACCATGGTAGAAGAATCGCTAGTGTGACAAAAGAGGGTTTTAGAGCCCTCCAAAGGCAAGTACAAGCACTGCAAGAGGAGTTGATATTAGGGTAAGAGATGAAAGTGAGGACGAATCTGAAGGACAATTTGAAGAAGAGAAAGAAGTGTCTAGAGATTCTGACAAAGCTAGATTTTTGAGGTCCATTTCCAAGATTGAAAAGAGACCCAAAATTATTGTTTCCACATTTTCTAGAAATCTTAATCTCGAAGAGTTGATCGATTGGGTCAATGATATGGAAGAGTACTTTAAGTTTGAGGAAATAAAAGATCCCAAGAGGGTTAGATTTGCAAAGGCCAAACTGAAAGGCCATGCTAAAATTTGGTGGAAAGAGGTTCAGTTGAGAGAAATAGAAGAGGGGAGGAGAAGGTAACAAGATGAGATTGAATGATGGACAAATTGAAGAGACAGTTCATTTCTGTGGACTATTAGCTTGATTTGTTGAGGAAAATGCAAGGGTTGAAACAAGTGGGAAAATCTATCCAAGAGTATACATAAGAGTTCTATCGAGTCCTGATCAGAACGGGTCACTCTGAAGCCAACAAGGATAAGGTTGCCCATTACATAAATGGGTTGAGACCGAGTATTCAAGAAGAGTTGATAATGGTAAGAATGTCTACCATTGAAGATGCATATCAATTTGCTTTGAAGGTAGAAGAAAAATTGAACAAGAAGTTTGAAAGCAAGCACAATAGAAGAGGTTGTGGAGGAAAGTCTAGTGGATGGTCTTATGGAGGTCGAAATGAAAAACAAAAGAATGATGACTCTAGTAGTAGTCAGAATCAGAGGGGAAATAATTCCTATTGTCCTCGTGGTCAAAATAATGGAAATTAGTGGAGCAGGGCACCAAAGCTATATCCTTCATGTTCTTCCTTAGGATGGATTAGGGTCCTTTGGGATCAGTTGATAAATAAGAATGATGTAATAAGCCCAAGTGTGAGATCTTTTGGATCCTAGGTGCAATTATAAACTAGGATGCCAAAATGATCAAATGGGCATAAAATTGTGTTTTCTAGGTTGCTTACTAGGTATTAGGTCATTAGGACATGTTTTGAAGCCATTTGTGGCACTACATAAGCCTAGTTTGCAAAACGTTGCAAAATTGGCAAAATTGTCAAAAATGTTGTTTGACAACATTGACAACTTTTCAAAAGTTGCTTGGTATAGTTGAAAAGCTGCAACTTTGGTTCATAACGATTTGAATTATAGTTATGACCGTTGCAACTGGTATTTAAACATGTTTGAAGCCCATTCATGGGTTGGCAATGAATGTACGGACTTTTGGAGGAGCAAACAAATAAGAAATTCAGTTATTTTGGGTACAGTTGCTATTGTTTTCATTTTGCAGATTCTGTACGGATTGGTACGGATGAAAGACCTATTGATTTTGGTTGCTTAGTGTTTTATCTGATCTTTGCTTTTGGTTTGGGGTGATTTGGTGTTATTTGGTGTGAGAACCAGAATTTGCAAGTTCACTGGTTCTGTAGACCCCAGAAACTGAGGGTATTTAGGTTATGGAGTCCTAACTTGCTTTCCCACCGTGGAAAAAGCATGGCCCTTTGGGGAATGCAAGTTAGGGAGGGCATCTTCAAGATTCCTGGAGCACAGAAGCAGAGGAGTCTGATGGAGGGGTTTACCACCCTGCCCCAGGTCAAATATCTCTATGTATTTGACCAGGAGAGTAGGGGAAAGAGTGGATAACTAGTCTCAGAGATTGAAGAGACTTTAGGAATGGTTGGGATCGACCATTTAGAGGTCAGGGAAGAGTCCGAAGGGGTTGAGTTGGTTTCATGCACCCATCTTCATACCATTGCTTTGTAATCCAAGCCTGGCCTGACCAATTAGGCCTGTGGACAGAGTAAGGGTTTGATGCTGCAGGAGTGAAGTCAGAATTCCACCTCTTGGGGTCTAAAGGAGAAGGATAAAGGGTATCCTAAAAGGTAAGGAGACTAATAAGTCCTTTGGAGAAAGTGAAAGTTATCCACCAAAAACAGTGTATGAAAGGCTACAAGCTTGACTGTCCTAAAGTGAGTAGGATAGGTTGTGGGTGTGTAGGAACTCAAAGGGTGAGTGATTCCTAGTGTAGTAGGTCAGGATAAGATCTTCCCACCATTGAATTGAGATTCCCATATAGTCGGGATAGAAATCCTTCATTTTGCCTATTTGAGGGAAATGATCCCTAAAGCCCAATTTGGCTCCAAGTTCTGAGAAGTCCCTAGGAATCAGGGAGAGTTGTGGCAAGGTAAGTCCACTTAAGAGAGGAGGTATAGGCCCTCTAGAAGTTATTGGATCAAGGAGAAGGCTTAAGGAAGGGATTGGAGGTTCTTGTAGTTGAAGAAGACTAATCTAGGTTGTGTGGCTGCTTGCTCTGCATCAATTAGAGAGGAAGAGGGCAAGGACTGAGAAGACGAGGTTTCTGTGGAACATGTTTCCAGTGCGGAGGACATAGAGCTTATGAGTGTCCCCAACATCAGGACGAATAAGAGACTAGAGGGCAATGCACGAGTTGCATATGTAGATGAGGATGCTAAGTCTTCACATTCTAAAGATGCTGAAAGAGGAGAGGTTCTTGTTACCAGAAGAGTCTTGCTAAATGATGAGAAGGAACTTGAGCAAAGGAAGAATTTGTTTCGCTCAAGATGTAAATGTAATGGTAAGGTATGCAATGTCATTATTGATGGTGGTAGTACTAATAACCTAGTTTCAGAGGAAATGGTTAATAAATTGAAGTTAGAGAGAAGGAAGCATTCGAATCCCTACCAGATTACTTGGTTGTAGAAGGATCACAAGGCTTAGGTCAATGAACAATGCCCGGTAAAGTTCAAAATTGGAAACTATCATGATGAGGTATTATGTGATATTATGCCTATGGATGTTTGTGATATGTTGTAAGGGAGACCATTGCAATTTGATCGCCATGCAATACATGATGGACATGTGAATACCTATTCTTTGACAAAGGATGGAGTTTGACACAAGCTGAAGCCATTGAAGGAAACAAAGGAAAAGGTATGTAGTAATGCATGAATATGTTTAGTTGATTGTAGGAAGTTTGTAGAAGGCATGGAGCATGGGCATATGTGTTTTGCTTTAATTCCAAAAGTTGATAAAGAGGAAGCAGCAGATGTACCTATGTAAGTTGCAGATCTGTTGGATGAGTTTCAAGATATTGTATTTGATAATGTACCTAATGGATAGCCACCAATAAGAAAGATCAGTCATCAAATGGACTTGATTCTTGGAGCCAGTTTGCCGAATAAGGCAGCCCATAGAATGACTCTAACAGAGAGTGAAGAGTTGAATAAACAAGTGCAAGAGTTGTTGCAGAAGGGGTTGATTCAAGAGAGTTTGAGTTCATGTGCTGTACCAGCGGTACTAGCACCAAAGAAAAATGGATAATGGAGGATGTGTACAGATTCTCAGGCTATCAATAAGATTACTATCAAGTATGGGTTTCCCTTGCCAAGGATGGATGACATTATGAATTGTTTGAGTGGAGCTGAGTACTTCATAAAGATAGATTTGAAGAGTGGGTATCACCAAATCCGGATTAGAGGAGATGAATGGAAAACAACCTTCAAGACAAAGGAGGGATTTTATGAGTGGTTAGTCATGCCCTTTGGGCTAACCAATGCACCGAGCACATTCATGTGTCTCATGAACAAGGTATTGAAAGAATTCTCGAGTAAGTTTGTTATTGTTTACTTGGATGATATTCAGATCTTTAGTAAGACATTGGAAGAGCATATAATGCATATTCGTAGGGTCTTTGAGAAGTTAAGGAAATAAAAGTTGTTGATTAACCTAAAGAAGTGCAATTTTGTTGTTATTGTTTACTTGGATGA
>MU225900.1:3952979-4039130 GCA_018584345.1 Thuja plicata | reverse complement strand
TTGTTTACTTGGATGATATTTAGATCTTTAGTAAGACATTGGAAGAGCATATAATGCATATTCGTAGGGTCTTTGAGAAGTTAAGGAAATAAAAGTTGTTGATTAACCTAAAGAAGTGCAATTTTGTGAAGGAGTTAGTGTACCTGGGATTTGTTGTCTCAGTAGATGGCCTTAAAATGGACCCAGAGAAAGTGAATGCTATCCTTGAATGACCCACTCCAAGGATTGCTATTGAGATAAAATCTTTTCATGGATTGGCTAGCTTTTACAGAAAGTTTATCAAGAATTTTAGTAGGATCTGTTGTTGATTGATCAGATTTGAGAATGTAATTCTCTTAAAATTTTATGTATATTTTAAGTTAAATTCACAATAGAATGTTATCTAACCAAGGTTGATCTTAAAAGATATATGTATATCTTAGATAATTTATCTCTAGAATATTATCTTTTCTATCTTGATCTCCTAATTTGAATATGATAGAAGACATATATAACTAATGATGTCTTCTAATTTACTAATATGTATAGAAGACATATATAACTAATGATTTGATATGTTAGTCAATATTCATCTGCAAGGATATATCGATCTGCCAGAGATATTATAACCGTCTTACTATCAACCAATATGATAGACGTCCCATTTTGTATACTTTCCAATCGGTATATGTTCTGTAATATGTTTATTGTCTTCTGCTATATAAAGACTATCCTTTTTGATAATATTGTCATTGACAATCTATGTCTTATTGAGTCTCCACTTTATATTTCTGTGGAAGATTCATCGATATGTAAACAAAACTGATTGTACTTCACATTTTAATTTAAATCATATATTGAAATTGATATCATATAAATATATATTTATGAGGTCTCATGGAGAGACATACCTCTTCTATGTCTCACGAAGAGTTATGTCTCTTCGTGAGATCTTTCAATTAACCAAAATACAAACCGAATTTGTTATTGACTTTGTTTACATTGTTATCGACACTCATGGTGACCGATACCACAATCAGTACAAAGAATAATACCATCGCTGTTTCAAATAGTCACTATTATTCGCAGGTAATACTTACAATATCGCTGATGAGGATGGTCGATATAATTGACTTCAATGCATTCATCATTATTGAGAATAGTCGATACCATAATCGACTTGCATTATCAATGAGAATTTGTTGATACCATAATCGACTTCAATAGTATCATTTGTAATTTGACCAATATCAAAACATTAACAATATCAGTTTGATATTGTTATCAACTTTATTAAAGTTGATAACAATATCAACTATGATTGTTATACATATATCATCATAAATAGTTGATACCATAATCAACTTCAGCAATACCATTTTAATATCAAGTTGATATTGGTATTAACTTTATCAAACATTAAAGTTGATAACAATATCAACTATGAATATTACTTAAGTAGCATTAGTCATCATACTTAAGTAGCATTAGTCATCATTAATGATAACTATGATAGTTGCCAATAATGACTATCATAGGTATCAATAATGATAACTATTACAAAGATTATAATGATACTTAGAGCATTCTGAAAATGATGATATCATCACACATATTATACTATGATGTAATATAATATTGTATGTATAACCATATACTTATCTAATGAAGAATAGATATCAAATGCTTAAGGCCGATAGGCCAATTAAGCATTTGATATCATTGGTTAGAATAATCTGACCGAAGCTACCAACATTAACAGTATTTGTGGACCCCTAACTGAAACAATGAGAGGGGATAGAAAATAGTTTAAGGGGACTAAAGGAGTAACAAAGAGTTTTGATTTGTTGAAATGAAAAGTTATAGAACAACCTGTTTTGGCACTTCCAGATTTTAGTGAGGTATTTCAAGTAGATTGTGATGCTAGTGTCAATGCCATTGGAGCTGTTTTTAGTCAAGAAGGTAAACCCATTGCTTGTTGTAGTGAGAAGTTGAATGATGCCAAAAGAAAATATTCTGTTTATGATAAATTTTTTTTATGCTATTTTCAGGCATTGAGGAAGTGGAGACATTATCTTTTTCCTAAAGACTTTGTTTTATTTGCTGATCATCAAGCTTTACAGTATTTGAATAGCCAAGGAAAGTTGACTCTAAGACATTTAAAATGGGTTGAGTTTTTGTAGATTCACACTTTTGTTTTGAAGCAGCGGAGTGGAAAGTCTAATAGGGTTACAAATGCCTTGAGTAGGAGGCAAAATTTGTTGACAGAGATGCATATCGAAGTTGTTGGGTTCCATGACCTCAAAAGTTTGTATCCTGAGGATCCTGATTTTGGTGAGGCCTGGAGAGCTTGCACAAAACCTATTACTCTAGATAGGACCAGATGGTTGGATTTTATAATCCAAGACGATATGTTTTTTTTAAGGTAGCCAATTGTGCATCCCAAAGAGTTCCATGAGGGAGAACCTAATCAAAGAGAAGCATAATGGAGGATTGACTGGACACTTTGGTCGAGATAAAACTGTTGCTTTGGTTAGTTAGCATTATTATTGGCCACAATTGCAGCAAGACGTTAGAAGTTTGTGCAAAGTTGTAGAATATGCTAGATGGCAAAAGGAACCAAGCAGAATTCAAGGTTATATCCACCATTACCTGTACCAGAAAGGCCATGGGAGGATATTAGTATGGACTTTGTTCTTGGTTTACCAAGGACTCAGAGAGGACATTGATTCCACTGTTGTGGCAGTTGACAGGTTCCCAAAGATGGCACATTTTATTCCTTGTAGGAAGACTAATGATGCTGTTTCATGTGGCAAAATTATTTTTCAGAGAAGTGGTGAGACTACATGGTCTAGCAAAGAGCATAGCTTTAGATCGAGACACTAAGTTTGTAGGATACTTTTGGAGGACATTGTGGAAAAGTTGAAGACAAATTTGAAGTTTAGCTCAAACACACCATTCGTAGACTGATGGGAAAACAAAAGTGGTGAATAGGAGTTTGGGAAATCTGTTGAGATGCTTGGTAGGAGATAAACCCAAGGGGTGGGATCTGATTTTACCACAAGCAGAATTTGCATACAATAATTCTGTCAATAAGGGCACCGGTAAATCACCATTCCAGATTGTATATGGAAGTAGTCCTAGAAATGCTTCAGAATTAAGGAAGTTGGTTAAAGACTTTGCAAAACACCTGAGGAATTTACATGAAGAGGTGATAAAAAATATTAATAAAATGAATATTCAGTACAAGGCTAAGGTAGATAAAAAAAGGAGATATAAGGAATTTCAAATTGGAGACGAAGTCATGGTTCATTTGAGAAAGGAGAGATTTCTAGTGGGACCATATAATAAGTTGATGAAGAAGTTTGAACCATGCAAAATCCTGAAGAAGCATGATTCAGGAAATGCTTATGAACTACAGTTGCCCAGTAAACTCAATATTTCACCTGTGTTTAATATTTCAGATTTGACAGAGTATCATGAAGTATTGAAGATGAAATAACAGAAGCACAGTGGAATATTCCAACATCTACTTCAGCTACAAAGGGGATAGTAGACATCTTGGATAGTCCTGTTGGTAGAAGCACAAGAATCAAGAAATATGAAGAGTACTTGGTCAAATGGAAAGGAAGGTCTGTTGAAGATTCATCGTGGCTATCAAAGGAAGAGGTTGATTGCCTTGGTTTTCCTTTGCACATCTGAGATGTGACAAGGTCACTTCTCAAATTACCCCTGGTGTTTGATGCAGGAGCATTCGGGGTGTAAGAGAAATCTTGCATCTCCCAAAAATATTATCTAGTTTTTCAATAAGGGCTAATTTGGGAAGAGTTACTATTTTTAGTAAGTTTACTTTTTTCTAAGTCTTTCACAGATTGTTCCAATTACTTTCCTGGCGATGATCAGTAACCAAGTATGAAAGTTCCAATTTTTACTTTTCCCTCCGACTACTCGATATCATGCATTGTCGGCAAGTTGTGTTAGGATTAAGTAATATTGAGAGGGGGGTGAATCAGTATTACAACACATTGTAAAGAAATTTAACCAATTCAAACTTAACCAAGCAAGTACTGAAATAATAAGAACATGCACATAAAGTAGACAACTCATAACACCATAATTTTTTCACGAGGAAACCCTAGCCAAGGGAAAACCCCGACGGGGATGATACCCACAAATGATGCACTAAGAAGTATAGTGTCCCTGTTAGGAGACCTAGCCCTGTTAGGAGCTGAATATTACATTTAGTACATATCCTTGTTAAAGGATAGAAACCCTGTTAGGGGTATACAATGAGCACACTGCTCTTACAAAGCAAAACTGTCTGTTACAATGATTTATCACTATGAACTATACAAGTATCTTCTATGCTCAAGTAGTCCTAGTTATAGCTCACATTATTTGCTGTCTGATTCTGACATCACAATGCATCTACACATTCAACACACCTCTTCGCATCATAAAACAACTTTACTTATATACTCAATCTCAAAAGTTTCTTCTAGTCAGCTCACAAGAATATCACAAAACGTGTCTAACTCTTAACCAAATAGTAAATACATAGTCGACGATCATACATCAACAAAAATAGGGTAGGACCCAATCCTAATCCAAAGTAGCACTTTTGGATTCCACAAAATACTGCCTTAATCATCACGACCATTCATCTGCCATGTATTGTTGTTGTACTGTCTTCACATTACTTCAACAGGCTATAACTCTGTCAAGTATTCTCCAAAATCCAAGCGACCTTAATTGAAGGTCTATTACATCCCATAGTACACGCCTCTAAGCTTGCATGACTTAGTTCGATGCATACGGTGCTCGCTGATCAAAACTGTGTGACTGTACCCTGTTAACTGCTTCATGGACTTAGTCATTTTTACAAAACTGAATATCCAAAACTGGATTGTACTGCAAGCGACCATGCCAATAAGTAGTGTTGCCATAAATGACAAACTCTAAGCTGTGCTGATCAGACCACTTGCCAACAAGTTGGGCTCTCTTCCCAACTTTCAAAGTGGTTCAAAGGTTGTAGTTGCCTTTTGACGATCCGACATCATTTATTGTCGGCAAGTCAGTTTCTCGTCCCAACTTGTGAAGTGGTTCACAGGTTTTAGTTTCCCCCCGACTACCTGACTTCATACTTTGTCCGCAAGTCAGACCTTTGTCAGAACTTCACAACGACAGTTTGTGAGTTCAGGCTTATACCCGACTCCTCAACGACATATATTGTCTAGCGGTGTGTATTATTTCGATGCATAACAGAGGAGAGAGAAGAATCACTTAGGTGGGAATTTGTACCCTAGGGGCCGAAATTGGAAAGTTTGGCTTTCTAGAATATTCTATGGCGGTTATTGGTGCTACATATGCAAGGATGAATTAGGGTTTTGGGGTTTGTCAGTTCAAGAAGCTTAGATCCAGAAGGATAGTTGTGGCTTTGTCCTACAGATTATTGTAATGAAAATGCCCATGAGGTTGTAGCATGTTATTTTTGGAATATTGTAATGTCATTTCATTGAAGATAATAGAAAGCAAGTGTTTCTGTTCTTGCAGTTGTTCTACTTTTCCTATTTTTTGTTTGTTTCCCTATTGTTTGTGTGTGTTTCGGTTAGGTAAGGGGAGTACCCTTCATCAAAATCTTCACTAAAATTGTAGAAAATACCAAATAACTAGGCACGATGGTCAAATAGCCACCAAATGTGAAAATAGGTGCAAAGACCAAATACTGTTTGCAGGTATGAATGGTGTGTGCGCTGCGTAGAGCTTAAGGCACATGTTTAAGTGTAACTCAGGCTGTGCATAGAGTGCGAGGGTCAAACCCTTCTTCACTCTCAAATTGTTTTCTATGGGTTTGGAGCTAAGCTTTCTTAACTTTGTCATTGCCTTCATAGATGCTCTTAAGTTTATCTTATCCTAGATTTCTGTAATGCCCCCTTGTATTGTCCCCTACTCGGAGGCTGCCAATTTTCAATGATTAACGTACATTACTATGCATCTAAATTGATTTTATTTTAAGAAACAATGAATAACTCATAATGAATTTAACAATTAACACATTTAAGCCCAATTCCTTCTCTCTTGAATATGCCAACCTTAAGGAGGATGGGAATTTCCATGTTGCAAGGCGCTTGACACAAATCTACAAGTAGGCTTCCTTAAGGCATTGGGACTGCATGTTTGTACCCATCTCGGGATTTCCCTCAAGGCATTGGAAATACATATCCTTACCCATCTTGGAACTCACCTATCTTGTATGAGCATTAGTTCCGCCTCTGCCAGATTGACAGAAACCTATCCTCTTAAGGGGCTATAGTAAGTGATTAAGGAATAGACTGCAAACATTCTAATTCCTTTGTATTACAACTATATATTCGAAATATATATATATATATCTGATTATTATTATTATTATGAGATTTATGTTTCTATATGTGGATATCTTGACATATGTGGGTATGTGGATATCAGGATGGAGGACAACTTCCAATCTTAGGTTTGCTACTAGCTCAGAGACTTGAGAACTGTTTTGTAGCAAATTTGGTTCAGAAGATTTTCAATAAGGTCCAAATTAACTAAAGGCAAACATATATGTGGGTTGGAGACCCATGCTACACTTTTGAAAAGTTCAGTATTATCTCTATTTATAAAATTTTAAAAAAACCAGTAAGGCCTAGTCTGACATTATCCAGGGCTACAACTGATAGTCACAAGTGTGTTGTGGACAGTTGTATGTGTTCTGTTTGAGAGTTTAGTAAAGCTGTATCCCATTGAGGTGTAGCGTGATCATTTTCACTATTGATTGTAACTATGTCAATCTGAGGCTGTGTCCTAGTTCACGTATGGCATTTCTCTCTTAGTTTTGAAACTATACTTGACAGTGTGGATCGTTCGAAAGTATTACACATAATTTTGATTACATAATCTTAATACATAGTTGAAGTCAATTGAAAGGATATGTTTAAATATATATCATTTAAGCCTATCTTATTAGCTTCTTGTGTTGTTAGGCTTTTACTTTGGACATTGAGTGGTCATCACATCACAGAGAGGGTAGAGTAAGTTGATAGTTCCAGAATTTTGGTTTTTAGGATCAAGCTTGTTATACATAACAGGCTTTCTTTTATATAAGTTTTCTCTGTGGTCAGTAAATATTAAACTGAATCCTTGCATGTGATTACAAAATTGTAATATTATGTTACTATTCTTGTAAGTACTCTCTATGTACAGCGTTGCTTGCATGCAGAGCCTAATTTTGGAACTACAGACCTTTTCAGAAATCTCTTAGTCTAATTATTGTAAATATGGCCACCTTCCCCCCTTTTGGATTTCTCTATTAAATGGGTTGGGGGTTGCTATGGTTTCAGTTTCTTTGTTAATTTAATACTTTCTTATTTTATTATTATGTCGTCGGTAACATTTTCAAAGCAGTCTAAAATATTCCTCTTTTATTTGTAGCTATCTAGAAAATGATAAAATGCAGTATTGACCACAATTTGATCAATTCGCACACTTGTGATGACGATTTTCTTGTTTTCCTAAATCAAAGGATTAGCTTTAGTGGATCTATTAGGAATACTGGTAAAGAAGTTTCAAGTGTCTATAGACAAACACAGGTTATAATGAATCATTATAAGAATGTAACTTTGCCTCCTTCCTTTTTTGCAGGGTTTTATGAGACCAGGATAGCATATTATTCATGGAGGGGCTGCAAGGGCTACACATTTGCACATATACCTGATTATTAAATGTGAATAGTTGTTTAAAAGTTGTTTTTTGTATTCGTATTTTCGTACTCTTTTCGCTAAATATAGAGAAATCATGAATAATATTGATTTCTTTGTTATGTGGAGGTAAGTGGTTCTAAACATAGAAGAAAAGTAAGATAGTTTTGACATGCCATACATTTTGTCTCATTTTGTTTTATAATTTATCAATGTTATTGGTCACGATGGAAAACTAAAATAGGAGGCTAAGTATTTTTTTGAGGTAAAAGGGCTAAGCCTGAACTTATAAAACCATTACATATGGAGGAACTAGATCATTAATTGCCGTAACTGTAATAAGCACCCCCGTATGTGGATTTTTGCCAAGTCTGATTTTTTCCAGGATTCTGATAATTTTTTGTTTGTGTTTGTTTTTTCTGTTTTTTCTTTTGTTTTTGAGGCTTTTATGTTTTTTATTTTGTTTTTGACTTGATTTTGCAATGCTTGGTAAGGAACAAATGCTGAAATGACAACTACCACTAGACTGATGCTAAATGCTGATTTAAACACTGATTTTATTTAATTTTCAAAAATAGTACACTGACCGTACCAGGCATAAATCTGGAAACTAATAACGGCAACCTTATTGTCACCAATGTATGCAATCCTGATGCCATTTCCTTGCGATCTGCTGTAGAAGACTAATTCTGATCCTTTTATCTGATCACCACTGTAATTGTGTTACACGTTTCTCCTAGGAGGCTGCAAAGTACTGCTGTAGCAGCTGTACGGCTGTAGACAGAATGATATTTCCTTGCAAGTGAATGTTCTTGACCTTCTGTAGACTTATTTTCTCCTGCCATCAAAAAATCAGATCATTTCCTGGATAGATCTGCTCTAGCCTTGCCTAATGTCCAAGCTGGGAGAAGTTGGATGAGATCTGGAATTGTGCAGCCAGGCTTGGATGCACAAAACTAAATAAAATTTCCCTCCAAAGCACCGATATGTATTTGTAATGAGAAAATCTTTGCCTTCTACAATCTGATCTGTGAAATGTCACTCAAATACTGATTCCAATATGGAAAACCAATTGATTCTATGGCAAATTCCTGTCACCAAGTGCTGGGGCTATGTCCAACTCCTTTTCCTTCTATGAGGTTTCATTCCTGAAAGACAAATAGCTGTTCAAACCCTCACAGAGTCCAAACCTCCATTGTTGATGAAGAAAACAATAATCTGGATATCTCAAAATGCCTCCAAAATTTTTTTAAATTTCAATTTGGCTTTCCCTCTAGAAATTGACCCAATTAGGGTTTGATTCATTTTATTTTAAACAATAAATAATGTTCTATTTATAATTTATTCTCCCACCTAGTGAGTCGATCCACATGAGGGCCTTATTTACCATTATAAAATGGCCCAATTTTAAGTTACAACTTGCATCAATCACCTCCTAGGGACTTGTGCCATGACCCCCTTTTATTATAATTTATTATTATATTTTAAAGTGACTATAATAAATCACTTTATTATTATTTATTAAAATTTAACTTAGGAAATAATATAATTATGTCCAAATTATTCTTAACCTGCTCATCTGGACTCCAAACTGAATTCTGTCTGATGGCACGAGTCCGCAGATGATATTTGACCACTACAAGATGACTAACAATCTCCCCCTAAAATTTAGGAACCCCTCTTAAAAAGTAGGAACTGCAACCAAAGTCCCCAGCTGATCCCAGAGGTGTCCTGAATCATCCTGGTAAACTCCCAGTTAATCCCCCAAAAATTGGGATTCCTCCTAAAATCTAGGAGACTGTCCTCGACTGCCAAACTGGCTCACAAAACCTTGCATGGCTCCACAAGCTCCTATAAGGGTCCCCTATCCACTCTACTGGTCTATGAGAACCATATAATAGGCCAACCTCCATTGGTAACCAAACTGCCTAAGGAGGAGACATTACAATCCGCCCTCCCTGAGATTGCTTGTCCTCGAGCAACCTCAACCTCAGGTGCTGCAAAATGTGCTCACTCTCCCATGTAGCATCCTCTAATAGCAGATCCTTCCACTTCACTAGATATTCCTTGATAATGCTCCTCCTCAGTCTCCTCTGTCAGGTGTGAACAATAGCCTTGGGGACCAAAATCTGTTTCCCCTCCTCATCAGGGGTGGCAACACTGTAGAAGGTAGCACATTGTGCCCAATCACCTTCTTGAGGCGAGACACATGGAAGACGTTATGTACCCAGTTGTCTGTTGGTAACTCCAATTTGTAAGCCACCTCACCAATACGTTTGATGACCCTGAATGGTACATAATAATGTGGCTTAAGTATATTGCCACCACTCTTCCCGAGAGTGGATTGTCTGTAGGGTTATAGCATAAGATATACCATATCACCTACCTCAAATGAACGCTCAACCCTGCGCTGATAAACATACTGTTTTGTTGATTTTGATATTTCTAGATGTTCTCCTTCAAGGTCCTCATGATGTCCTTGCTATCTTGTAAGAGGTCCTTCGCATTAGGTACTCTACTGTTACCAAAAAATAAATCTAGAAAGGTGGGTGCATCATACTCGTAAAATGCCATGAAAGGTGTCATCTGGATGGACATGTGGTAGGTTGTGTTGTAGCAATACTCACACAGATATAACCACTTGACCCATGCCTTTTGTTGCCCTGATATGTAGTTCCGAAGGTATCCCTCCACCCATTTATTCACTATCTCTGTCTGACTGTCTGTCTGTTTGGGGGTTGTAACTAGTGCTTGGGGTGAGCTCGGTGCCAGTGAGCATAAACAACTCTTGCCAAAAACGACTCATGAACTTGCTGTCCCTGTCATTGACTATGCTCCTCGGCAACCCATGAAGTCTGAATACCTCCCAAAAGAACAAATTTGCCACCTGCACTGCTGTATATGTAGTGTGCCAATTTAGTAATTTTGTCCACCACAACATAGATGCAATCTTTGCCTTGGGCTTTGGGCAAGCCCGTGATAAAATCCATCGAAATACACTCCCACTTCCTACTTGGAATGGGGAGGGGCTGCAACAAACTTGCAAGAAAGGTGTGCTCCTGTTTATTCTGCTGAAAGGTAGGGCACTCCGCACATATCTAAGGACCTCTGACTTAAGCCCTTCCAAGTGAACCTCTCTCGTATCTGCCGGTATGTCTTGAAGTACCTAGGATGTTTGGCCATAGGTGCACCATGAAAAGCACACAGTATCTATCTCTTCATCTCCAACCCCAGTACTAAAAGGATCCGCCCTTTGTAAATGATGAGATCATTTACAACTGTATATCTATCATCCTGTACTGTCCCATCAATAATGCTAGTAGCCCATGTATCCTTAGCGTTCTCGGCATAAATCTAACCTCGCCAATCATCTTCAATCTCTCCAATAGAACATAAGTGGGGTCTCCTTGATAAAGCATCAACAACAATATTCTTCTCACCCTTCATTTAAGCAATATCAAAACCGTAAGCCTGGAGCTTATTGACCTGTTTCTGCTGATGATTGTTGAAATCTCGGTGAGTGAGGAAATGTTTTAGGCTGTTATGAGTTTTTTTCACTACAAATTTTTTGCCCACAAGGTACTGCCTAAACTTAGCCAACACATGCATGATGGCTAACATTTCCTTCTCATAAATGCTGTAACTTTGCTCCAACCCCCCGATTTCCGACTCTCAAATGTTATTGGGTACTTGTCCTGCATCAACACTGCACCAAGCTCCTCTCTTGAGGCATCACACTGTAACTCAAAATGCCTAGTGTAATTAGGTAATGCAAGTACTAGGCACGAGCTCATCAACTGCTTAAATTGATCAAAACATTGTTGTGCCTCTTCGGTCCAAATGAAAGTTGCTTTCTTCATCAAATCTGTGAGAGGTGCTGTCCGCCGTGCAAACCCCCTAACAAAACGTTTGTAAAAACCACACAATCCTAAAAATCCCTTGATCTGGGTGAGATTCTTGGGTGGGGACCATCAACGATAGCCCAGATTTTCTCCGAATCAATTCTAACTTCCTCTGTATTGATAATATGATCTAGGTAGAGTAGCTTTGTCATCCCAATCTCGCACTTGGACTCCTTGGCGTACAAGGACTCCCTCTCTAAAATGCCTAACGCCGCCTCCCCCCAAGTCTGATTGAATACCAAAATGTCATCGAAGAAGATCAAAACAAACCTCCGCAACTGATGTTGAAACACCCTGTTCATACAAGACTAAAATGTGGTTGATGCATTGGTTAGGCTGAATGACATAACCAGGAACTCGAAATGCCCACAGTAACACCTGAATGCTGTCTTCTCCACATCCTCTCATCCGTTTCCGATGGTAGCCAGATCTCAAGTTGATCTTGGAGAATTAACAAGCTCCGTGCAACTCATCAAGCAACTCCTTAATTGTCTTCTCTATCTTATCCTTGAGTCACTTGGGGTGTCTGTATGGGGTAATGATAACGGGTTTTGCACCACCCTCTAACTCAATGATGTGCTCAATTCCCTTGTCAGGTGGCCTACTTGGTGGTGTTATGCCCTGCATACCCGTCCCTACATTTTGTGTGCTAAATGACAAGCCCCCTTTTTCTTCCCCTTTCTTTTCGCTTTCGGTTTGGTTTTCTTTGTTTCTTCGGGCCTTTTGGCCCTGTTCGGTCGTTGTCTTTCTTTGGTGTTCTTTGTTTTCTCCAGGACCCGGTTCCCGAAGTGTCGTTCCCAAGATGGTGGTATCGGATCTTTGGTATTTGGCGACCGTCCCTCTTCTCTCGAAGGGGAATGATTGTTAAGTGCTCCGGAGTGCGGACCTCGGTTGTCGGCGTGTTTCTCGAAATTACTTTTGGTAACTAATGCACTCTTCTAGGCATTATTTAAGGCCTTTTACCTTGTCACTTTTACACTTACCGCAAGCTAATTACCTTCTGGCGAATTTTCTTGAGAACGAAGCGATTTGTTTTCTGAGCTAACACATTTGAGCTAGAAGGCGCAGTGGTGTGTTTGACGATTCTGGTGGAGTGTTTAGGTGACAGAGTGAAGCTGTTTGTAGTACCCACTTTCATCATTTCGAGTTTCAGGTAGGCTCTTGGGTTCCTCTATTTTGGTTTCGTCTTGTTTCCTTTGCTTTCTCTGCGTGTTTTTTTTCGTTTCCCTTGTTTTGTTGGGTTTCATTTCGCTTTGCTTCTGGTTTTTCGTTTCTATCTAGCTGTTTTTGTTTTTTCATCTTTGTGGTTCGTCCTCCGTCTGGTGTGTCTGTGTTTTCTGGGCGATTGTTCGCCTTTTTTGTTCAGGTCGCGTCTGCTGTTGGGCGATTGTTCGCCTTTTTCTTTTTGTAGTCGTTCGACTCAAAGGTAAGATGCCCGCCCTTTTTGGGGTTGTAGATTTTCTGTAAATGCTGTAAATTTTAGTCTGTAAATGTTGTAAATTTTAGTCTGTAAATGCTGTAAATTTGAGTCCGAAAGTTTTGGTAGCTCTCTGCAGACGCTTAGTCTTGCCTGTAAATTCTGCGAGATTGGCCCTGCGAGTGTTCTGGCGCTCTGCGTGTCGTGGGTAATCCTTGCAAGTCGTCTTGTACATTGGTAGAGTCTGTAAAGCTCCGTTTTTGTGTTCCTACCTTCAAGGAGACGTGACGTTTCTTAGAGGCTTTCCTAGTTGGGTTCTTATGGAAGTAATTTCTGAAGACCCTCTTTCATCCGAATTCTTTACGAGGTTTGAAGACCATGTCTGCCCAATAAGCAGGTTCACCATCCTGGTTGGTGCAGTCTTGGACGTCGAGGTGATGGGTATGCCAGTTGCAGAGGCCAACCCACTAATAGGCCGTTAGTTTTTCTCTCTTCCGTCCTTTTTGTCTTAATGGCAAAATTAGTTCCTACAAATGAGCATTTAAAATTTGTCCCAAGTGGCATTCATGCCACTCGCACCAGAACAACTATCCATTAAATGTGATTACTTAGCCGAGTGGGCATGTGCGTGTTAAAGTACGGCAGCAGGGTTTCCTGTCTTATCATTGATGATTGTTCTCTTTTCAAGTTAATGCCGAGCATGTCGGTAAGTCTGGACATTTCCACTCTATGTGACCCCCTTCTGGGTCATCGTTTTGGATCTTTGGTAAGCAAGAAATGTTTCATGTGTTAAAATTGCATTTAATTCTCGGACATATGATCTCATTTAAGATGCCTTAACGTTTCTCTGTTTAGGTGAAAAGTAAGATCGTTCTCGAAGCCTCCGGAGCTTGGAATCCTTTAATGTTTATATACTGAAGGTTGTTCGGTTCGCAGGTACAGCTCAAAGAAAGAAAGAAATGGCTTCAGAATCTTCACCTCCCGGGAGCCTTGAACTCCCAAGTGCCGTTGCAGACACCAGCAAGAAGAACAAGATAGAGCGAACATTGGCGAAGCTCCCTCTAACCTAGAAATATAATAAAGGTGGGACGATTCAGGGGTCCCGAATAGAGTCTACACTTAAAGAGATCACCGACACATATGTCAGTACTTGGGCCGAACTACAGGGCCTCATTCAAACAATTCATCAACTTCGACGGTCCAACGACTCTATCTCAGTTAACTTAGCGGCATCCGATATCATTCAAGCGGATGGTTTTCCGTGCTCAGTGCAAGCGCCGGAGCTAATTTTGCTCCTGGCCAGATGTTACAATCTAGGCAGTGGAGCTGCTGTGTTGGTCTCTCTCAGCCCCCTTGGATACCCGGTGCCCACCATCACTTTGAACCATGATGCAACCGCCACAGGGTGGCGCATCCCACGCTTCGCAGGTGCTACTTCTCTCACCAAGGCTGCCGCCCTTGAGCAGTTCGAGGACGCAGTTGATCTGGCCTAGCGCCGCCTCAACTCCGAATGGCTAAAAAGTCCGCGTCGGGACCAGAAGAAAATGCGGACAAAAATCCCTCGCTCCGACTTAAGGAGCCCATCCAGGCGGGGATCATCTTTTTATGCAGGATTTTTGGGAAATCCTGGATGTATTACTTTTTGTATGGAATGACCACCAACAAGACACGCTTCGACTGGACCGACATCATCGTCAAACATGTAGACATCCAGATGAGGAAGGTCGAAGCAGAGCGGAAATTTTATATGACTTCCTACGTCCTTTGGCCACTTGCCCGACAGTGCTAGGGAATCTGGGGTCTAACAACAGTTGGTGTTCTTGGGGAAGGAGCTGGTCAGGTCACTCCATGTCGGTAAGTCTTGGTCTCTCTCAGCCCCCTTGGATACCCGGTGCCCACCATCACTTTGAACCATGATGCAACCGCCACAGGGTGGCGCATCCCACGCTTCGCAGGTGCTACTTCTCTCACCAAGGCTGCCGCCCTCGAGCAGTTCGAGGACGCAGCTGATCTGGCCTAGCGCCGCCTCAACTCCGAATGGCTAAAAAGTCCGCGTCGGGACCAGAAGAAAATGCGGACAAAAATCCCTCGCTCCGACTTCAAGGAGCCCATCCAGGTGGGGATCATCTTTTTATGCAGGATTTTTGGGAAATCCCATGCCCGAGAATTCTCCCCCTGGATGTATTACTTTTTGTATGGAATGACCACCAACAAGACACGCTTCGACTGGACTGACATCATCGTCAAACATGTAGACATCCAGATGAGGAAGGTCGAAGCAGAGCGGAAATTTTATATGACTTCCTACGTCCTTTGGCCACTTGCCCGACAATGCTAGGGAATCTGGGGTCTAACAACAGTTGGTGTTCTTGGGGAAGGAGCTGGTTAGGTCACTCCATGGGACCACTTCCCCCAGATTCAGTGGGGACCAGAGTTTCCCACATTTTTGCAGAGTCAACGATGCCTTCATCTTTCACGGGATAAAGGCGGTCACTGGTGATCGGGGCTTCAGATTATCCCTGCAGACCATGGCCCTGGTTGGTGCGTGGGGATGTTATTTCATCCAGTTTTCCCAGCACACTTATATTTGGGTGTCTGGCTTCTCCGAGCAACCCTTCCTGTTACCCAAGCATTGTGGGGACAGGATTGTTTTATTAGAGTTTTGTAGGTAGATTTTGGAGGCGCATGCCTTGACTGCCCTCAAGAGGGTCACCTCTCCGTCATTTCCATTCATTTGCGGGGAATACTCCTGCTCCCTCGCTGCGGCCCGGGAAGCAGAGAATGAGCTAAGCAGCCTGAACTTAGCCAAATATTCTTCCAGTCGCAAGGATTATGATCCGCTTGGGCAACTGGCAAGGTTGATGCCCAAGGGGGTAAACCCCCATGCTTGACACTTTAAAAGATTTTTGGGCCAACTGCCAAGATGACTATGATGTCTGGAGGCGGCACTACACCAGAATAAAAAAGGAATGATGGGACATCTTGAGCTCCGGACATTCCCACGAACTTTTTCAGACACTCGGCTCCAAGAGGACCCCGAGTATACAGATACAAGCATAGATAAGATGGACCTCCCTCAGGTGGATTTGGATATGTCGGAGATTTTGAGTATTGAGGCCATCTCAAAGATAGTAATTGAGCGTAGCCACTTGTATTTCGCGAGGGTTTGCCCGAAGAGTGTCCGATTGTACAAACAATTTTTGGAAGCCTTAGGCTCCCGGGCAGCGAAGCAATCCAAAGCCCAAGGCAAGAAGGTTGGCACCCCACCTCAGGTCTCGGACCTCATTTTGGCCCCCCTGATGGAGCAGTCGGGTGAGAAATTTGAGCACTCCCGGAAATTATTGGATGCAACAAACTCCGGAGTGACTTTTGGTCTTGGAGCTACCCCGGTAGGCTCCTGTCCTCCGCTAGGAGATTCTCCCTCCCTGGCCATTTTGTTAAGTGCAACATGTGAATTAGAGATCGCTGGAATTGCGGCAGCTGCAGATCCTGGGGTGTCGCTCAAGAGAAGAAAGAAACAGAAGGAAGAGCGACCTCCATGAAGTAAAAGCTCGGACCCCGAGTTTGAGAATGTACCTGAGGTCGAGGTACTTTCTTCCTCCTCCGAAAAAGAGGATCACCCGGAGAGTCCCCTAGAGATAGCAAGATTAACGTCGATGACTTCTTCCCGATGGACGATCTCGGATAACTACACGGTATGGTTGACAACACCGTAGAAGAGACAGCGAAACCAAAAATTGGGGTTCCCATATGATTCAACAGGGCCCGAAGATTTGGCGGTCCGAGAAGATGTATCCTGGTCTGAAGAGGCCGAAGAAGAAGAAAGAAGAGTGCAACAAGAGCAAGGAAATAACCCGGCCATGGAGCAATCGCCGACTGACAAGGAAATTGGACCTCCGGGAACAATCGTAACCTCTGATGCAATGCCCGAGCCGAATCGCTGATCAAAGTCTGCTGACACCACCTGATGCAACGGTTGACAAAGTCACTGCTATATTTTGGCAAGTAGATCCGAATGAGTTGCCTCAGTTGCCTCCACCACCCAGCCCACCTATGGATGACATCCCAGAGGGTGGTATGGAGGAAAAGACAAGGAATGAAGGTGAAGATCCCATCAACATAGAGGACAACACGTCCAGGGGGAACCTGAATTGAACCCCGGGGATGCTTCAAGTTCGTGAATGATAATAAGCGGGCCAGTTGCCCCGCTGCAGTGGTTAGTGGAGTCCCGTTAAAGGAAAGCTCCGACAACTATCATGACCCCACTATCACTAGCAGAAATGTTGGCCGAATGCCAAGTCCCCAAGAAGCCTAAGAAGGCTCGCACCCTTCGCAGCACTCGAAGGGCCCCAGATGGTAATGTGGTGGCAATGATTGCCACCCCTCCAGTAGGAAAAGAAGACTCAGAGGTAACTGTTGAAGAGTATGTAATCACGGAGGTGCCTTTGGGCAGAACTCAGCAGGGGGAATTGGACCTCCTAAATGAAGCAAGCCAGGCTATTCAGGCCCGGTATGAGAAGCAATCTTAGAAGGTGAAGGAGTTGAAGATTACCAATGCCAATCTTTTTGGACTCTTGACAGAGTTAGTGCGCCCCCTTGCTTCCGAAACACCTGGACCTTCGGTCTTTGGGACACCGCTCCCTCAAAGCGATGTTGATGCGTTGAGGGCTATGAAAAAGTTGTTAGCGGTGGATGAGTGGATGGCCCATCAGATTGGGGCCATAAGAAGTTTTCTATTCGAGTCTCTCCTGGACTTCTTCCAGGCACATGATACATCAAAGATGGAGGCCACCATTTCTCAGTGGCAGGGAGAGATCGAGAAGTATGAAGAATGGCGGGATGCCTCATTATAGATTCTGAACCTCGGAGAAGATAATGTGGCAACTACGGGCATCCTAGGGGATGAGTCATACGGGTTCCTCCGGACTCAATACTCCAGACTTGCATTCAAAGTCAAAACCGGCAAGCAACTGGTATGAGTACTAGAAGAACAATTGCAGGCAGTCCAGACTCCATTGGACCAATATGCTGCCCTCATCCAAGAGATTACATTGGTTGATCCTCTCAGCCCCGGGACTTTTACTCTCGTTGATTCCATACTGGGGAAGTTCGACGAAGTGGTCGAGGCTCAATTCCGGTCCAAGGGAGATTTCAGTGGCGCCACAATGGCAGAGCTCTCTCAGATATTGCTTAAGTCCCATGATGCAACCAAGGTGGTTGCAGAGTTAAAGGAAAGGGTCGAGGACGCTGGCGTTCATTTCGAAAGTTCTGTTGATCATCGAGACTGCCTGAAGGACGTGGAAGAAGACGACATACTCCAGATACTGGAGGCATATGAGAAGTTCAAAGGCCAATAATATTTCCTGGTCCGGGGAATCCTTCACCAGAAACCAGATTCATTCTTTATTCTTTGAGCGCAAGCTCCCGGATCTCCGGACTCCTAGTTTTGTATTCTTTATAGTGATAAGTGTCGACAACTCTTAATATCTGGCGTACGGGGGGGCTGCCCGATCACCGAGACTCAGGAAAGCATTAATGAGGGCGTATGGCCCAAGTCTCTGTGGGAAGCTCCATCACATCTGCAAGTGCAAGGACACTTTTTCCGATGGCGGCTTTCCCAGAGCTTCTTTCTTTCTTTCTTCTCAAATGATTGTATTATATTAAGATGATGTTGACAACGCAGGTAGTACCGGCTGTAAATATTGTAATATAATGTAAATAGCTAGCGTAGGGTTAGTTCCTTAGGTAGTTAGAAGTTTCTATAAATACCAAGTCCGACGCCATTCCAAGGGTTTGCAAATTGATGATTTAGCTGTCCACTAGCAATACAAGCTTTCAGAGTTCTTAGCAATCTTGTTTTCTAGAAGTTCAGAGTAGATTAATGCTCCCTTGGGGCCACTAGTGTAACTACTAGTGATGCTGGATTTGAAGTTAATGAAAGAATGAGGAACACCATTCAACATTACGCTCTGTGTTGTTTTTGATCTCGGAGTTAGCGAACGATTTTCATGTTATATGCTTCCTTATGTCCTCTGTTCCAGTTATGCAATGATTTAATGAATTATGTTACCTCGCTACTAATATATGTGTGATTGAAGATTATATGTATATGTTAAATATTTGTTATTTCTTTTCATCTGGAACTTTGTTGATGCTAAAGAGATGTATATCATGAATATAGTTAGAGATCTATACTAACCCTGTCCTATCTTTTGCTATTTTCTTTGCCGGATATAAGGAATGCTTGCAGGAAACCCATTATTGTTGAAGTTTCAGAGGTCGATGAGTCAAAACCAGCTATCCCCCCAAAACAAACAGTCACTTGTCCAACCTAGCTAGACTTGCATCGTCGTGACCCGACTACCTGGTGCTTGGAGGACAGGAGAGCCCGCTCTCCGGTAAGCCTCTTCATGCGAAGTTGGCCGATACTCCGGCATTCAGTGACAACTCATCTCCCGTTGGCGAGACCATCACAAAGTCCCGTCAACAGGTGGTATGTTTCTAAACACCTTACTGTGTTTAGTTAGAATCTCCTGAATCTATAGAGGTTAGTCACGCTTCTGTTGCTCTACTGCTGTAGGCATCAACACACTCTACTGCTTGCCCTAGATGCTCATGTCTAATCAATCTCTCCATTTTGCTCAAGGACACTGTACAGATGCTCCCATTTGTGAAACCTCTCAATACATGCTTTCTTCCAGCTAGCTCAAACCTCATCTTCATAGTACGCGCATTGAGGTAAAACTCCTCAATCATATGAAGCCATTTCAACCCTACGGTGATAGCCATCTCGCCCAAGCCAACAACATAGTAATCTGCCTAAACTCATAGTCATTCAACCTCAAGGGGAGGTTGAGAATCCTCTTGGTACATGTGAGAATAAATCCATTTACCACTCACTCTAAATCCCTCAAACTCCTTTGTTTGAAGTCCATGCCTACTCACGAGTCCCTCATCAATGAAATTATGTGTAGCACGTGTATCAAGTAAAGTGATCACTCGCTGACTTGTTAAGACTACGCTCATCCTGAATGATCCCTCTCTCTGAATGCTAGAAAGGCGTGCAATGGGTTTCTCATCCTCCTACTCCTTCATTGATCCCTCAGATGCATTGTCTCCCTCACTGTCACAAGTCTCAGTATGTTGGTCTGAAATTTTAGAATTAGTATCATCCACTGAAAGGTACTTGATCTTGTTTGCTCTTCCCTTAGAAGAGCACTTATGCTTGGGATCCCATGATTCCTTGCATTTGAAACTCAAATTCCAGCGTCTTAAGTCATTTAGGGACTCGTGATTAGGTTTCTGGGATGGCTTCTTTTGCTATTCCGAAGTTTTATGAAATGGTTTCCTATCCTTATTGCTTGGGAAGTGTTTAGAAGAAGAATTGGCTCTCGAATCAACATGGTCTATATTCCTAGCCTTCTTCATGGCAAACTGTAATGTGGGTGGGTCAAATGCTCTAACCTAGCTGTGCAAAGGATCCATCAGCCCCTCAACAAATAAAACTGTCAATCTCCTCTCTGAGATATCTGTCACCATCATTGAGAACCTTTGAAACTTAGCAATATAAGTCTCCAAAGATCCATATTGCTTGAGCTGTGCAAGCTCCTTGAAATATATCTCCGGTTCCTTGTGATCAAATCGCTTGACGAGTCTATTTGTGAACTCATCATAGGAGGTAATATAGCGATGTCCCAAGGTAGTCAACCCATGGTACCACCACTCGTGCTACGCCGTCTAGGTGTAAAGTAGTGAACTTGATCGCCTCCTTTTCTAACATGGGCCTCAAGAAAAGATAATTGTCTAACTTTTGCACCCGTGCACAAGCTGTACACCGATCTCCATCAAAATGTGGCAAAGTCAACTTGCCCACAACTTGTTGGAAATCCCTGTTCCCCTGTGTAGCCTTGTGATCTGCTCTGCTTGCTGAACTTGCCATATGTCTCTTTTGTCCAATGAATTGATCAAGGGTCAATAACTCCCTCACCTCAGGTGGTAAGGTCATATACTCTGTATAATGGTGTCGGATCTCCTTTGCTGCTGAGATCTGTAGCTGAGGCCCTCGTCCTTGTGGAGTAGGTGATTCCTCTCATGGTGTGAAAATAGGCTGTAGATGCCTCAGAGCTGAACTGGAAGCTGACGTATGCTCTCCTAGTGGCCTGCTAGTCTCACCTGTATAAGTAGTGTGCTTAACCATTTGTCCCAACAACTGAGACATCATATCCATCATTGCATCAAATTTCCTCTCAATCCTGGTGTCAAGGCTAATGGACTTGCCCTTCTTCTCCTTCTCAATCATGGTATCTGACCTGTGATGACCAAGAACACCAGAAATTGTTTCACCTTTAGGAATTAATGATGGCTGCCACTGCGTGTTAATCCCTCTCCTAGTGTAGGTTTGATAATGCTGTTCACTCATCAATGGTTTTATTGTGTTCACAGAATGGCAGGAATATCTGTGCTTTGATACCACTGTAATAAGCATCCCGGATGTGGATTTTTGCCAAGTCTGATTTTTTGCAGAATTCTGAACTTTTTTAGTTTTAGTTTTTGTTTTCTGATATTTTTTTTGGGTTTGAGGGTTTTATGTGTTTTTGACTTTACTTTTGCAATGCTTGGTAAGGAACAAATGCTGAAATGACAACTACCGCTAGACTGATGCTAAATGCTGATTTAAACATTGATTTTATTTAATTTTAGAAAATAGTACAATGACCATACCAGGCATAAATCTAGAAACTAATAACAGCAACCTTATTGTCACCAATGTATGCAATCCTGATGCCACTCCCTTGCGATCTGCTGTAGAAGACTAATTCTGATTCTGTTGTCTGTTAACCCACTGTAATTGTGTTACACGTTTCTCCTAGGAGGCTGAAAAGTACTGCTGTAGCAGCTGTACAGTTGTAGACAGAATGATATTTCCTTGCATGTGAATGTTCTTGATCTGGAGTTGTACAACCAGGCTTGGATGCACAAATGTCAAAATTAAAGAAAATTTGCCTCCAAAGCACCAATTTGTATTTCTAATGAGAAAATCTCTGCCTTCTACAATCTGATCTGTGAAATGTTACTCAAATATTGATCCTAATATGGAAAACCAATTGATTCTCTGACAAATTTCTGTCACCAAGAGTTGGGGCTATGTCCAACTCCAATTTCTTTCAAGAGATATTGTTCCTGAAAGACATAGCTGTTCAAACGCTCACAGTCCAAACCTCCATTGTTGATGAAGAAAACAATAACCTGGATATCCAAAGTGCCGCCAAAATCTTCTTTTATTTCAATTTGGCTTTTCCTCTAGAAATCAGCCCAATTAGGGTTTGATTCATTTTATTTTAAACAATAAATAGTGTTTTATTTATAATTTATTCTCCCACCTAGGGAGTCGATCTACACGAGGGCCTTATTTACCATTATAAAATGGCCCCATTTTAAGTTGCAACTTGCATCAATCACCTTCTAGGGACTTGTGCCATGACCCCTTTTTATTATAATTTATTATTATACTATAAAGTGACTATAATAAATCACTTTATTATTATTTTTTAAAATCTAACTTAGGAAATAATATAACTATTTCCAAATTATTCGTAACTTGCTCATCTGGACCCCGAACTGAATTTTGTCTGACGGCACTAGTTCGCAGATGATATCTGACCACTGCGAGATGACTGACACTTCCCCTAAAATTTAGGACCCCCTCCTAAAAAGTAGGAACTGCAACCAAAGTCCCCAAGTTGATCCCAGAGGGCTCCTGAAGCATTCTGGTCAACTCCTAGTTAATCCCTAAAAATGAGGGATTCTTCTGAAGTCTAGGAGACTGTCCCCAACTAGCCAAATTGGTTCACAAAACCCCTATGTGGCTCCACAAGCTCTTGTAAGGGTCCCCTGTGCACTCTGTTGGTCCATGGGAACCGTATGATAGGCCAACCTCTATTGGTAACCAAACTGCCCAAGGAGGGAACACTATAGTCACAGAGAGATCTAAAAGAGAGTGTAGCAGTAATTGCATAGGCCAGAGAACCAAAAAGGAACAAGATTTAACCTGAGAACAAAATGCTAGTTACAGAGAGAAGGCAGAAACTAAAAACATATAACATATTATATCCAATATTAAGGAAGGGGAGCAGCAGAAAACGATAACAAAAACTCTAAATTCCCCTTTTAGAAGATGTGGGAGGATTCCCCTATCTCCTCGACAAATTGGTCTTTCTTTTGGTCACGATCTTGAGCAGTCAGTAGAACTGTTGGAGGGTCTACAATGAACTCTGCATCCAGACACCGTGGCCCCTCACCCACCTGACTTTCTATCTGCTTCGGTTTTGGAAAAGGACGTTTCGTCTTAATGGTGGCTGGAATTGAGGGTGTGCCATTGGGTCGATGCACCATAAGGCGGTGAACTACAAAAAATACCTGATTAAATTGCCCCACAACAGGTGGAGTGAGCACATCTGTTAAAAGAGCCAATTCCCTTTCAAATCTATGACGGTTGTCCGTGTGACGATTGATCTTAAGGGCATCGTAAACTCTAGCATAAACTGGCTTCTCCTCAAGATAACGGACTGGGAAGAGGCCACCCACCCACGCCTTGTCTTTGGAAAGATCATACATCTGCACTGTATCTTCTAATCTGTAAAGATCATAGAACGCTAAGTATTACCACTCACAGGAATCCTCTATTTTTCAGTACTTCTAAGGAATGGCTTCTACCAAATAAAGTGTTTAAAACCTCCAGTCACACCAAAACACACACACACACACACACACACACACACACACACACACACACACACACATATTGTTTCTTTATCATGCATCTTTAATATATATGATATTCATTTGCAGGTTGCCTTTTATTATCCTGCTTTCTTTACATTTCAATAACCAACATGGTTAGATTGGTAGAAACTAGCAAATTAACATTGTTGCTTTCTATGTCTATCTATTCTTGATGCATAATCAAAACGGAGAAGATCTATAGAGCCTGTTAACTCAGTAGCACGTATGGCAATTTTCTACTTTGTACCTCTACATAAACAAGGGCATATTCTGCAAGAGAAGTTTGACACAGGAGTGACAAAAACTGGATTGAAATTCATTGCTTCAATAATTCTGAGTGTTTTCAGGATCTTGTATTCCATTTTTGACTACTCACTTATGGAAAATAGAGAGGGTTTTGCACTTTGCTGAAAGTTCAAATCATTGATTTTCTACTGAGGGATTTTGTATGAGATGAACTTAGTTTGGTGTTTGCTGGGTAAATTTGTGTGCTTGTTTAGATTCACCACACAATAGTTGCAAGAATCACGTAAGCTAATGAATGATCGAGCAATCCCTTGGGTATGCTATTCTCCCTCCCTATATAGGGAGGGACTTTATAATAATAACTTTAAAGAAACCTTTTTTTTAACCCTACCAATGGGGATCAAAATATCTTAGTTGCTTCTGGATTTGATTGCGTGTTTGTTTTTTAGCATCAATGTTTTGGATCACACTCCGTGGTCCATCATCAGGATGTAGAAGAGTGCAAGGAGATTTACAAATATAAAAATATCTTTTTTTTGTAGCAGAAACTTTGTATTTATTGGGAACAGTTTTTGGATGGGCTCTTGTTTGAAATTTCTCATTGTTTGCTTTACATGCATGCTAATGATCACGATTTATAGAAAAATAGTGGCACTCAATCTTGCCCAATTAAAATGACTTAATACAATCAACATCTGCAGCGCATTTTGGTAGATTCATTCTATGGTAAGCATGTTCAGTGAACATTTTCAGAAACACTCATCCATTGTGATGGGGTTGTAGGAAAAAGGAAGCTGGGTAATTTAATGAGAAAATCCTGACACATTCTTATATGATTTAGTTCTGACCCCAATATTTTGAAGGACTCAGCTTGATTGAGATTGGGCTTGCTGTGGGACGGATTCTTAAGGTACTAAAACATTGCTGGGATCAATTGTAGGGTCAGCTAAGATGAACCATCCTTTTTTGCCATAAGCTTCATTTTCTTAAAGAGCATATTGGATGACAAAATGATGCATTGTTTAAGGCAGTTGCAAACAAGATTTTTTTGTTCTTCAGAAAGTTAGGCCTTACATTTATTTCCTTCCACTTTGTCTAAGCAGGCAATTCATCTTCTTTATATAAGGAAGCTATTCCTGTCATGATTTCTGTGTTCGTTTTTGATACTAAGTCTGGGTTTCTAACTATTCCAAGTGTAGGACAACTTGGAGATAAGGATGTGAACTCTACATTCTTTTGTGATTTGAGAGCATGTATATTGTTTCAGATTCTATCAAGTATGAAATGGAATAAGGGGACATGGTAGCATGAAGTCTTGCTGGTTTAGGGATAATAGAGCACGACTTGGTAGTCATATAATGACTCATGTGATGAAAGCAAGGTTCTTTAAAATGGAGATCATTTTGTACAATGGCGAAACTGCTAGGTACATTAGTACTGTTTGCATCATTTTTACAACAAATTTGAATATTATAGTGATGGTTATTTTATTGTCATGGTGGGTATGTGTGTGGCATGGTGGTTTTGTTTGTATATTAGTTTTGCTTAGTTTAGAGAGAAGCAAAATAAAAGCTAGAACCTTAGTGTCTTTGATGCTTAGAAGTCCTTTAATGCGCAAAGGACACTTTCAGTGTATAATACTTGTAAGAAGCATAAGCTCACAAGAGCAATAATGACAGTAGAACAGTTTAAGTGGTTGTAGGCAATAATTCTTTGTGAAAAGTGTAGTTGAGTGAATGTAGTGGGTGGTTAATTGTTGTATATGCTATAGTTGAGCTTTTTGTAATTACTTTTTGCCTAGAAGATGAATCTAAGCATTGCTAGTTCCATTTGGTTCCCGAGAGTAGAATTTTAGGTCAAGTTTTTTTTCCAACGGTACAAATTCTTGGTTGTTTAATTGGGAAAATCCATTATGCAGCCTTGGCGGGTCTCGATGACCATGTGCTAAATCTGATTTAGTTTTATTTAAAATGAAAACTCTTTTAAATTGGTGGTACAAATGGGAAGGATTTTAGTCCAATCTTGGCAGGTTTCAATGATCACGTCTACAATCTAATTGTTTATTTTTTAAATTTAAAACGAGAACGGTATTAAAGTTTGAAAAAGAGACACGATGAAAGGTTTAATTAACACAAGAGGGCTTGCTTGATAAAGGATATTATCATTTGGAGGAGATTGAAGACCGATAGGAGTTGTTTGATGTGACAAAGTACTCGATTGTTAGTCTTTGGATGGGGGAAGGTGGGAAGCTCGTTCTCTCATAACCATCATGCTTTCACTCAACACATTGCCCTTTTCTCATTTGTTAAAAGAAAAGTTTGTCTAATTTTTCTGTGCAGTTTTTACTCGTTTCATTTTCAACAACCTAAAGGCACCGTTACTAGCATTGGTTGCGTTTTATTCTTGTTGATGTTGAAGCATAATTAATGGTGGATAAGAGCAAATGTAGGTTTCTAACAACATTAAACATAAGAGGTTATGTATAATATTGTTATTAGAATGGTTTAATTTAAGGTGCCAATGAATATTTGTTTGAATTGATTTTTATTATTGACATGATCCTAGAGAGTAATTGTAAGATTCTAATAATAAGGTGGAATGAAGAGGTAAGGAAAAATATGTACCGTTAAGAAAGCCTTAGAAATATAGTTGTATCATTGGAACTACACCTCAAGTTCCCAACAATGACCTAAGAAAGACTCGTTAAAAAAGAAGAGTTGTTTGTAAAGATTAAACATCCATAGATGGGGTAGTTTGTGAACTTGCTATGAATTAAGCAACCATTGAAGAAGACGATGAAAGATTGAAAAATATTTTATTATAGACAAGGATGAGCAATCTAAGGTTGATAAATGTAGAGGGAGGGATTTAATTGGCTCCCTTTTAAATTTTAAATTAACTAATATATGAAATATTGAGGAATAATAGAGTGTTGGGACTATGGTTAAGCGGGGTTAAACATATAAATGTGAAATCAACACAACAGAAAAGATTTATTTATGCTTTGATTTTGGGATAGATTTATCTAATTAATTGTAGAAAAGAATCAGGTTGAAATGGTTTAATTTTCTTTTAAAAAGAATTGTTATGTTGATCAAAATAGTTAGGCTGCACTATTTTAGCGAAACAATAAGTAGTGTAGGATTACTTCTTGCAATTAGAAGGTATATATTGATGAACCTGGATTTGGAGGAATTTGTTGTGATATGATGAAATAATAGGGCTTCATCCACATATAACAATTAGAAGGTATATATTGATGAACTTGGATTTGGAGGAATTTGTTGTGATATGATGAAATAATAGGGCTTCATCCACATATAAAAAGACTCGTTAGAAGCAAACCTCAAGAGATTGAGGAAGCAATTGAACACCCGCCGTATGCTATTGACAATGTAAGGTGCTTTGATGAGTGTGTCTTAATAAATATGTATAACATGTCAATCTAAAATGCAAAAATAGCGAAATAAGTCCAACAAAAGTAAGAGGCAAGGTTAGGAAAACGTTCGTGGTTTACATCCTTGCACAAATATGAAGACTTTATGTAGCCATTTTGTTAGACATGGGTATATCGTCTTGAAATGTTCAAATGTGCATCTCAAACTGTACCTATATAAATGCACTTAAAGGAAAAACGCCGGAGATAGAACATAATTCAGATGTAGAAGAGATTGAACTGTCACCATTGATTGAAAACCCAAAAAAAAACAAAAAAACAAGAGTAGATGAATCACAGCTTTGTCACACTAAAATAAAAATCAAGAAAAATGTAAATGCACTTGTCGATTTTGGGTTATATTAAAATTTGATTTTAGACCACGTTGTGAAGAGGATTAGATCGGAAAGATATGAACACTTGCATTCAATTCATTAGGTTAGGTAAAAAGGGTGTAAAAATTCAAATATCTAAGCAAGTTAATTTTGCTATATTTTATGTTATATTAATTGGGTTGAAGCACATGTAATTCTGTTTTATGCATTTGATTATTTTGGAAGTTCTTATGTGTATCTTGGAAATTATCTCCACAAGATGGAAACTTATATATTTAGGATATAGTTATGGACATTTTTAAGCTAAGAGACCATTCAAGTAGATAAGAAATATGGCGTATTCATTTTGAAGAATGAGATGGTGAGAAAATTCAAACGTAGAGGATGCTAATGATGCTAATGATTGGTCGAAAGATTCAAACAAATTATTCGTCATTTTTTTGTGATTGGAGTTTTGCTTTTAAAACTACACAAAATAGATTGTGCAAAAGTTAAAAATATTTGTTCTTTGAATTATCAGGTGAAGCTCTTTATGAAATGAAACAAAATTAAAATTCAAGAAGACTTAGACTATGAACTAAAGATTAGAATTTTACACAGTTTTCTTTTGGAGGAGCCTAAGATGCAATAGAAAATGAGTTACTTCATCACCTTTGTGTATTGTGACAAGTATTCTTTTCCAAAATGAGTTCAAAACCACCTCCAAATCCCATGTTGAGATAGGGAAAGCTCCCTTAAAAATTTAGAAAATTGCATTAATTGCTTACATAGCAACCTCCACTTCAACTAGTCAAATCGGTAACTTCTATAGCTTTCTTGGATACCAAAATAGGCAAGTATTACGAAGTGCACTAGGGTGCCCAAATTTGAAATACATGAAATGACAATCTTCCATATGAAAGATCATGGAAGGAAAGTTTCTTTTCAACTCCCAAGTTTGATGCCAAAGTGGAATATTGTTAGGATTTTCCTTCTAGATGCCACTGACATGTTTCAATCTCCTATGCAACCTAAAAGCATTAGGACTTGGCCAAACACTTATTAAATATTTAGTCCTTATTACATAATTTATTCACCTAAACTATCTCACTTAGAACTTATCATAAAAATTAAATTAAATATTTTTGGTTAACATCAGATTACTCTGACATCCTTGGATGCTCCTACATCAAACATAGTAGGACAATTTTGTGAGCTTGGTTTCACAAATTTGAGTTGAATGGTAGAACCATCCTTTGAGCTTGTAAATAACCTGTAGCAGACTCCATTACTGAATTAATGATGCAGTCAAGGTTGGAGGATCCAATAAAGAATTGTCCAAACTTGCAGCCAACAATAAAGACACACATCCAAAACTCAACAAAACAGAGATACAACAACTTATATCAATTCATATTCATTTCAGATTCAACAACATGCAACATGCCGCGCTGTAAGGCTTTCCCCATTACGGCCAAATACAAAGATACAATTCAAGATCAACTACAGATCTTCTGCAAACATACGACACACGATCTAGATTCTTAGAACTAACACTTCGGTCTGCTCTCTAATCTGATCTCTCATCTCTTCTATATTTTCCCCTAAACTAAGAACAAATACAACTTAAATACAAAAGCAATCAAGAGGTCGACCACAAAATCAAACATTGGAGAAACCCCCGACCTAGATTTAGGTCCACACAACCACCAATGAAAGATCCACCATTAATGCGGCAATCAAAATTAAATGCAGAAGTCGGCTACCAAATTCAACTCCAAAATACACAACTCGGGCAAAGGATGACCGAGCAACAGATTGACTCGGGCCAAGCATCACCGAGCAACAGAAGACAAACCCGAGTGCCAGAAAATGAACCTGGAACAAGCATGCCCGAGTGACAGAAACCCGAGCAATAGAAAACCAAGCATGCCCGAGTGACAGGACCCAAGCAACAGAGAAACAAAGTGTTTCGCCGAGCAGTCTCCAAACAAGCTAGAGAACAAAAGAAAACATATTTTTGGTTGAGCAAGATTGCCAAGGATCCTAGGATGCTCCTGCATCAGACACCCCAGGTAAAGAAGATGTTCCCATAAAGGAAATCATGAAACATCCTAAGGGTATCAGAACAGGTATCCCATACTTGTTCTTAACCCATATCTCCTTTTGCCTTTCATTCCATGCTGTCTTGATTCTGTCCATTGTCTCATCCGACAAATTCATCAGTCCAGAACTTCTCTCATATCTCCTGCTTGCAACTGACAGTAGTTGACATCGATCATCCTTGATACCATCAGTGTTATGATGAACCACATTCACATCCGACTGACTAATCAACTCACTATCATCCACATCTTCGTGTGTCACTAGCGTCAACATCTGTTGCATCACCTTAGTCAAATATGTTATCTATTTCTCCATCTCTGTAAGTTCCTTAGAGATATCATTCTCTTTCCCCTTCAGATTCTCCTTCCCTTCATCCATTGGAACAGGTTCGCCAACCCCCTTCTCCTTAGGTTTGTCATTGTCATTCAGACAATATTTTATAACTCCACATCTTTTAGTTCCTCCTCCCTGCAAAGGTATTAGTTTATGCTTGGTTCCACCCTGTCTCACAACATAGGTATTTGCACAACCATCAAACATAACATGTCTGTCATACTGCCAAGGTCTACCGAGCAACAGGTGACAAACATCCATAGGTAATACATCACATAGTATCTCATCATAATAAGATCCAATCTTAAAATCAACAAGGCATTTCTCCTCAATCCTAACCTTAGACACATCTTGTATCCAACTAATCTGATAAGGATTAGGATGTTTTCTTCTTCCCAAATTTAACTTACTAACCATCTCTTCTGAAACAAAGTTCTCAAAACTGCCACCATCAACTATGACATTACATACCTTATCCTTGCACTTACATCTGGTTCTGAATAGTGTTCTTCTGATCAACTTGTTGTGAGGGAAGTAAAGTTCTAAGCAGAAGATTCATATTTTCCACCTCAGGTTCATTCTCGGCAACTTCATTCACCACAACATTTCGGTGACTACCAACCTTCTTATCTGCATGGGAACATTCATATGACTGATGTCCTTCTCCACAGTTGTAACAAGTACCCCTGAAGACACCTCTACCTGTTCTCCTTGGTTCAACAGGTTTTGGTTCCTCCTCAGCTCTAGGTTTATCTTTTACTGACTGTTCTTGCTTCTCTTTCCCTCGGGAATTACCATAGTGTCTTCTCTTCAACTTATCTTCTGCATTCAGTGCATACTGACAAGCATCTTCCACATAATCAATCTTCAACATACCAATCTCATCTTGGATATCGAATTTTAGGCCATTAACATACCTCGCCACCTTTTCTTTAGAAAGTTCTCTATGTCTAGACCGAATTGTCAACTTGTAGAACTCCTCGGTATAATCTTCTACAGTCATCTCTTTCTGTTTCAGATTCTGCAATTTCTTAAACAGCTCAAGTTCATAGTCAACAAGAATGAACTTAGCCTTTAGCTTTGCCACCATCAACCTCCACTGATTGATCTTCATCTCACCTTCTTCTTCTCGGTCCCTTTGCAATTCTTTCGACCATAGAGCAACATGCCCTTTCAACTTAGTCTGTGCCAACTTTACTCTAAGCAGATCTTTAATGTCTTCCAACTCAAAGTAGTCTTCCAACTCACCGATCCAATCAATCAGATCCTCAGGCTTTAGTGTACCTGAGAAATTGGACACCTCCATTCGATAACTTGTACTCAATCGAGCTTCAGATCTCTGCAACTGACCATACCTGCTTCCTCTAGATCTCGCCATCCGATCAGTTCTGTCATCTCCACTAGATCCAGCAGCTTCAAAATCTTTAACAACTTCTTCATAACCATCATTCATTCTAGGACCTCTCTGTAATCCAACATTTCTGATACCTTCTATGATTTCATTCTTCATTGCCGCCATCTTAGATCTGAATCTTTCTGTTATCCTCACCTCCATCTCCTCGGAAAGATCTGCTATCACCCTAGGGTCCAATCTTCTTAGAGGCATCTCTCCAGGTCTTCAAAAACCCTAAGCTCCACAAGCAACAAACCATATCAACCTTTGCTCTGATACCACTTGATGCAGTCAAGGTTGGAGGATCCAATAAAGGACTATCCAAATTTGTAGCCCACAATAAAGAGACAACAGAAACTCAACAACACAGAGATATAGCAACTTATATCAATTCATAGTCATTTCAGATTCAATAACATGCAACATGACGGGCTGTAAGGATCTCTTTGTAATCCAACGTTTCTGATACCTTCTATGATTTCATTCTTCATTGCCGCCATCTCAGATCTAAATCTTTCTGTTATCCTCACCTCCATCTCCTCGGAAAGATCTGCAATCACCCTAAGGTCCAATCTTCTTGGAGGCATCTCTCAAGATCTTCAAAAACCCTAAGCTCCACAAGCAACGAACCATATTAACCTTTGCTCTGATACCACTTGATGCAATCAAGGTTGGAGGATCCAATAAAGGACTGTCCAAATTTGTAGCCAACAATAAAGACACACAACAAAAACTCAACAACATAGAGATATAACAACTTATATCAATTCATATTAATTTCAGATTCAATAACATGCAACATGCCGGGTTGTAAGGCCTTCCCGGTTACGACCAAATACAAAGATACAATTCAAGATCAACTACAGATCTTCTACAAACATACAACTCATGATCCAGATTCTCAGATCTAACTCTTCGATCTGTTCTCTAATATGATCTCTCATCTCTTCTATCTGTCCCCCTAAACTAAGAACAAATACAACTTAAATACAAAAGCAACCAAGAGGTCGGCCACAAAATCAAACATTGGAGAAACCCCTGACCTAGATGTAGGTCCCCACAACCCCCAATGAAAGATCCACCATTAATGCTGCAATCAAAATTAAATGCAGAAGTCAACCACCAGATGCAACTCTAAAATACACAACTCGGGCAAAGGATGACCAAGCAACAGAGTGTCTCGGGCCAAGCATCATCGAGCAACATAAGATAAACCTGAGCGTCAGAACATGAACCCGGAACAAGCATGCCTGAGAGACAAAAACCCGAGCAACAAAAAACCAAGCATGCCCGAGTGACAGGACCCGAGCAATAAAGAAACAAAGTGTTTCACGAAGCATTCTCCAAACAAGCTAGAGAACAAAAGAAAACATATTTTTGGTTGAGAAAGATTTCCAAGGATCCTAGGATGCTCCTGCATTAATTAAGTACCTCAAATGAGTTCTTTGTCTTTTTCTAATACCTAGCTGGAACAAGCATCCTTCTCTTTTGACAACCCTATTTTGTACTCATATTCTTCAACATGGAATCAACTTTTCCATAGCTTGACACCCTCATTAAATGTAGCTCTCACTCTTCACCAATCTTGTAGGGTTCAACCCACCATTATTCAACCACCTACACCAATAAGCACCTACACTATACTTTGTAACAACATATAAATCTTTCTCTACATGAATAATTCTTTTGCATTCACTATCTCATTCATCACATCATGCAAATTATCCTTTTTAAATTCAATGAAATAATAATTTACCTTTCCACCATCTATTGCAACTTCACCTTCATTTTCTTCCTCCATGCCTTCAACAAGTTATGCAACTATACCATCTCCCTTTTCTACAATCAATGTTTCTTAGTTTGCTACTATTGCTTTAATTCACGAGTCTAAGGAAGTTAAGGTAGCGAAACAACTTCCTACACTACTAACCTTGAGAGGAGGGTTATGTATTTTTTTTCTAGATCTTTAAAATAGTCACTGAAACTTGATAGAAATGAACATAAATAACATGCATACCACAACATAGTGATTTGCGTGGAAAAATCTTTTCACCAAAAAATACCACACCAGAATTTGCCCAATCTATTATTCATAAATAAAAAATAGATTACAATATACTTGTAGAGCAAGCTTCTCATAGGAGAATCACTAACCAAAGATTGGAATGTAACTCCATAGCTATAAGTCTCTTACACACCACCTCCATCTCGTACACCTAATATATATAGGAGATATAATACAGGGAATTGTGAAACAATGTAACAAAACCATTTGCTAAAACCACCCAAAAAGTGGCATCCATCTTATCTTCAATTCAAGATGCCCTATGATGTGTCAAAACACACAACAACATATGTAACTCCCTTTTACAACTCATTTATGCATTAATGTTTTTATATTTCCTATTTCAAGAGACCCAACTTTTAGAGATCATAACTTTTGAACTGGGTGTCCAATGGACAAACTATTTGAAACGACAAAAATATCATTATATACTTTATCAAGCTATAACCCGCTATGTTGGTTATGGAATCTTTTGGTTTTTTTTGGAGCCTCTAAGACCTTTAGAATTGACTTCAAAACTTCCGTTCACAAGTTTTAAAAATGAAAACTTTAATTTCTTCAAATCTAGAGAATCTTGCAACGACAATTTATCGACATACTTATCTAGCCAATCCGAAGCTTTGGGGAAATTTTTTAGACCAATTTGTGCTCAAATTTAAATGTATTATGAATAGTAATCTTATGCAAATGTAAGGTTGAGAGACCATTTCCCTAACATTCTCCCACTTGCCAAAAATACTTTGAGAGAATGAAGTACCTACACCATAATTTATTTGCTAGGGACCATGAGGCCCATAAATTCGAAACACCATATGAACTTCTCTGTGCTCACAACCTTAGTTAATAAATTTGTAAAATTCATCAGAGTCTCTACCTTAATCAATTTCACCTTGCCATCCTTGACTATATCTTTGACAAAATAATACTGAACATCAACGTGCTTGGTCCTGGTATGAAAATTTGGGTTTGTAGTTAAGCAAATCACACTTTGGCTACCACAATAAACTGTCAGTGCTCCTTATTTTGCTCTAATATCTGAACACAATCTCTTAAGATAAATGACTTCTTTACAAGCACGAGTAGCTATTATATACACAACTTTAGTAGTGACAAAATAACATCCTGTCACTTATTCATCCAACTAATCGCACCACCAAATAAAGTAAACACATAAGCATTGGTAGATCTTCTATCTATATCACATGCTTAGTCTGAATTGACATAACCATGAATATTAAGATAAATCTCATCTCTTATTAAATTACCATGATAACACAATATTTTGAGGTATCATTCAAATACATGAGGACTCTTTTAACTGCATCCCAATGAACTATATAGACATATATTTGGAAAGAACTCCCACTGCTTGGGTAATGTCTAGTCTAGTACAGACCATAACATACACCAAACTTCCAATTGCACTTTGGTAAGGTACTCTGCTCATGTCTTCCATCTCTAATGGGGATGTAGGACAACCTAAAATACATAACTTTATTCCAACTATAAAATGAATACATAATGGTCTACAATTATGTGTGAACCTTTGTAAAATAGAGTTCACATACTTACTCTGACCAAGCCATAATTTTTTGTTAAATCTATCTCTTTTAATTTTTTTCCTAATAATGTGCATATACCAAGATCTTCCATTTCAAATTTAGTAGCAAACTAAGACTTTAGTTTTCAAATCACTCCTTTCCCTTCATGAATAAATAACATATCATATACATATAATAAAATGTATAAAAATGATCACGACTAGTTTTGTAATAAAGATAATGATATGATTTAGAATGGTCAAATTCCAAACTCAACACAAATGCATCAATTTTATGGAACCACATCCTAGGAATATGTTTGAGGTGATACAAAGATTTCTTCAACCTATAAACCAAATTAAATTTACCTTTTACCATGCAGTGCTTTGGAAACAACAATAGAGAGCAAAAATCTAATGGATATCATTTTTGCAATAAGAGAAAATATTTCACCATAATCAACACCCTCTACTTGAGAGTAGCCTTTCACAACCAAACATATTTTATGCTTCTCAATACCTCCATCTCAACCAATATTTTTCCTAAACACCCATTTGTAACTAACATTTTTTTGTCCTTTGGGAAATGGTATAAGATCCCATGTATCATTCTTTTTCAAAGATGCAATTTCTTCATCATTAACATTTTTCCAAGATTCCACATCATTCATATCTGATGCCTCTTCTATAAATCTAGGTTCATCCATGTTAGCATTTAAAGCATAAATACATCTTCAATCATTAGGTAAATACTTTTTAGGTGGTAGTCCATGCCTTGTAGACCTTTAAACAAGATGAGTTGAAGTTTTTCCTCTTTCGAAGATTTAGAGCTAGATGAGATCTCCTCAACTTATCGTCTATCTAGGGGTCTTGACTCAACTTTCTCAAGCGTAGAAGGATGTTGAATCACATCTTCCTTTTTAGTTGTTTGTGGTTGTAATGTAATAGAAGGTTTAGTTTCTCTAAAAATAACACTTCTACTTATTGATGGGCCTTTCAAATCAATTGATAGGGGAGACACATGTTTCTGCCCTTCTCTTCCTAAAAGTTGGATGAGAGGGAATCTCAATCCTCCCAAGTTCTAGGGTATTAGGACACGACAATGTTGGGACAACTAAGTGGACATGGAGCTCTTATATTCAAGGGGCATGTTGGTTAAGTGAGCAGTGAAGGAGAGAACCATTGAATTCCAAACTCTTAACATAAAATGAAAGAACAAAAGATAGTTTAGTGTTTAAAGAACAAGAAATACTTATATTCCATTAATACATATCATCAACTAAATCTAAGAAAGATTTAGGTATATTTTACCATTAGTATATTTGATCAACAATCATAACGTATTATGAAACTAAGATTTAAGCACACAATATTCCCTCCATATTTCCACATTTAACATTCATAGATCATTAATATGCAATAAACAACTAAGGACTAGAAAATTTCAAAATATATAAGCATATATCAATTCTTGGACGAAAAACGATATGTAGCTAGAAGAATACTGATCATAAACTGATGTGTATCTTTGGGTAGGTAAGGTTCAGATGATTCTTTACATTAATCTTCAAGATAATACCAACAAATAATTGATATTCTCTTCATACAACATTCATAAAGTGCATTTTCCAAATTAAAAGGAAACTTAGAACAAAGTTTTAAAAAAATTCTAGAAATATCTAAGAGGTGCCTCAAATATTTAATTTGCAGACCATAATAATGGCCTCTAATTTTACATTTATTGGGATCCAATCACTTTTCCAAGGAAGAGAAAAAATGTCATCCCCAAAAATCTCAGATCCTAAGAAAGATATAATGTGCACGCTATCTTTTATACTTCATACGTTGCCAAAACCTGTACTCTCACCTTAAATGAAAAAATGGTGCTTTGTTAGAAGGATCAAGTGAAGTCTACAACGTACTTTGTATGTGTTGCCATTGTAGAGTCTAAAGTTTACTTTGGTCATGGGAGGGTATGGTACTTTACTGCATGACATTAAATATGGGGCTGATGGAGGTCTAACATGGAATGACTACCCAACCATCGAGATGTGATAAGTGGCCTTGTTTTTTTCTCAAAAGATAGATTGCGAGAAGATCTATAACCTTGGAGGTGTGTAGTGTGTTGTTAGTAAAACATTTCTCCCATGCAAAATTTTTGAGTAACATATTTTATGTATATTGTTGATTGCATATTGAATTTTGAACCTTGAACCTAGCGGTTCAAAGTTCAAAATTCACACCTTGTCAAAGTTACTTAAAGTGTTCGTCGTCCTTTCTTTGTCGAGGAAGACGAGTCTTGATTGCAGTGTAAATTGTCAATCGTATATTGAATTTTGAACCTTGAACCTCCCATTTCATAGCTCAAAGTTCAATATTAAATTCACACTTCACCCAGTAGCTTCTTGTCATACACCCCACTTGCCCGATGTCATGTGTCTTCGTAATCTTGAATTTTGAACTTGTATTTTTCGGTTCAAAGTTCAAATATTTTTGTGCAACATGCATGTGAGATGTTTTAGCTGCGAAGTGCGTAAAATTATTGGAGGCATTATGAACTATGAACTTTGAACCCAATCTTTTATGGTTCAAAGTTAAGTTTTCAAAGTGCAATAATTGACATTATCAAGCGACCCATGCCAAATCTTCCCATATCCGCAAGAAGTGTTCGACAAGACAGTTGGAGTGATGCCATGTCATCTTAAGCGCAAGTGAAGCAGATTTGAAGCACGGTGATTAGACATCTGCATTAAAAGTGGCATGGAATGATTAAGGTTTGTCAGGCGCTCATAATTACAAATTAAGGCAAATGAAGCGAGCGGGTATTAAATTTCTTTCCTAAGCTCTTTTCTTTCTAAAAGCAATCAATTGGAAGCAGTAACTGGAGAAGGAGAGAAACGAGGTAATTGCAAGAGCTAGGAGCCGAGTAACGGTGAGTTCACAGAAAACTTCTTAGTATTTTGCTTTAAATATTAAGATAGTCTGTTCAGGAGGAAAGATTTTGGGTCTTTTTCATGTTATAGTTGCTTCATTTATCTTTTGAGGTTATCCCCTTTCAGTTTTAATATGTTTAACCCGAAGGTGAAGTTTGTAAAGGAGAATAAATTTTCTCCCATTAGTAGTTGCGTCCCTGATATGAGAGATACCACCCTAGTAGATGAAGACATAGGGAAAATTCTTCGCTAGTTGAGAAATGCAGAGGCAGGGTCCATGGTTGCTTGAATTGCAGAAAGCGGATTGTTAGAAGCCGTTGGTTTTCTTGAGGTGACTCTGTGCCCAAAATTGGTAATGGAATGCCGAAATAGGTATGACAGAGAAAATAGGTGTATTCGCACCTCTTCCAAAGAAGTATTTGTGGCTATAAGCAGACAAATAGTCACGACGGCATTGCGAGTTCCTCCAATAGATATTTATGGTGATTGGAGTGTGAAAAAGGCTCACATAGAATTTAATCAGAATAGTAAGGATTAGAGTAACAACATTGCTAGAGATTGGTTGTTAAAACCTGAGAAACGAGGTTCCCATCTGCCTAGACATATAAAGAAAGACCATCTGGTCAGAGAGATCCAAGATTTGGTTGTAATGTTAAATAGGTAAAGGGTAACCCTAATGACGCTCTTTGGGAGGATTGGATGTATGTCTTCATTCAAACTATCTTAAGTGAAGGAAAGTATGTGGATTTGGCTAAAATAATTACTGAGAAACTTCATGAAGATTTATCCCAATCAGCAGAAAAGTCAAATCTCTATATGTCTTCATACGTCTTTTACACCCTTGACATTTGCAAAGATTGGGATGGTTTGAAAAATGAGACATGGGAGGAAAACATGATGATCTATGAATATCACCCCTGGCTCCAGAAGAAGAGGAACCCTATGAATTTTTGAAGAGTTCAAGATACTTTCTTCTCTCGACTGGTTTTTGAATTGAGAGGAAAGGTTAATTCCAGATTCTTTGAGGAAGCCATGGAAATGGTCAAGATTTATGGTAGTTATTATATTCAATTACAACTTTCAGTTACCTTAGAGTTGGAGGCTTTAGTGGAGAACCTTTGAAATTACCTAGATACTGCCTTGACAAGTATGTGTTGCTGGAAGTTTGTAGATAGTTACTTCAGGTAGAAAAAAAATACAAACTCAAGAGAACTATTGGTTCCCTGTTTCAAATTGAGCTGGGTCATTACAAGTTTAGATTGTTGCATAGTACATTTTCCTTGGATGTATAATTGGGGGTGATGAATCTCCAGTTTTATCAAAAAATAAGCTACTTTGATAGTAAGCATTTTGTAGGGAGTCATTTTAAAGTTGATGCTACTTTTCTTCATCAGCCAGAACTGGAAGATTACTGGGATGACTGTGCCAATAAAATGGAGGTATTAAGAAGACTGCATTCTAGGTTTACCCTAAGACAAATCATTTCCCTTCATTTTTCTTTTAATATTAAAGGCCAAGATATTGAAGATGAAGAAAATGTATTGGAATCTGACTATATTGAGCCAAATGAAGATACAATTATTAGAAAAACAGACTGGACCAAAAATGAAGATGAGGATTTAGATGCTTTACTCAGGAATTTTTTCAAAGGACAAAGAGGTGGCTTAAAGGAAAAAATAAGAAAAAGAAGCAAGAGACAACTGGACCAAAAACCAGAAAAAGCCCAAGAACTTCAAAAGCTCAGTCCTTACCCATACTTACTAATAAAGTTGAAAATTTTCTTTCTGCAGGTAATAAAAAATCCGAAGTAGTCGTCCTCCCAAAAGATCAGGTAGAAACTCTTGACAAACCTGTAAGGGTCGCCAGGGTATAAAGCAAAAGAAAAGAATAGTCTAGTAAAGCTGCTTACAACGACCTTTATCCAAAAACTCAGGAAGGTAGTGTAGAAGCCCAAACACAACCCAAGATGGATAGTAATCCAATAACTACTCCTGAAACTAGAAATAATGAATATGTAGGCCAATGTGATTTATCAGTGCTAATAACGTCTCCACCCAGTCTCCAACAAGTATATCCACCCCAAAATCTCCGAATTCGCTGGAGTTATCACTAAATAAGAAGAGGAACATCATTCCCATGTCAGCCCCTATTGGAGACCTAGTAAGCAAATATCTGGGAAAAATGGCAATGACCAAAAAGCGAAAGACAAAGACCGTGTTTGATGTAGATTCAGAAACTGGCCATTGGGTTGCAAAATTTTTTAAACCAAATTATGATAAGACCAAGGAAGAAGTCATTGAGCATGACTTTACTGTAGAGAAAATAGACCTGGGCTTAGCCACAAGAGATGTTGATTTGAAGATTCTTAATTCAACCAACAAAAAGATCAACCATAGGGTGTGGAAAGATGCAAAGGACAAAGTAAAATTGAAACAAGCACTCAGTGGGATGGAAGAATATATCCAACAACTACAAAGACCTATACCTCAACCCTTGTCCATGGTCCCAATTAACCTTGATGTTAAGTCTCCAGAGAACCAAAGTTTCCTTGATTAGGTGCATAAAGAAAGGTCAGTGTCTAGAAATTTCTTCAGTTGGATGAAGAAAGTCATCAAGGAAATCACTGAGTTTTCTCATAACTTTGAAAATATATCCAAAAGGTCTGGCAGTTTGATCACAGCGGTAGAAAAAGAGGTTGAAACATGGAAAAAAGAGAGGGATTGGCTGGAGACTAAAATAATAAACATGGAAGAGGTCTATACCTATGACATAGACAAGTTCCTTGCAGAAAAGGCAGTGCCTAGTGTTGAAAAGAATTCATTGTTTGTGACTAAGGCTAATATGGAGTGGAAAGGATTTCTTTATGAACATGCCATTGAAGAATCCACTCAAATTATTCAAACACTAAGTTGTGTTAAAGAGGTCATGAACACCCAGATCAATTGTTTGAGCAAGTTAATTGGGTATGAAGCAAAAACTAAAGCTGATATGGCTAAAATGCTAGCTTCTTTTGAAAAGAAGATGGAAGAGTTGAAAACAACTGAAGAAATAGAAGTAAAAGGCATTACAATGATTGCTTAGGTGGAATCGTTTATGGTCATTGGTTATGCGAGGATGAAGTCGCTTGTAGACAAGCTCGAAAAGATGCAAAACTATAAAGATATCTGGGAACAGAGGTTCGAGACATTTGTCACGCCCAAATAGGAGATGCTGGCAAGATTTGTGACAAATTTTAAGGAATGGAGTGCTTCACGAGACGCCACCAAGGATTCAGATGACAATGCAGTTAAAAATAACCAATCAATTAATTAGTTTTGGTTGGAAAAGTTTATCTTCATAGTTTAATTTTAGTTAAGCTATTTCTATGGATAGTTGGTTACTGAAACTAAATAGCCTTGTGTGGCTTTATATACTATTTTTGATGACCATTTGAGAGTCGGTTCTCTGGTTCTGAAAGACAATTGTTATACTATTCTATTTTCTGGTATTTTCTCATATTTATACTATGAAGACTTTGGACATACATATATATAATATCAGTTGGTTTATAGCAGATTGCAATGTTTTTCTTCAATAAGTTGGTTGATGAATGTATGACTCTAATTTCAGTTGGAGTTGAATGTTATACTACTTTAATCTGTGTGTGTATGTTCCTCAGTTTTCATGAGTCATTTTTCAAATTGTGACATAAGATTGAATCGAACTTTGAAAAACTTACCTTGTTAGATTAGAGTCATTCGGCTTTGATATCTGAATCTTTCTAAAAGCATTTTATTACGAGTTTATAGTAGAATATTGTTGGCCTTTTTATGCTTTCTGGTTAAAAGTATTCCATATTTGATTCTTTTATAACAAAGGTTATAAAGATAAATCTTTATAGAAGGTAGCTTCTCCTTAGAAGAAAAGAGTTTAGTCATGAGAGACTAACTCAATTGTTAGTGATAATTTTCTTTCTGAATTCAGGTTCAAGAGTCATTTCATTCATTTATTGCAAGAGAAGGAAAATATGTTCACTAACAGATTTTTGGCGACTCAGCTGGGGAGTACGTTGTCAAGAATACCAGTATGCAATTTTTTTTTTTGTAAAAGAATAAGTCATGGTGTTGCCTGTTGATGTTATACCCGGCCCAGAAAAAATCCCTCCAGTCTTACAACCTGATTTTAATTTTCTAGATACTAAAGAGGATATCATTGCTGATCTTAACGCTTTGGCTTGGAAGTCAAAAGTAAGTAACCAACAATATCAACATGTCTGGCTAGTTATAGAGGAAGAAGAAGAAATTGGAGAGTGGCTAAGGGGACTTCCTAGAGCTCAAGAGGCCGCTGTGATAGATAGGGTATCTCAAGGCCCTTAAAACCCTAAACACTAGATTCACGTCCTTACACCAGATCCCAAAGAAGGGAGGGTATTTTTGATAGATTTTACTAAGAGTTACAGAACCTTCATTTTCCAACTACTTATACTCCTAAGAAGAAAGGAAAGAGTAGAACCTCCTTTCCACCTAAAGTTTCTCCTGTGCATCTTCACATTCCCATAGTTGGCAGGCCTTAACATTATCTAGAATCCAAGCCCCACCTATTTTAACAATCTTTCCAAGCTCAGTAATGACACAACCTTGGGGGGCGATAATTGGTCCTTTAAATGTAGGAGGAAATCATCCCTTACCAAAGGGACCTAGAGATATCTTACCTAAGTATTATGGTAATGGAAAGGTCTCTATAGATGATCACTTGAATGCTTTTAACACTGCTTATGGAGTTTTGGTTGTCCAACATGAGGATGTGGCAATCAGGTTATTTGTGCAAACCCTCGCCGAGTCAGCTACTGATTGGTTCTATCATTTACCAAATGGTCATATTACTGATTGGAATTCTATGAAAACAACCTTTGAGTCATGTTTCAAATCTGCCAAAGATTAACATTCACTCCTACTCCAGTTATCCCAACTAAAAAAGGAAATTCATGAACCGATGAGAGAATTTGTAGCCAAATTCAACAAGATTCTCTATCAAATCCCTAATGCCAAGAGACCTAATGATAAGAACCAAAAGGGTTTCTTTGTCAATGCCATGCCACCTGACATAAGTTCTCAGTTGAGATGGGATAGAGATGCAGATTTAGCTGTAGCCCAACGCTTGGCGGTAGAACTTGAAGATGATTTAATTACAACAGGAAAATGGAAACAAGAAGTGCAGACATCGACCAATCAAGCATATACCTTTGGTTCTACAGACCCAGTGGTGTAGAGGCTGATTAATGATATGATATCCATTAAAAGGCAATTACCTAAATCAACACCCACTCCATATCAATATATTCCTCATAAATACCCAAACCAAGGAACAAGAAATTATGGGAAACAATTTAATGCTTTGCCAAACCAACAAAGGCTTCAAATTGAACTTCCTCCTGCTAGAAGTAACATGTGCATCTTTTATTTGACTGATGAACATGATGGAGACACATGCCCTGAAATGGCGCGGTACAAACAGATGGAAGCCAACAAAAAGACCATTCAAGAAATCCTTGTAAATGAAGAGAACTCTGGAGGACATGGCGACTCTGTAAATTACTACTTGGAGTATGAATCTGATTCAGACCATGGTGGTGATATTCTATTCACTCTGGAGGACCCTTCCTATTCAGTTCTTACCAAAGGTCAACAAGGTGGCAATGTTAATAATCAATTTTTATCTCCATTCCAAAACAAGAAGGATAAAGAGAAGATGAAACAAGTTGGAAGAAGCTCAAAGGTAGAAGGAAACGCATCACTAGAGGTAAAGATTCTTAAAAATTTAGACCATGAATCTACCTTCAATTTTATTGATTTTTGTAAGTCTTCTAAAATCTAGATTTCTCCTGCTAAGTATTTGAGGTTAAATCCCGATGACCTAGATAAATTAGTAGATTATGTGAAAGGTTCTCCATCTGGAGTTACAAATAGTCACACAAATGCTGTATCTACTCATGAGACTCCTTTGGACCTTAAACTAGGTCCATCTGAAATCAAAGAACCTATCATTAACCTGGGATCCTCAAAGCCTTCTCATGTAATAGGAAAGCCATAACCTTTTTATGTATCATTGTTTATTCATGGCCACAAAATCAACAACTGTATTATAGACTCTCGGGCTTCAGATAATATTATTCCCTCTTCTATAGCAAAAGCCCTTGACTTACCCCTAACCAAAAGTTTTGGTAAATTTTATTCAATGGATTCTAAACAGGTTCCCCTACTTGGTCAAATTAAGGATGCACAAGTTTCTTTAGATTCTTTCCCAAACAAGAGGTTAAAATTGACCATCTTAGTCGCTGACATACTTGCCAGTTATGGCATGTTATTGAGTAGAACCTTTTACAGAGACTTAGGTGGAAAAATCAAGTTGGATTGGTCACACGCAATTGTCCCCATCGACAACCAAAAGGTTATTTTTGCAGCCCGAAACCAAATCAAAGTATACGATGTTTCCTTCTGAGGACCCTAGGTCTCAGATTTTGTACCAAGAGACTAATTTTTTTAATTATGTAATTTTCCTGAAGCTGATATTGCAGATCTAAAATCCTCTAATGATGAAGGGCTATGGACACTTGAATTTGATGGAAGTTGTTCCTCTACAGGTTCTGGCACAGGGGTGGTTTTGATATCTCCATCTGAAGAAAAATTGCCTTATGCTTTTAAGCCGGAGTTTGAGAATACTAATAACACAATCGAGTATGAAGCATTACTATTCAGAATTTAAGAAGCAAAAAGGAAAGGTATTAAGATATTGAAAGAAAAAAGTGACGTAGATTTGATCATGAATCAGGTAAGAGGGATGTATGGAGTGAGAAATGAAAGGATGAAACACTACATGAATAGATTCTGGGATGAATTTGAAGGGTTTGAAGCATTTTCAATTGAAGCAGTGCCTAGGGAATGGAATTCTAGAGAGGATGTTTTGGCTGGCTCTACAACACTATTAATTCCTCATCCTAACTTTGATAATGATCACTACACCATAGAGATTGTTCATAGGCCCAATGTACCTAATAATACTAATTATTGGCAAGTTTTCAGTGATGATTCTCATGTGTTGACATTCCTACAAGGTATTGAGAAGTTCTCTTCGGTGTTCTTCGAGGGATCAAATTTCAAATGTCGAGAATTTTGTGTCGATAAGGAAGTCAACCAAAAAGAAGATATTATTCAAATGAAAGGCAATCATATCCCTAAGGGCCTTGTGATAATGCAAAGTTTGTTTGATCGCAGTGAGTGCTTTATTGGTCAAGTCAATGAATCCAGTAACAAAAAATCCAATGATTTTGAAAGACTAAATATTGGGAGTAATGAAGATGCTAGATTTGTGAATTTGGGTACAAGTTGCAATCCTAAGGAGAAAACCATATTCACAACATTGTTAAAGGAGTTCAAGGATGTATTCGCTTGGTTGTATGAAGACCTAAAGGATTTCAGGAAAGGACAATTTCAACATCATATTCCCCTGAAACCTGAAGCCAAACCATTCAGGCAAAAGCTGAGAAATTACAATCCCAAAGTAGAAGATGCCATCTTTAGAGAGGTGGATAAGATGCTTAAAGCCAGAATAATTTAAAAAATCCATCATTCTACTTGGGTGGCGAACATAGTACCATTTTGCAAGAAAAATGGGGAGATTCGAATCTGTGTTAATTTTTGAAATTTAAATCAATCTAGCCTAAAAGATAATTTTGCCCTACCTAACATGGATCACATTTTGCAAATGGTAGCTGGATTTTAGATGATGTCTATGCTGGATGGATTTTACGAATACAACCAGATCAGTGTGGCTCCTAATGACCAGCATAAAACAATGTTTGCTACTCCTTGGGGCACGTTTGCATACAATCGAATGCCTTTTGCCCCGATTAATGTAGGTGCCACTTTTCAATGGGCCATGAATTCCTCTTTTGGTCACAGGCAGGGTAGAAGCTACTCCTTTAGAGCAGTAGGCCTATGATGGGGCAGTAAGAGAGGTGAATCAGACCAAGATCCTAGAGGACAAAGTAGATGGTGTGAATGGTTCATGTGAAGGACCAAAAGAAAAAGCAGATATGCATGTGAAGATAAACCAAGAGGAGTCAGAGTATGAGGATACTCATGAAGATGACAAGATTGAGAAGAAGATAGTGAAGTGTGGGACTAGAGAAGAAAGGGCTGATGAAGTTGAGATGACAGAGGTTAAGAAGGAAGGTTGTGATAAAGTGGTTGAGTGTATGTATGAAGGAATCCAGGTTGGGATAGTCAAGTGCCCATTAAAGATTACTTTTGAAAAGAGACATGATAGGACTATGAAGAAATCTATTGATGAAGTGTTTGCATGCCAAAGAGGATGGCATTGGGATGATGAGTTGAAGGAGGTCTCAGAGATGAAAAGGGCCTTGGAGAGTGAAGAATCAAATCTCTTAAAGACAACATTGAAGGAGGAAGCCACAGGTTGGCATAAGGAGATGAAGAGGAAAGTTGTGTAGCATGTCAAAAGGCTTCTTGCAGAGATGAAACTACTGTAGAGAGAACTCACTGAGAGGGTTAATGGAGTTGGTTGTGGGAAATCAATACAAAATACTAAAGACAAAAAGGATACAAGCAGTCAAAGTCTTGAAGACAAGACAAATTTGTGGAATGAGTTTGATGCCATAGTTGAGGAATGACATAGAAAAGGTGGTATAGTGGAAGAATGCCTAGAACATGGGCATGAAGATGTAAGAGCAGATGGTCATGAAGAGACCTTAGTGAGTGAAGTGTCTAAAAATGTGGAGATCTCACAAGGAGTATGTGAGTGAGAAGATGAAGTGTGGAACCAAATGAAGGGAGGAGTGGAGTACCAAACATATGTTTTGGTGAATAAGAAAGATTTGATCATTTTTATTTTTAAAACTTTTGTGATAGGATTTCAGGGATATTATGTTATTAATCATGAAGATGATGATGTTGCGAACATCTATGGGAACATAGGTACAAAGGATGACAATCTGAGTGCATGGAATGGGCACATGATGATTGTAGGTACATGAAGGCAAGGGACAAAGGATACACTTATGTAGGTCCTCAACAAGCAGTGACTAAAAACTAGAGGAAAAGAAAGAAACTCACCAATCCAAGGGACTTGAATTGATTTGATCCTTGGGAGTATGGTGCAGGGAACCCTGACAAAGACATGAAGAGAGGGTCACATGGATGGCTCATGAAGAATGATCATAAATAATGAATGATATAAAGATCAAAATTTGAATGTAATACGGCTTGAAGCCAATTTTGTGTAATTTGATGTCATTGGATGTAATAAGCCTAAATGTATAAAGGCATGACAATGTTGAAATGATGTAATAGGAGTTGAATGCATAGGATGACACGGTAAGCCTAGAGGGATAAAGGTTAGGTCTTAGAGTAGAATAGTGGATTTAATATCATGCTAAGATCCTACATGGACAAATTTTGAAGTCCTAGAATAGAGGGAGTCAATTAAATAAATTTAGTGTTTAAAGATTTGAATATGTAACAGTTAGATTCCTCATGGAGGGAAAAGACTAAAAATAGAATATCTTGCATGCAGAGGAATCCCAATCTATTTGGATAAGTTATGGGAGTTATTCTATGTCTATGTAAGCCTTAGGAGGCATGAGGGCACAAGAAGTTAGGATAGGAATTTCATTCTGTACAGACTGCACCTGTTTGGAGCAATAAAAGTTTAGTTTCTTGCAATTTTGAAGACTTTTTTGATGTAATACTGACTCATAATCTTGGGAATGGTTGTATAATTGTTTCTCAAGAATTTTAGAGCAAGTTCAAACAAATTATAACTCTATTTTTCAATTTTGTGTTAACTGTCTTGTAGTAGTACACAGTTTTGTTTTGTCTTTCCCTATGGATTTGTAAGATCCATCCCCTTTTTGTACATACTATTTCTTGGGGATGGATCCACACTTGTAATATATTTTCCTAACACTAATAATGTAGGATTGAAGATTGGTTGTAAGAGATTATGGGTGGATAAGTGAGTTGACAATGTTGGAGGGTTAATGAGTATGGTGCATGGGTATTGCAGTAGAAGATCTAGCCTTTAGAGGGGGTATTTTTGTGTTTGAATCTGTTAAAGGATGATCCAAGGATGGTGAATCATCTATCAATTTGATGATATAGTGATTGGAGGTAAGAGATTTATCAAGCACTAGATTTTAGAGGATTTAAAACTAACAATTCTCTCTCGACCAATCATTCACTATGGGGTCAACAAGAAAACACTCAACATTCATTAGAGTGTCATAATAAAGAATTTCACATCCTAATCGATTAAGAGATTTATCTATAACAATGGTTAAACTGATACATAATGATTTTGTTCAAATACAACTCTATTTGTAGATTTTTAGATCTATGCTAAGTACATAATACCTATGATCAATTTGTTCACTTCAGTTCATCTGATTCTTTATACTCAGTTCTGCTCGGTTAATGCTCTTTCCTCTGTCACTCAGTGTTGTCTGCATAAATGCTTGGTTCCATCTTTAACCAATTTGATCATTCATGCATGAAATTTGCATGTGTGCGCATCATAGCATCATGTGATTCATAATGAATCTCTTGTCTCTTATATAGACATCATAACTCATTTAATTTCCATCCTTTAGATTTTGCCTCTTAATCTCCATTGTTGGTTTTGCCGCTTAAACCTTCCTCAACAGTTGTGTTAAAAACATGTTTCAATCTTCTTCATCCGATCTTCCTTGAATTTTCATATCCATTTGATCATCATAACAAACCTTATCATTTACCTTGGAATCATCAATTTTCTAACTCTTCATTCTAGTTAGCCTCAGTTTGATTAAATTGCTCGGTCAATACCGTGATGTGTCGGTGATTCTTAGCTCAGTTGTTACTCTGCCCGGTATACACTCTATTTACTCAGTGTTCACTGTTACTCGGTGTATACAAAACTCTTCAATTACCGACCACATAAAATTTGTTTGTTCTAGATCTTTAATCCATAATAGATGTTGTTACCATAATGATACTCAAATAAGTTGACATAGTTTACATCAATGACAATACATTAACTGATTAATGTCTATCATCATATCTGTAACTCAATTAACTATCAACAAAATGACTTCAAACATACAATCAGTTGTAGTTCATCACCTTCTCCCCTTTTCCTCTGCAATATGTTAGATTAGGTTTAGAGGTTGGTCTTAAGGCATTTGGTTGGTTCAACATTTTCACCTAGATTAAAGAGGAAGCTAACCTTTTTTAGAGATTCAATCCTACTTAGAAAGGTCCCACACTTCAGGGTTATTTTTATATTTCAAAAGGTTTCTTGGGGGTCAAATACCAAGAAAGGGTGAAATTTTTGTGACAACTTCTAGCATGCTTCATGGGACAAGTGTCAAATTTATCAAAGAAAACCCATCAATTGGCTAGTGCTCTTTTATAAATTCAGCTTCTATGATAACAAATTAGTACTGAAAAGAAAGCCGATGTTCAGATCAAAGATATCACTAAGCCGCGGGACTCGATCCAGAGCATGGAACTGCAAATGGTTGAAGTTCAGATGGAAGTTGTTTAGCTTCTATGCTGGAATGTTTTGGTTGCTGGAAGTTTTTTGTCTCCTATTTTTTGGAAGATTTTAGTAGTTCTTTGTTTTGTTTTTTTGTAATGTTCTCTACTGTTTAATCTGGGGTTTAGCCCTCTTTTGGTTTTCTATCATGTTTGACATTTCATTGTTGTTTTAGTCCTTTCTTGTCTTTCTTTCTGGTGCTTTGTAAAGCATTTCAGGACCCCTTCAAAACCTGTTGTTACCTTAATAAAAAACAAATTAGTACTGCTCTTAGCATCTCATCCTTAAAGAGGTTCTCTTCTAAGAAATTGAAAACTCTTCTCACAATCTAGTTCTCAATCCAGACCTGCTACTTTCATGCCCAAAATACAAACAAGGGAATCTTCTAGAGGTAGTTTCAATATTCAAAGATTTCATTTTTTAGGTTCTAGAAGGAGATGTAGATTTTCATCTTTACTAGTTTGGGGTGCTCAAGAAGTAGTTTCTCCATCCTCTATATCTCATTCTAGTCCTAGAGTTGATAGAGCATAAAAACCTAAGGATCCAACAACTCATTTTAATAGACCATTATTCCACATGGCTCACCCTAGATATCATATCTTTTCCACATTCAATAGAGGAAGCCCTCTTATCTTATCTCAAAAGTATGAAACATTAGGGGTTGCATTAAAAAGAATACCTTATTTCACTTGTGAAACACACACTACCCATGCAGAACACATCTAAGATGTTTCAAATATTTACAATAAGCCAGAATGTCATTGAGGATGATGTTGCAATGAGGATCTTGGATGTATCATTCAAATATAAATCCTTACAGTGGTGTAATGGGTTCCTTCATAAACCTATTCATAATTGGGATGAATTAAAGGAAACATTAAGAAAGAATTTTGAAGACAAGAGTAATAATATATCACTTGTTAGGACATTTCTCAAAGTCCCATTTCTGAGCTTTTGCAGAGTTTTAATGGCAGGTTTCTTCCCAATTTTCATAAGGATTTGGGTCCTTGTTATGCGTGTGAAGGTTGCAGAAGGATGTGGAAGCTATGTTTTGTTTCCTTTACATCTTATTTTGCATACAAAAAGGAGTCAGAAAGATCAAAGCTTTAATGGTGCCTTCGGTGGTCTTTTTCACTTAGAAATGCTTTAAGCCATATATCCCACATTGGTTGTGTGAAAGAAAAGTTGTATGTTTTTATATTGGAGCACTCAATAATGAAGTGCCTAAAAGGCACGCTCCTTTTGGTAGATGGCTCAGTGGACGAATGGTGACGTGGACGACCGGATAGCACAAAGGAAAGATAATTTTGTGTGCCAGCGCTCAGGTGACGTGGTCGATGCAATGACAGGTATCGACAGAGTGCTATGGCACAATCCTAGTCATGATAGGTCTAGTCAGATCACACAATGGAGCGGGTGCTAACATGTGGTAGACTAACAAGTGGTAGAGGTCCCAGCGAATCAGGTGGAGTCACGTGGCACAGGCGGTGAGGAAAATGTTGTGATCGGTCAGGTGGATCAAATGAAAGGGTGACACGTGGAAGCATTGGTAAAGGTGAAGATGGTAGAAAGGAGATCAGATCTAGTGGATTGTTTCCATCACATGAAGGAAAGACGTAGGAAAGATATACATCGCGCGATGGTGAAAATATTGCCACGCGTCTAGGTTGGCGGTATGAAGTGTGGGGCCTATGCAGGAGGGGTAAGGGACAGGTGGTTCTAAGGCCAAATCGGGAGGTGCCACGTGGAGTTCTGGGTTGTCTGGGAAAAGAAGAAGAAATGTTGGCGAGTGCATGAAAAGTGTTGGTTGCAAGCTCGTGGTGGTTAAGGACAATGACGGCTAGCAGTTGCGAGTGTGCGAATGACCATTAGCGGTTAGTATTGCGCACTTGCAAGGGTTTGTAGCGGTTTTTGAAAATGATGTTGAGTGAGTGACAAAGCAACACTTGGAAAAATTAGTTTTTTTGTGCCCGGGTAACTTGAGAAGATCTACAGATGCATTTAAAAGAATGTAAAGGTTTAAAATATCGACCGTTGATGTCTTTTTTGGTGCCACCTATAGCCATTATACCAGAATTTAAAATATTTAAATCTTTCTCAGAGGTTTTTCATGCTAGTCGGTTATCTTTTGTTGCAGAGTGACATAAATGACCAGATCTGATCTTGTGAATTGACTTCGCACACCTATTAAAGACTAGAAGAATAGAAATTTAATGTACTAAGGTGAATTTATGTCCAGAGTTGACAAAAAAAGTTTTATATTCAGAGGGTAAATGCATTTGGAACCGCCTGGTCTTTTCTGCATTAATGTAGACAAATCTCAGTATCATGCTTTTGAATTTTCTTTGACCTCAGGGTATTGTATTCATATCCCAATAAGTATGACTACTATTTTTTAGATCAGATTACACAAGTTGGAGTAGAGATAGGGTTTCAAATTAATGAAAGGGTAGTTGAGTAAATTGAATGCTTTTAATGCTTTCATTTATGGTTGTAAAACCTAACCCTAAAGGGATCTGAAGCTTGTTGTATCCTGGTTTCCTATGTAGGGGGATTTTCAAGACCATTTAAAAAGAGCTGTAAAATTGGGAGAAATATTGAAAAGCTTAAGGATTGTATTTGTTTCTAGTCTAGGATATAGAATATGTTGTTCAGACTGTATTAAAGAAGAGTAGAAAGTTGTATGATCTCTTGCATATTATTGAATTGTGTATTTCCTTGTCATGTTGTTGCAGAAACAAGATTTCATCATACTTAATATATGTTTTCTCAGAATTAAGTCTCTCCTTTGTGTTATCTACCGAGTTGTAAGTTTTTTGGCTTACTGTATAAGTCCTGCTTATGCATATGAGTATTCCATAAGTCTTTGATCTTAGATCAAATTAAAATGCTCTGGATATTACATTGATTCTACTTGGATATCTATTTGAGGATCTTGTAGTGTGTAGTTTGAGCGATTATATGTTTATGGCTTTGAATCTTTACTCATAAGGTGTTTCAACTTCAGTATTGTATTTAGGAGTTTTTACCCAATGGATAAGGCACTGATCTAGAACTAGTATATTCTGTGGAGATATATGTTTGATAGGTTTGGCTATATTCTGTCCCAAAACTTAAATCAAACTCATTACCAAAGTTATTTACACTTACAGTTGTTCTTCTTATCCCACCCATGGTAGTGGAGAGTCAATGAATGCTAGGTTGGCATTTAGTACTTACTTACCATTCATATGTTTTTCAAATCTAGAAGTAGAAGGTGTTGTAAAGAATTGAGTTTAGTCTGGATTAGGTGTACCTGCCTTGGTTTTGCAGAGCCAAAAGTGCAGAGGGAAATATTGTCCCTATAGTTAGTCCAATTATCTTACATAGCTTTCAGACTTGGAGCTAACCATTCCTAATATCGGTCTTAAGATATATTGGTTTCTTCTCAAAGTGTAATAGTTTTTAAACACCAACAAGATGGTGACTCTGCTGGGGATTGTGCAGTAAATTGTCATAACTAGCCAGTAAGTTGATCATTGGAGGCATAGAGTTACTCAATATTCACCTTCCTCATTATTTTATCTTGTGAGTTTTCTGTTTGCAATTATTCATATTTGTTAGTTTTGTTATCCCAACTAGTGTTGGGTGGCGACTATGAATTTTTCTCTGCAACAGTGTTGAGTATTAAGAAATAATTTTGTCACACACTTTCCATTATGATTTATAAAGGTGCCAGGTCTCAGTCAAAGAAAAATACTGAGGAGTGGTTGGGAGATGAAGGCCCAACTACATCTAGAGCTGAGCAACCAAGAAAAGGAAAAGGTAATAGAAGAGCTCCTCAAGTTGAAAGACAAGAGGAGGGCATTAGAGAAGAAAGACCAGCCCAATGTAGCCAAGAAGGAAATTCATCCGAGTATGAGGAGGCTGAAGATGTGGGACTAGGTACAAATGAAGATTATAACTCTCCTAGTGAAAGAGAGGAAAGAGATTATGAAATCACACTTCCTGATTCGGATGATGTTGATGATGAAGAAGAACAATGGACAAGACATCTCCAAAAGGAAATGGCCATCACACAATAGAGGAACAAAGAAAAGGAAGATGAGAAAAGGCAAAATATGATCACAATTGAGCAATTGAAGATGAAAGTATGAAATCAAGAGGCCATCAACTATGTTAAAGAGACCAAAGGAATTGAAGAGGAACCTGTCATTCATCAAATAATTGATTATCAAGGCCCAAAAGATAAGGGAAAGAAAGGAATGGAATGAGTTTCAAGAAATGAACCAAAAGGCCTCAAAGTTCCAGTTGATCAGATGTCTAAAATGGATATTGATCTTGAAAAGTCTAAAAGAGAACAAGAAATTATGGCTAAAATGCTTGAGAAGGCACAAGCTGATGCTGCTACTCTAGAGATGAAAAAGAAAGTGGATTTTCTCATCTAGTCTTCTAGCTTCTCTCATACTGGTGCGGAAGGAGCTACAAAATCAAATGCAAAGGCCTCTGCTTCTCAAGCTAACACTTCAAATTAAGGAAGAACTACTCATTCTGAAAGGTACAAACAATTTTCTTTTTATAACATTCATGGTTATCCTAATGAGGTTCCAAGTGTTATTAGAGATAAACTTCCTAGATTTGCTGGGAACAATGTAATCACATGTGAAGAGCACTTAATTTTTTTTTCTAACATGATGGATGATTATGAAGTTATGCATAAGGATGTATTGATGAAGCTTTTTGTTCAGTCCTTAGTGGAGGATGCTAGGGATTGGTTCAGAGGGTTACCCTATAATTCAGTAGGGTCAATGGAGGAATTAACTAACTGCTTTAAAGAGAAATATGGTGATAAAACCAATGAAGGATTCATGTTTAATGAATTCAATAATATAAAAAAGAATCAAAATGAAGATGTTGCAAAATTCAACATAAGATTTCAAAGAGCTATGAATAAACTTTTTCAGGTTATGGGACTTGATGATAAGGTTTGTCTAGCTACCTATCTTAATGAATTTGATTCTAAGATGGGATACCTCCTAAGAGATAATAATCCAAAGACTATAAGAGAAGCTTATAAAACAACTATCAATATAGAAACAAATAGGAGGCTATCTGGGAAATTGGGTAGAAGAGATGTTTGGAATCCTGCAAGAAATGAATTAGATAAACCTTCAAATGCTAAGCCTAAGGAAGAGGTCAATATGAAACAAATCCTAAATTCTATAAAAGATTTGAAACAAGAAGAGAATAAGAATCAAAGAGCTCCAAATAACAATAGGCAATCCTACAATAATTTCAGTCAGCAGCCTAGGATGTATAACTACCCATACAATACCCAATGGAAGGATGAAAAGCCCATGATTCCACAAAGGACAGAGAAGCCAAAAAAAGATACTCCTAATCCTCTTCAGAGAAATTCAGCTAACATGAGTAGTGAGAATTACTGGTGCGAGGCTTGTGAATCTCCACACAACCTTGCCAACTGTGTTATTTCTATGAAGACATATCCAAGTCAAACCCAACAAGAAAAGGAAGATGAAGATGAACTATATGATGATGTTAGGAATGCAATGGCATCTGCAGACATAAGGAGTGATGAATCTGATAACCAAAGCCAGAATCAGGAGTTGTCTTCATCATATGAAGAGGAGTTTGATGATCAAATTGAAGATCAAGATGTGCTTTCATATGATGAAAAGGAAGTAGACATTAATAAAATTAGATGTAATGCTTCAAGAGAAAATGAGACATTTATGGCAAGAAGATCCTTAGATGCAGAAAGGGATCGAATTACATAAAAATTGGTTACTCAAGCACATAGAAATTACAATTTAAGGAACATGACAGTTGGTAATGCTGATGGCACACTAGCTGGTATGTTTATTACAAATACAAAAGCAATCCCTAAGTTAACACCAGAGAAGGAAACAACTGCTGAAAATGTGAAAAAGATCAAAGTAAGAACAAAAAATAAACCAAATGATCCTAGTATTATCCGTAAGATTAAAATAAAGATACCATAGAGGAATTATTTTTCTATTCCAAAATATGTTAAAGGATTTGAGCCAAGATTGGCTACTCAAAATGAGGATAGAAGTATTGTTATTACTGGGAAAGATATTTCTAATATAAAATATGCTCCTATTGACATGGGACAATTGATTTCATAGATCACAGTCAAGGTTCCACTTTTAGAAATGATGAGGATTCCCGAGCACAAGGAGACAACTTTGACATGGATGAATAGTGTTTCTACTACAAGAGCCTTGAAATCAGAAATGGATGAGAAGAAAAAGAAAAGTAAGGAGAAATATAATACAAAGGGAAAAGAATTAGATTATATTGTTTCTAAGATCCCTCAAATATTCTTAAATAAAAGTCATGTAACTCCTCCTTTGGGAGCTATGGATCCCATTTTCTTAACATTGATTATTAATGGAAAGATGCTTAAGAATTGCATGATTGATTCAGGAGCTTCTAACACAGTCATGCCTACAAAAATAATGAAATCAATGGGACTGCAGGTAGACACTCCTCATGGGAGATGTCAAGCAATGGATTCAAGAGAAGTGCCTGTCATAGGTACTATTAAGGCTTTGCCTTATACACTTGCTGCATTTCTAGAAAAGTTACTAACAATGAGCATCCTAGTAGTTGACATCCCACCTCAATATGGGATGTTATTGTCTAGGAAGTGGAGTGCCTCAATGGGAGGGATTATATAGTGTGATCTATCCTTTGCAAAATTTGACATAGTTGGTAAAAATGTCAAGGTATCTAGAGAAATTAGAACTCCTCACATGATTGGGGAGAGTGAAGATGAAGCAATGAATTGTTTCTTGGATACTGACATTGGATCCTTTCAAGTGCAAGACAACAAAGCTAAGACAAATGTCCAACATATGCTGCTATCAGAAGAGAAGGACAATCTTGCATATAATACTAACTTATGGACAATGTACTTTGATGGTGCAAACTCAAAAGAAGGAGCTGGTGCAGAAGTGCTACTAATAGCTCCTAGTGGTAAGACCTACAAGTTCTCATTTTCTCTGTTATTTGGTAGGAGCAACCATAATTGCTTGTGCCAAGTGCTGCTGTAAAAGATATTTTATTTTAACAAGAATTCTTAGGGAGGAAATGTAGATGGATCAATAAGATTCAAGAGTTTAATATTGATATCCATAACACCAATTTGGTGAGGGGTCTAGGAATTGCTAAACTCATGGCTCAAATAAATTTAGATGCAAATCACATTGATATGTTAGAAGAGGAGCAAAGACCTTATATTTATGATATGAATTGTTCTGATTGGTACAAGGACATCATTGGATACTTGCAGAAGATGGTACTACCCCCTGACATGAATGATAATAAAAAGAGAACAATCAAGTTGCATGCTCTGAAGTATGCAATAATTCAAGGACAATTGTGGTGGAGGAGCAATAAAGGAGTATTGCTCAAGTGTGTAGATCATGACAGGTCTGATGATCTTTTGAAAGAAATGCATAATGGTGTATGTGGTGGCCATTACATGGCTAAGACTGCCCATAATATTATCAGATCTGGTTTTTGGTGGCCAACAATCTTCAAGGATGCTCATCAATATGTTAGAAAATGTGATACTTGTCAGAGATTTTCAGGAAAGATAAAGTTTGGTGGGAACCTTCCCTTGAAGCTTGTTGCAGTTGAGGCACCTTTTCAGAAATGGGGAATGAATTTCATAGGTGAGATCCCTAATAAGTCTACTGGAGGTCATTCATGGATCCTAGTGGAAATTTATTATTTTACCAAGTGGGTGGAAGCCATTCCCACTAGAAGAGCCACAAGTAAGGTTGTGATTGATTTTATAATGCAAAATATGTGACTAGATTTGGTTGTCCAAAAACCATTATGGTGGACAATGCTATGTTTTTCAAATCAGAGGAGTCCACTGATTTTTGTTAGCAATATGGGATTCAGATTTCTTTTTCTTCCCCATATCACCCCAAGGCAATGGTCAAGATAAATCTAGTAAAAAGAGCCTAATAAAGATTATGAAGAGAGTACTGGATGTAAACAAGAAGGTATGAGACTCCAAATTGCAGCTTGCTCTGTGGGCGGATAGAGTAATAGTAAAAAAGGCTGTTGGATGTGCACCTTTTGATTTAATTTATGGTATTCATGCCAAATTACCACAGAATAATTTATTGCAGATGTATAAATTCATGCAAGCATATGATGATGACCTAGAAGATGATATGAGGATCAGGTTGGAGGGTTTGATACAACTTGATGAGTTAAGGAGGGAAGCACATAAAAGGAATGTCAAACTACAACTACAATGCAAGAATCTATTCGAAAAAAGAACTACTGCTCGGAAATTTGATCTCGATGATTTGGTTTTAATGTGGAATGCCAGAATACAAGATAAAGGAAAAAATGCCAAATTTGATCCTATTTGGTTAGGCCCATACATAATTCATGGTAGGTGGGGTTCTGATTCATACATATTAAAGGACTTAACAATAAATATTCTGGAATTGCCAGTTCATGGACAATTCCTGAAGTTTTTATTTTCTTGAAAAGACAAGAATCCATGAACATGAGTGTTTGTATATATTCTTTCTATTTTTTGTTGTTGGTTAGGTTTGTTTCCACTAGGTGGTCTACTTTATCCCAGAGGATCCTAAATCCTTTCTATGCCTGTAAGAGGCATACATCCCCAGTTGGAACCACAATGGTTAGTATCGGGCACTCGCAATTGCTAGCCGTTATTGTCCTTAACCACTGCGAGCTTGCGACCAACACTTGTCGTGCACTCGCTAGTATTTCTTCTTCTTTTCATAGACGACCCAGACCTCCATGTGGAACCTCCTTATTTGGCCTTAGAACCACCTGTCCCTTACCCCTCCTGCATAGGCCCCACACTTCATACCGCTGACCTGGACGCGTGGAAATATTTTTGCCATCACATGATGCATATCTTCCTTGCGTCTTTCCTTCACGCGATGACGATAATCCACTGGATCCAAGCTCCTTTCTACCATCTTCACCCTTTCCAATGCTTCCACGCGTCACCCTTTCATTCGATCCACCTGACCGATACCACCATTTTCCTCACCGCCTGTGCCACGTAGCACCACCTGATTTGTTGGGACCTCTGCCACCTGTTAGTGTGCCACATGTTAGCATCCATGCCATTCCTTGATTTGACTAGACCCGTCATGACTAGGATTGTGCCATAGCACTTTGAAAACACCTATCATTGCATCAACCACGTCACCTGAGCACAGACCCACAAAATTATCCTTCCTTTCTGCCAGCCGGTCGTCCATGTTACTGTCCGTCCACTGAGTCGTCTACCAAAAGGCATGTGCCTTTTAGGCACTTCATTATTGAGTGCTCCAATATAAAAACATACAAATTTTGTTTCACGCATCCAATGTGGGATATATGGCTTAAAGCATTTCTAAGCGAAAAAGACCAGTGAAGGCACCATTGAAGCTCTGATCTTTCTGACTCCTTTCTGTCTACAAAAAAAGATGTAAAGGCAAAAAAACACAGCTTCCACATCCTTCTGCAACCTTCACGCGCATAAAAAGGACCCAAAGCCTTATGAAATTTTTGAAGAAACCCACCATTAAAACTCTACAGAAGCTCAGAAATGGGACTTCAAGAAATGTCCTAACATCACTTATGGAGATACTAACTTCAATCAAGAGAGTATCTCATGAAGTCATGGGAGAATGCAATTATAGATTTCAAAAGACATGGGATATAATCCTTAATTCTATAAATCCAACACCCAACCAAACTTTCTTGTACTACCTAAAGGATCTCAATAGTGATGTAGCTACTATGATACAATCAATGGGTGGAGATAATCTACCAAACACATATGATATATCCATAAGGGAAAAAAAATATTTAATACAAGATGGAAAAATAGCCTGAAGGCCTCCAATGCCTTTATTTCTAGATGTTCCCATTCAGAAACCCATTTTGGCCCCTCTTCTACTTGCATCTCCAATTTATCCATCCACACCTTCTACATATTCAAATGAGCTTCAAGAACTCAAGACCATGATGCAAAGATTCAACAATGAGTTGGTGAAACCAAAAAGATAGCAAACTCGAAGTAGCATACCCTATAAAGAACCAAATCAGAATTATTAGTAGAATAGGCCACCTTTTCAAGGAAAAAATCAATGGAATACCAAGTCCTTGAATAGTGTGTACCCTATAGTAGCAAGTAGTTCAAAGATAAGGAGTGGTGTCGCCCTTGTAATTATACTCATAATAAAATTGCATGCCAAAATAGAGAGCTAGTGCAAGCTCTAGTTGTTCAAAATGATCCAATAATTTTAGGACAAAAATATGTCCCAAATCAGTCAAGTGTTGGAAATCAAGCTCACACACAAGGTTATTCTTCTTTTGTCAATTGGAAAGAAACATAATCTTTTTGTATGAATTAAACAAATAGTGATTATATAACACATAATACAAGATAAACAAAGAAGAGAAATAGATAGTGCTACCCCTTCTATGATGGCTAAAGCCTTAACTTCACAAGTATCCACACATCCTATAACCATAAACACTCTAGATAAGGTTGTTACTCAAAGCCTAAATATAAATATAAATCAGTGCGACAAGAAGCAAGAGGATCCTAAAGGCTCCAATATCAAAATTGGACCTCGTTGTTGCTAAGGGTACTTCAAAGGTAGTTGGTGTTCCTTTCAACATAGTGGAACATGTTGGAACGTTTAAATTCATAAGAAATTTAAAGTGATTTTGATGTGAAATTTGATTATGGCACGTAGGCACACATGTTTGAAATTTTTTCTAAGTGACCTAGTTTGAGATTGAATAACTTGGTATCCGTTGATTGTTATGCAAAATGGTTTTTGGATCATGTTGAATTATTATCATTAATAATTTTTGTGAAGGTATGAACCCCACATTTAGTTTTGATAATTTTTTACGAACCTAATTTGAGGGTCCAACACAAGATTTTAATCTGCACATTTTAGATTAATCCAAGTACCCCATTTTACAAGCTTGAATTTCATGTCTAGGTTACTAACATAGTAAAAGGGTCGTTCCCTTGTATTTTCAACATATAGTGAGATCCCTTATCCATTTTAAGACCCCAATGACTTCATTTTCTATATTTTCCAAGCCCAAAGGAAATGCAATTTACTATGTTTACAATATGCACAATGAGAAGTTATCCAGAGGGCCAACTTTGCGCATTAATATTTTGATGTCTGGCGACTTTCATGATGAATGAGTTGTTTCCTCAAATTATCTACATGTAAAATTACTCTCTTGTTTAGTTGTAGACTCTCAAGACAATGTTTGATATTTTTACTAGTCTAGATCCAAATTCAGTTTATAGAGTTTTCATATATACACTTTCATAAAGTTTATGAATGGTCAATTTTGAGCACTAATATTTGGCACACGGGATTGAATTAGGAAAAAACTATTTGCATATGTATTCATTGTAGCTCAATTGACTCTCATGCCTTGTGCTAGCTTTCCAAAGTGCATTTTGGTATTTTTCAATGCAGTGATTTGATGAGTTTCAAGAAGGTTTCCACATGTTTACTTGCAAAAAAATAAAGTGCCCTACTTTGACCACTGATTTCTTGCAATTCAAATTGTGTCATGTCGCGTCACCTAGGGGTTTGGTTTACTTGTAGGAAATAAGTTTCCCTTTCAGTTCTCATGGCTACATAAGTTTGATGCATTTTCTAAGACAATTATGGGGGCCATCCACCATTTTTAGTCATTTTGCAAAGACGATAAATGCCATATCCATATGATATCATATTTAATTTTTTTTTGATACAAACACTTTCGAGATCATTTCTAGGTTAAGTTGAGATGAAAATGCGTTTAAGCTTGAAAATGTTTTTTAGCCCCTGCCCACAAGGGACCTGCCACTCATCAAGAAACAAAGGGTCAAATAAACAAGCCTAAAATAAAATTTTAATTAAATCATTTTAACGATTTAAATGGTGATGTTTGCAAATATTTCTCCACCAAGATGAATACTAAATAAGTTTTTATTTAAATCATTTATTTGTTTAATTGATTTAAATTTTTACAATAAAGGTATAAATTTTATTTAAAAGAACTTTAAGTAAAATGATTTTGAATAAAATACATGTGAATAAAATTTCAAATTCAATGTTTGGGAAAATATAAAATGCAAAAAATTAAAATAAGGTTCCCAAGTTTGTAGAGGAAAAAAACATGGTGGACCCAATCACAAGAGGATGGAAAAATAAAGTTTTAAAATAATATATTGAGTATCGCATGTTTACAACTCACAACTTTGTGAGCTCAAAAGTGAATGTCCAAGACCGCATGTGATGTTGCGATCAAAGGCAAGGAAATATTAAAATATTTTAAATTGTGATATTGCTATCAGGATTCAACTGTGTAGTTTTCTGAGTCAAACCCATTGACCCATGTTTCATGAGTAGTGGTTCACAAGAACCCATTCCTCATGTGAATTAATAGAACACTTAGCACTCATTGCATCTAGGTGAGGCTCACAGAGGTGAAGCACCAAGACTTCCTGGGAGGTCAACCATCCCAGTACTACTCTAGCTCGAGCACGCTTAACTATAAAGTTTCCTCCATGGTTAAGTCCACTCTACTTCCAACACCATTTGCCGTGGAAAATATCTCATACTTATCAATATTTTAAATGTTTAATGTATGGCGGGCCCACATGAAGGAAGAAGCATTTAAAAATTAAAAGTATTTCCTACTAAGCTATTGGGTGAAACTCTGCATCTATTCACAGAAATCTCTATAAATCTATTGCTACAATTGAAATATATATATATTTTATGGAGGCTCAGAACTATGAGGCTACCTAGCAGAGGAAAGAAGCTTGCAAGCAACCAACCAATGAGGGCCACCATGAAGAATTTTTAGTTGTCTGATACAGGACCATGAGCTTAGATATCCAATATGGGACCACCAGCCTATAGGCTGTGTTGGAGCTCTAAAATTCTTGATAATTTTGGAGGGACATAAGTTTAAAAATGTCTCTAAGGCACAAGTCACAGCCCCAAAAAGATTTTGAAAGGGCCCTAGTTTGCATACAAGTAAAAAGTGTTAGAGTAGTCATATTATAGCTAATAATTAATTAATTTAATTATTAGTCTATTATACTCTACGCTTAAGTTAAACTTAGGCATCTCATTATTCTTTAGGGTTTTCACCTTTAGGGTTTCGGTATCCTTTTATAAGGATTCACCTCTTTGCATTTTATAAGGAGTTTTTTCACATCTCATTGTATCTTCTAGAAACATATTGTTAATATATTATTTTCTTGTGCATATGATGTCTCCTCTGACTTTTTGGCCTCCATAGTTTTCTCTTGTCTTCTATTCTTCACTTCCTCCATGTAACAGGTTATGCATGGATGTGTTCTTGGGAGAATAGGGTTTTTCCTATTCTAACATGGTATCAGAGCCATCTTGCTGCTCGCTATTCGTGCTTTGTCGAAGTGTATTAGAAGTTGGAGGTTTTTCTAGTTTTTCAGAAGCTTTTATGTGGATTTAGGGGGGACCTCTATTTCTGGTCATTTTGGGCTCAAACGGACATTACTGTTGTGCTCAGAGCACCCAAAAACCCCAGAATCCATATAAAACTTGTCCATTTTGGACAACTTGGCTCCGAGGCAAATTTTTTTTGGTTTCCAGTGCTGTATGGGCACAGAAACTAAGAAAAAAAATTAAAAAAACTCATTTTTTAAAAATGTAGCCAGTGTTAATTCATTCGCGCCACCTACGCTCTATCGGCGCTCTGCCACTACCGGCTGCCACCTCCCGGTCCTCGCCGCCTCCTGGTCCCCGTTGGCCTCCAGCGCCGCCGCCACTGGACCCCGCCGACCTCTGGCACTGCTGCCACCGGCCTCCAGCACCCCCGCCACTGGCCCAATCCACGCTGGCCCATTGCTTCTCCACTCCGGTGTCCTCCGCATAGGCGCCGCTCCGCCGGCCACCACCACCCGGTCCCCGCCGCTTCGCCCGCCCAGCGGGCTTGCTTAAGCCCCGCGGGATTTTACTGCTAGTGGTGGTTATATGGGCGACTGAGTGCTCCAATTTAGCCCTGTGCGCGTGCCATGCACCCAGGGGCTCATTTTTTTTCAGCCCCAAGGGCTTAAAACCTGATTTTGTGGCCTTTTTTGACCCTCCCGCACTGTTTTCGCTCTATCTTGAGCATATGGGGGTTTTTTTCTGACTTCCATATATCGTCGGAAAGCTCTTTCTGAGAAATTTCCGATGATGGAGGTTGGGGTTTTGGGTTCTATCATTTTGATAGTGTTTTTTTATCAAAGTCTGATATCTATTTTCTACCTTCCGGGAGCCATATCTGGCCCATCCAGACTCCGTTTTTGGCAAACCAGATATCATCGGAAAGCTGGTTCAGTGAGATTTTCAGTTGCATGGGTATTTTTTCTAGATTCTTCTCTAGGTTCTCTCTCCTCTGAGATTTTCTCTTTCGCACTCTGGCAGATTACTTGGGTTATACAGGTCCTGGGATCTCTTCTTCTGATCTTCTGGCTCACTCTTCTTTTTGACTTTTGAGCATTGTATGCTTCTCTTCTGTAGCATTTTCTTTTCTGTAAACACACTGAGATAAAGTGCCTGCTTTTGCATATCTAAAATTTTGAGCACCTTGTGTGTTTTTTGTACTCGCACTCAGTTATAAAGTGCCATGGGGGGTTATGATGTTTTACCATTTTATGCTCATCCACCTTTGTCAAGTGAGTGTACAAATTATCCCACACTATGTGTCAGTGACACCGCCCTTTATCCTGTGCTTGTACTTCTGTTGCACTGTTGGTGTTCCTGATTCTGCTTTCTACAGATGTTTCTGGCATTGCATTTCAGTGTTCCTGTCACCCCTCTCCCTGTTCAACATTATGGGGGGGGGGTTCTCCTGTTGGTTCTATTGCTTCCCGGGTTTGATTGATCAACTCTTCAGACTTTGTCTTCTCTACCTGGTCATGCACTTTTTTAGTGGGGGTTCCAGCAGTTACTTCTGACAGTGTTTACAGCTTCATACTTCAGAGATGCTTCTTGCTCTTTATTGTTCCTTTCTTTGGGACTTTTCCTAGATTGAAGGATTTGTCTCCTTCATCTAGTTTATTTCTTGTACTTGGGTACCTGATCAGGCCTAGTTGCCGGGACCCATAGTTCCTTTCATGCATTTTGTTTACATGCATCTCTTAGTCTTTAGCTGTTTAGCTTCTCCCTAAGTTACACTTAAGGGGGGGTGTTAGAGTAGTCATATTATAGCTAATAATTAATTAATTTAATTATTAGTCTATTATACTCTATGCTTAAGTTAAACTTAGGCATCTCATTATTCTTTAGGGTTTTCACCTTTAGGGTTTTGGTATCCTTTTATAAGGATTCACCTCTTTGCATTTCATAAGGAGTTTTTTCACATCTCATTGTATCTTTTAGAAACATATTATTAATATATTTTTTTCTTGTGCATATGATGTCTTCTCTGGCTTTTTGGCCTCCATAGTTTTCTCTTGTCTTCTGTTCTTCACTTCCTCCATGTAACAGGTTATGCATGCATGTGTTCTTGGGAGAATAGGGTTTTTCCTATTCTAACAAAAAGAGACTTGAATATTTTTATGAGAAACTACTTGGAGAGTGTGTTTAGCACCTATCATTAAGAAATTATAGTGGGTTTCAACTCTTAGAATTCAGATTGGATCCGTTTTGGAGATAGTCATTTGGAGGTCATTATCCAATTCTGCACTTGTGCACGTTTCCAGTTTTATCAAGTGACCCACTTTGACGGTTTATATCTTTGGCCGGATGGATAGGCATAACATAAGGATTGTTCCTAGATGTTGTAGGCATGAAAATGAGTCATTATTCCCATTTCCAGATCCCTATGAGTTCATGTGTTAGGTTTTCCATAGCCTTTTTGTTTGTAATTTATTCTGGTTCCCTGATTGTAATTTGCTGAATTACAGAATACCCTACTTTGGAGTCCCACAACTTGTGCCTAGTTGAATGTCATAAATAATTGAGCATTACCCTGCATTAAAAACATGGAAATGAACCTTCTTGAAGAGTTTTAGATCATGGTCAATCAATTTTACTGCTTTGCCCAACCCTTTCCAAATCCAATTTCTACAGTTTCACCGTGTTTGAGTTCAGAGAGTAGTTAAAGTATTGACTTTGAAGAATAATGTTGGTTGACCAGTTGATCATCAGAGTGAGATAATTCAAGTTTCATATTCCTTATGTGAAAGTGAATCCATGTTCAAGGTTTCAGGCCATAAAGGTCTTATTTGATAGGTTTGTGAAATCAGAACCAAAAGTGATTTATGCAGATCCCCATTGTGGACAGAATTGATTTTACAGAATAGTCACTTTCAGAGGGTTGTAACTTTGTAGTTGATAGTTGTTTTTTAAATAAATAATGCGGGTGTGTAATCCTTCTATGTAAGTCTTCTATCAAAATTAGGAGTGGAGTCTAAGGGATTGTTTTTCCATATGCTCGAGGTCATTTCCAGAATCAATTTTCAATATTTTGCATGTGTTTTGACATGTCCGATTGCAGAATAAGTGAAGTGGTTCATTTTGAATATTATTATCTTGTAGCCCTAATTTTTTCAATCCAATCCAGTTGGCGACCATACTTAGATGTTGGAGATGAGTGGTTTTTCTAGTCCTCACACTTTCAAGGGGTCGTTCAGTCAGTTTTTAAAGCTTGTTCTAGAGGCCAGTTATCATATTCTGATAATTTTGCTAAGGATATCAAATTTTATTTTAATGGACACCTTCTAAATAATATTGCATCACAAATTTCTTTTGAAAAAGTTACAAATCAACTTCACCACCCCCTAATCTGGGTATAAGGATTGTGCCTGAAAAGAATGTTTTCATTATTGAGAAATTTGGGAAATATGTGAAGACTCTTGATGCCGACATTCATGTTATGATACTTATGGTAGATTGCATTGGTTATATGCATGCATTGAAAAGAGAACTACTTTTCTGCTGAGAATACCAAATTGTCTTCTATTTATTGTGTTTGGGTTACCTCAATCCAATATGGAAACTAGGGAGTTTCGTACTCTCAACTTTTGTTATGCGATGAATGCCGATAAAGAAGACATCTGTGGAGTTCAGGTGGAGTGTTGCATTGGAGACATGCAAGAAAGTGAAATTGGCAGGTGTAGTGCCAAATTCTAAAAAAATTGCAACATCCTCTAGCTGCGCCATGAAGAAGGGAATGCATGTTGGTAAATGGAAGAAAAACCTGCGCATGGTTATAAAGAAGGTGTTGCGCATGCCATGGAAGCATGTAGGGTTGCGCAAGCTAAAAGAGTAGGAGCATGCGGATGGAAAGCAAGAGAAAATGAAAGTGAATTTATCTTTTAGAGCAAGGCCTATTCTAGAGTTTAAAGTGGAGAGGTTAAAATTTTTGCAAGAGATAGATTCCAAATTGGAAGTGCCGTGCATTGAACTTGGATTGCTGTGCATGAAATTTGTGATAAAAAGGATTTCAAACTCCAAGAAAAATGCCAGTGGTAGGTGTAATTGAAAAAATGATGTTGCACATGGTTTTTGTTTTAATTGGCAGATGTAAAAAATAGGGTGCGCTGCAAGCTAAAGTGAGGCATGCATAATGCAAGCAGAAAGAGCAAAGGGTTGCACAATATGGATGAAGGAGGTGGTTGTTTTAAAAAACTTTATGCAAGTGTAATTGGCAGGTGTATTTCCTTCATTTGTTGTGCATGGTAATAGGAAGTCTACATAGGAAATGGAAGATTGTGCAGGGTTTATTCATGCAAGGCTGCACATTAAAATTGAGTTGGAGATTTTAAAAGTTTAAATTGGCAGGTGTAAAATCAAATTTCATAACCAAGCCAACAAGAAGAGGTTGCACAAGTTTACAAGGAGGATCCGCATATAGAAAGCAGGTTGTGTATGGGGAGGTAAAAGAAAATTCAAAATGTGGATTCACAGACAAAGTGCGTGGACATGCACATAACCAACACATGTAAAAAGATCTTTAAAATGACTGTGAGCAAATATCCCACATTGGTTCGGAAGGGGACATATAAGATGTTTAAATATCAAATCAATCGCAGTATAATTTTAAATTAAGAGCTAGAAGGCTCTTGGGGCTTAGCGCTTGGGATGCATTGCAAAGTCCCTCAACCTGATATGCATTGCAAAGGCCCTCAAACTAATCATCAGTAACCAAATTTTGGCACTCCGAAATGAAGAACTTTAAAACTTGTAAAAAAAATTATCCCACATTGGTGGGGTGAAGGATTGAACCATGATTTAAAAGGTGAAACACTTGCATAATGGTTTGAAGTAAAGAGAAGAGGCTCTTAGCGCCCGCGTGCAAAGGAGATGCCTCGGTGGATGTGCCCAAGAAGTTGGTGACTTTGGAAACAAACATGTTTCTTTGAAATGAAGAACTTTAAAAATTGTAAAAACAATTATCCCACATTGGTGGGGTGAAGGATTGAACCATGATTTAAAAGGTGAAACACTTTCATAATGGTTTGAAATAAAGAGAAGAGGCTCTTAGCACCCATGTGCAAAGGAGATGCCTCGGTGGATGTGCCCAGGAAGTTGGTGACTTTGGAAACAAACATGTTTTTGGCAAGGCCCATGCATAGATTAGATGGTGACATGTGGTATAGGAAATTCATTCTGAGATTCAGAGGTAAAGGTTAGTCGTGCGATCTCAGAAGATGACGATGGTTAGAGATAGCATTCAAAGATTAGGAGGTAGTGGTTAAGGAGCCCAGTCATGCAATCTACCAATGTTATAGGTTAAGTCCAAAGCAGTCAGAGATCAGGAGATAACCCAGTCGCCAGATCTCCAAATAAACTCGCGGTTAGAGGTTTCATTCTGAGATTCAGAGGTAATCCTTGCGCCAGATCTCGTGATCTAACTGCAGTTAGTGCTAGGATTCAGAGACTTGGAGATAAGTTTAGTATCCCAATCTAGAGATATAATTGGGGTTAAAGAAGAGATCTGGAGATTTAGAGGTAAGCTAGGCGCGAGATCTCCCAATACAACCATAGTTAAATAATCAGTAGATCTAATTGCATTCAAAGGAAATCATTCTAAGATTCAGAGGTAGACTAGTCTCCAAATCTCACAATGAAACTACAATTAGATAATTGATTTAGAGATTTAGAGGTAAGATTAATCTCCAGATCTAACCATGGTCAAAGAATTCATTCAGAGATCAAGAGGTAAGAGCAGTTTCCAAGTATCTAGATCTAACTATAGTCAAAGGAAATCATTCCAAGATTCAGAGGTAGAATAGTCTCCAAATTTCCCAATGAAACCACAATTAGAGAATTGATTCAGTTATTTAGAGGTAAGAGCAGTCTCCAGATCTCCAGACGTAACCATGGTTAAAGAAGTCATTACGAGATCAGGAGATAAGACTAGTCTCCCAATTTCTAGATATAACCATGGTTAGGAGAATGATTCAGAGATTCAGAGATAAGGTAGTCTCTGAATCTCATGATCTAACCATAGTTAGACAAATAATTCAGATATTAGGAGATAAAGGCAATCTCTGAATCTCATGAACCCAACTAGACTTGAGAGCGAACTAGCAAGTGACAAGTGGCGAAATATGGTGAGTTCTAGGCAAAATATGCAAAAAAGAGACCTATGCAAGACATAGATAAATGTGCAAAAATACATAATAAGAAGGATTTAAAGGTATTTAAAGATTATAGTATGTGCAGGGATAAATAAAAGTATTAAATTCCAAGCAAAATCTAAATTGCATAGATAATTATATTAAATGCAGAATTTGATGCTCAGATTAAACATTGAGCATTAATAGTCCTTTAGAATACTTTTATTTCAAAATGAAAGGAGCATTCACAGGAGGCAATTTTCAAAGACAGAATGAAATTAGATTTCAAAGGGATGCAAAGAAAAATAGCATAGCAAAGGAATCAATTTTTTTGTAAACTTGGAAGACAAAAATGGCTAAGTATAAAAGACAGAACAAAAGAGAGATATGCAGTCAATCAGAGCACCAACGCACGTGTGTACAATCGAGTCAAGATATGCACTTTCATACTTAAGCTCTATAATATGATTTTGTGCTTACCCTATACACGCATAGTAGTAAATGTCAATATAGAGAAGTTACAAGAAGATTAAGGGCACTAACAGTTTAGAAAATAGAGTATGGAGCTGACCTCAGTTTTTGGATTAGCGTATATTATTTTTTTTGTAAAGGCTATGCACCTATTGTAAGAAGTTTGTAAATATTTCTTAAATATTATTGTAAACACGCTTAATCCAGTTTGTTTGGAAGCATTGTGTATGTTGTTTTTGGGCAGACTAAGGTTTTGTTTTGTAGTCGCATCCATTCAGGCATGTATATATATTATACATGCATTTTTGTATTAATTAGTGTTGAAAAATAAGTAGAGAAGATATTCAAATGATCAATATGAGAAATCTAGTATGAAGTAGAAGTCTATAAGAGATTAAAGCATCAGCGCATAAACACAACTGATCAGACAACAATGTCATTACATCAGTTCATTTTTGATATAGTGTATATCAATTATCTGAAGGTTGCAGCCTTCATCTTATTGAGTAGTGAGCTCTGGAAGTGAGCCAACCACCTCTAACAGGGTTTTTTAAAGACTCCTAATAGGGTCATTTTACTTTAATTGTAAAGACTTCTCCTAAAAGGGCAAAGGAACTTTAACAAGTTCATTATACTAGTACAATAATTTGTGGGTACTAATTGCCACCGGGATTTTCCTCTGATCAAGGTTTCCTCGTAATCATATCTTGTGTTATGTGTTGTTCTTCATTTATTATCCATTTGATTCAAGTTTAAAGTTGCTAAATTATAACAAATAGAAGAAAACTGATTCACCCCCCCTCTCAGTGTTTCTAACAATTGGTATCAGAGCTCTTGTCCTTTGAAAGAAAGTTTAACCACTAGAGGAGATCATGGATTCAGCAGAAGCAAAACATCTGAAAAACAATCTTGAAGCAACCCTTGAAGATCTTGATAGATCTAAAAAAGAAAATGAAGAACTAAAATTGAAGGTTGATGGCTCCCAAATGCTTATCAAGAAATTAATAAAAGATTTGAAAGATTGCTACACAAATGATTTGGGAAAAATGGTCAAAAAACTGAATGAAGAGAACATGTCTTTGAAAGATAAGATTGAAGATCTGAATGAACAACTTATAGATAGCCTAAAAACTATTGAAGAAAAGACCAAAGAGAGTAAAAAATTAGATGATGAACTTATGCAAGAAAACATGAAAATATTGGAGTTGGAAAATATCAAGAAAAAGATAGAATTTGAATTAACAGAAGCAAAAGATAAGATTGATAAACTACACACAAGTTCTGATCTAATTCAATCACAACTTTATGCACAGAAGCTAAAAGTTGATACTAATGGTGTTGGATACAGTATAGTTCAAATTGAAATCAATTCAATGTAAGAAAGGAAGAAAGCACAAGAGACATCTACTGAAGCAAAGAAAACTGAGAATCTTGCTGAGGCTAAAATAGAACCACCTAAAGATGAACTCAAGCAAGTTAACAAAACTTGTTATGCTTATAACAAGCATGTACACTTGGCAAGAGATTGTAAACAAGTAAGACCTTTCAATGGCTATTGTTACTCCTATAATAAATTTGGTCATAGGGCTATTCATTGCAGAACAAGCCAAAGAAATCAGTCACAATAGAGTCAAAGAAATTTGAATCAACACAATCAGGGAAATCAACCTCAAAGAAACTATCAGAACATTACATGTCAGATATGTAATTACAATGGACACACAACCAAGCAGTGCAGCATGATAAATAATATCAATAGACCTCCAATCATTTGTCACTCATGTGGCAAAGCTGGACACATCTCAAGGTTCTGTAGATCCAGAACTCAAAAACAAGAGAAGCCTAAAGAATTATTATTTGAAGAATCAGGTGAAGTCAAATTTGTAAAAGCTACAGAAGATTCAGGTAAAATATGGGTTGAAGTAAAGAAAGATAATGATGAGAACAAGGTATTAGATGCATCCATAGTGGACGCACCTTCTACTTCTGGTTAGGTGACCCTCATGATCTTAGGGGAGCTATTCTATCTCTGAACAAACCCCTACGTGGCTGATATACTCACCTCTGAGTATGTGCCTATGGATTCATGTATTTGGTGACAAAATGAGGATGTATGCATATACGCATACTCTGAACTTGGACAGAAGAAAAGATTGAAATTCTCTATGTAAACCACTTTACAGAAATGAGCATTAAATGCAATGATCTTTTATATAAGACAGTAAAAGATCTTTAATCCTCACTTTGCATTTGAGATTGAGCACTTAGGGAGCACATGAGATCTTAGCATCAAAGAATCTACAGATAACTATTGGTTGGTTAGCAAGGTTAGTCAAAGTTGAAACGGACCCTAGCAGATGCTTCGTTTCAAAATTACTGGAAACCCTACTTAAGCAAGTATCAAGTAAGTTATGGCTACTCCTACAATGTTTGACATCTCTGAGAAGAAGATATATGTGTTTAAGAAGCATCCGTTTAAGTCTGTACTAGATGATGTAGAAGGGGAATTCTCTAAGACTCTGCTAGGAGTCATGCATGTAGAAGACATTCACGCATACATCTATTGCAAGAAGGAAACCATTGGGGATAACAATATAGAAAATCTTATGGCATCAATGATGAAACTAGATTATTCATTCAAGGATGAATACGCACATCTCACTGATAACCCTATCTTTGAGTATTCAAATGCGCATGAGTTCTATGAACCAGAATGGGTTAAAATCTTACTTAGTAGGATACATGATGATTTGTATTGGATTGGTGATCAAGCTCCTATTCACATCACTGCTGATCTTCTTCACGAGATGACCAGACTTCCTAAGGTTGGACCAGCTCTTCCTACTAGTAAAGATATCAAGAAATAGTTGAACAAGCATGCTTATTTAGAAGTGATAGGCATGGGATGACTGTTGATCCCATTATGGAAGAAGACATCAAACTTCTCACAATGATACTTGGCTACAAGTTTCAACATGCATGCATGCTGAATAGTGTGTTCGCAGCTACTATTCTGGCAGCAATAAGGATGGCTAAATAAACCACTCAGTATAACCTCTGTGAGATATTGCACGCACAACTAATTGATAACATTAGGGCTATCAAGCATGACAAGAACAAAATATTCAGATTTGGCTCTTTGATTATCTACCTATACTTCCACATTGTTGGTAAAGTCTCTAATCTTTACCTAGATAGGAGCAAACCCACTATGTCTCAGATATCACTAAAGGCTACATCAGAGAGCAGTGTTAAGTATTCCATGGACATGGAGATCAAAAAATTTAGGATCAATATGTAGAAGAGGTTCAGAATACCAGAGAAAATAGTTGATAAGTACAAAGACACCATATGTTTCATGGTGGAAACTGACTATACTTGCATGGAAGCAGTTGAGCCAAGAACCAAATGGATTCATCAACTTGGCTATGAAGTTGAAGAACATGTGTTGGAAGGATATGCACAAGTTCTTTTTTCTGCGCCTAAAGATCCAAATGAACCAAGATGGGGCACATACAGAGAGAAGACAAAACAAGTTGATTGTGTCTTATACAGTGTAGATAACAAGAGGAAGGCATCAAGGATTACATCCAATATCCTTAAAGTTCATGGGGTCACACAAGAAGACCTAGATAAAGCTAGGGAAGCTAAGATTGCAAAAGAACTCAAGCAAACTCCTGCAAAAGTGAAAATAGAAAAATCTGATGACATTCCCAAGAAGAAGAAGAAATTTGATGAAGGTACATCTGCACCATCAACCACTATTGACTTGGATTCCTCTCCACCATCAGTACCAAGCAAGATGACCAGAAGAAGGAAGCAAGTTCCCACAAGTCACCCATCCTCAAGGACAACAAGGAGCAAGGTAAAGAACACTCAAGCCCCTCTTGAGGTAGGATTCAGACCTATTCTGATAGTCTTAAGGAACATAATTGTTAATGAAGGTAGACTAGATTCTATTAAGAATGTCTATGATAAATACCAAGAGATAGATAAATCTGAAATTCATTCTATGATCATCTCTCATATGATCAAGTTTAAGAGGTCAGTATTGGAACTGAAGACAGTCATACCAGACAAAGTATGGAACATACTTGACCTATTGAAAAGGAAAGAAATTAAAGAGGATATGAGGATAAGAGAAGAAACATTAGACAATCTTCTCCTTGTTTTCTCACATGAAGAGAAAGCTATACTGTTGGATTTGGTAAAATCTCATCTCAAAACCAAAACAAGAACTCTTCATATTATGAACAAAGAGTATGAAATGGTTGGTGAAGAGACTCAAAAATCATTTGAGTGAGTATTTATGGATAGACATATGTATCCATCAATGACACCTATAGAAAAGGTGACTCCAGTCCCTCCCAAACAGGTTAAAGAACCAGTGATTCCAAATGCACCTATGACAGGTCTACAAGATTCAACGCCCACAGTTTCAACACCTTCTGATACAACCAAAGATTAAGAAGAAACTATTGTGATCGATGATGTTAATATATATCCATGGAAACTTTTGACAATGACATGAACAAATTTGAAAAAGATTTTGTCAGTACTGAAGATACAGAGAAGGTATGCACGGATAATACTTCCTTACAACAAGATGAAGCTCCTCCTAAAGATTCAACAGACTTGAATAATGAGGAAGACAATAAATCTAATGAACCACCTATTATGGAGATTCCAGTAAAAAGTGTATGGATACTAGTCAAAATGCTATATTCACTCCATCCATTCAACCATCAACTTGATTGTTGTCAAGTTTGACTCCTGACTCAGCAAGCCTAGATGCATGGGGAGAAGAAGATTTGATCAAGATCAGTGTCTTAGCTATGGAGAAAGCCAAAGAGAAACAAGTTATGAGAAACCCTCTCTTTTTGGAATCAGTAAAAATCTTGAATGACCTAGTACCAACATATAAGAAAGTGGCTAAAATTCAGTTATTTGATGATGTAGATAGCATCGTAACAAGCTTCAAGGCACACTTCACAAGTTTAGTAGACTCAACTACTAGAACTATAGAGGAAGAGTATAAAAAGGAAAGATTGAATGAATTAGTAAGTAAATTCTCTTTAGAACTCAATTCATTGAAGATTGGTCAGACTATTCTAAAAGAGTTGTCATCAAAAGGCAGGAAAGTAATAGAAAATTGCATGGACAGAGGAAAACTTACTTCTGAGCACATCAAGAAGATTGAGGAGGTAGATATCTTGGTTGATAACATAAGGAAATCAGTTGAAACATCATCCCAAGACATAAATATATGCAAAATATCTATCAAGGGCAGATAGAGAATATTGAAAAAGCTAAAATGGAGATCAGTAAGATAAGGATCAGGCAGACTCAACTGAGAAATGCACTTGCACCCTCCTTAGCTATTTTGAATGAGAACATCAAATAGATAGATGCAACCATTTCCACCTATGATCAAGGACCCTACATGGATCTAACAAAGATGGAGAAGCTTACATATGCCTTATGCGCCCATCTTCAGACAGTTGATGCACTGAAGGCATTCTGGCAGCAAGAGATCAAAAATCTTCAGATTGCTTATCTAGATGTATACTTGGAGTAAGTACCTAGAGACTTACAATTTTGACACCTGTGTCATTAATGTCAAAGGGGGAGTAATGTATGTATGTATATAAGGATTATGTTATATAGCCAAAGTTATAATAAACAATTTGTTGTTAAGTCAAACTTTAAAAAGAACTTGGCCACATTCCTTTGTTGCCATTAATGAAAAAGGGGGAGATTGTTGGAAAGTTGACACTCAAGGTGTATATGACTTATTTTGTGTTGTAATTATGGCAACAAAGTCATATGAAGTTTTTTCAAGTAAACTTGGAAGACAAAAATGGATAAGTATAGAAGACAGAACATAATAGAGATATGCATTCGATCAGAGCACCAACACACATGTGTACGATTGAGTCAAGATATGCACATTCATACTTAAGCTCTATGATATGTTTTTGTGCTTACCCTATACACAAATAGTATGAAATGATAGTACAGAGAAGTTACAAGAAGATTAAGGGCACTAACAATTCAAAAAATAGAGTATGGAGCCGACCTCAGTTTTTGGATTAGCGTATAATATTTTTTTTTGTAAAGGCTATGCGCCTATTGTAAGAAGTTTGTAAATATGTCTTAAAAATTATTGTAAACATGCTTAAGCCAATTTTTTTGGAAGCGTTGTGTATGTTTTTTTTGGGCCAACTAAGGTCTTTTTTTGTAGTCGCGTCTATTTAGGCATGTATATATATTAGACATGCACTTTTGTATTAAGTAGTGTTGAAAAAGAAGCAGAGAAGATATTCAAAAGATCAATATGAGCAAGCCAGTATGAAGTATAATTCTGCAAGAGATTAAAGCATCAGTGCATAAATGGAACTGATCAGACAATAATGTCATTACATCAGTTATCTGAAGGTTGTAACCTTCATCTTATTGAGCAGTGAGCTCTGGCAGTGAGCCAACCACCTCTAACAGGGTTTTGTAAAGACTCCTAATAGGGTCATTGTACTTGAATTGTAAAGACTGTTCCTAAAAGGGCAAAGGAACTTTAACAGGTTCATTATACTAGTACAATAATTTGTGGGTACTAATTCCCACCGGGGTTTTCCTCTAATCAAGGTTTCCTCGTAATCACATCTTGTGTTATGTGTTGTGATTCATTTTCTATCTATTTGATTCAAGTTTAAAGTTGCTGAATTATAACAAATAGACAAACACTGATTCACCCCCCCTCTCAGTGTTTCTAACAAGTTAGTCTTTTAATTGCTAGAATCAAGAGTTGAGAGTCATAGAGATGAGCATTGATGCTTCATTTATATTCTGCAAGAAAAATCACTAACATGATGAAACCTCTTCTGCTAAGAGCCAAGGACTGAGGGGTATCCATTCAGCCAAATTCTCCCGGGGCACTATCCTCGCCTCATGTTAGGACTACAAAAAATTTCCATGGTGTTGAATCTTGCCTATGTTTATCCTATGTCTGAGTCTTGTTTTTAAAGCCCTAATTACCTTTTTTGTTCCAACCTTTAGTTTTCCATTTGCTCAAAACCCTAGGTCTCCCATGCTTCTTATTTTATTGCATTACTTTTTAGAAGCCACTTAAGTCATTTTACCCATGTGTCTTAAGTCGTCGTGTGGGGAGCCATTTCCTTTTAACTCCTAAGTCCTAGCGGGGCCTGCATATTAATTTTTCTTAAGTATAAAATCCCCATGGTGCTTTATAAGTGTCAAACATATTACATTTAATCTAACAACAGACGTAATGCCTTGATCAAAAGCTGCACTGAAGATACTCATCAAGAAATCTTGCATGAATACTAAGTTTCCATCTCAAGATTGTGGGGCCGATGTTTTCAAAGATAGCAATAAGATAAGGTTCAGTAAGATCAAAGTTGATCCAATGGTGGGTGTAATCCCATGAAAAATAGATGTGAGGAATTTATTCTTCAAGGCATCGCGCCTGTGTGAAATGTAGTAAGTGGCGGGACCTAGCAGGGATAAAATAAGCATAAAGTTAAGTCAGATCTGTTTTGATCAGAGGACAAGCGTGATGCCTGGAATAGAAGGTGAACATTGTTTATTTATTGTGGGATCATGCCTACCTGAAAGGTGTCCATCAGAGACTTCACCCAAGTGGGGCCAAAAGGTAAAGGTCAGTCATATATGTTTTAATCTAACGGTAGGCGTAATGCCTCAAACATAAGGTGCACGATGGTTTTTCTTCAAAGAATCACACCTGATTGACACATAGCCACTTTTTGATCATAGGTCTGGGACTTTAGAAGTGGTAAAGGTAGATCAGATTAAAGTTAATCCAACAGTAGGCATGATGCCTTGATCCAGAGATGTGCCAAGGATATTCATCACGGGATCACGCCTATGTGACACTTGGTTGGGCAGAAAGGAAAAGTCAAGTGGGACCAAAGATGCTACACAAAGTTTTGATGTTTCCTAGGCTTACAGGCTCATGGGTGTTTTAAAGGAGATTGACAGTCATGTTTTAAAGATAAATAGGATTTGTGATTTGGGCCGTCGATGGAGTTTCCATGCCAAGTGTGACTGTTGAGGCAAATATTTGAATATTTTAATCTTTCTGAGGGTTTCCAAGATGTGGTGGTGTAGGAAAGTGGTTGGCTTCTCTGCGAGGTTTATTTTCATTGATCGACCAAGTTAATGGATTCAGGATGGTGGTTGTGCAGATCAGATCAAATTATTTTTGATCTTTCTGAGAAAGGAAGGATAAAGTAAAATCTGATTTCATAGAAGGACATATATACCCTAGATGAATCAAAGAAAAAAGAACATCCTATTATTCCTTCAACATCTGGCAGTTCTCCAACATCTCGAGGTGACTGGCAGCTACAAATCAGATTTTTGTGTAGAAAGGAATAAAGAAAAAGATTTTACTTGGCCAATAAGAATAGTTTTGAGGTTGTTGCAATGGCCCTATGGTCAAATGAGTAATTTCCTTTAAGGTCTTGTCACAACTCAGTTATTGGTTCTGCTGCTTTTTTTTTTTCTTTCATGATGGGTTATTAGGGTTTTAATTTATATTTTTCCTAAATGATCTGAAGCTTGTTGCAATCCTTATTCTATAAAAGGATTTCCAAGATCCTTTTGAAGGCACTGGGAAAAATTGAGTGATCAAGCTGCATATGAGTTTCCAGGCAGGGATATAACAGATTGTATTAGACTGTGTCAATATAGAATAGAAAGTTTTAGGTCTTTTTCCATTAGTGAAGTGGTGTATATTTTGAAGCAAATTGATACAGGAACATGATTCTTCTTACTTAATACAAATACTCCATATTCAAGTCTCTCCTTTGTGCCTATTTCTTGAGTTGTGATTTTTCTGATTCATTACATAGAGTTTATTTGTGTGTATGTTGTTATTCCTTAGTTTTGATCTAGGATCAAATTAAATATTGCTCTGGATAAGACATATATTCATTGGGTTTGCACAAGGATTTTATAAGAAGTATTGGTCTAGGTTAGTTGTATTTATGACTTTGAATCTTTGACAATAGTTGGTTTCTGTATTCTGCATCTGCATTAAAGATATTGCACAATGGATAAGGCACTTGTTAGAAATTAGTACCTTCTGTAGTGATACGTGTTTGGTTGGGTTTGGCTATATTTTGTAAATTTTAAATCAAAACTATTTCAAAACCCTTTTAAGTATTGTGGTTGTGGGTTGTATGTTTTTCATGGTAATTGAGAATCAATGAATGAGTGGTTATCATTGTTAGAGTAATAAAGTGATTCCACTTATTAATTAAATCATATTGATTTAATTATTAAGTCACTTATTATCTCTATTTCACTTAAGCTAAACTTTAGGTATATAATAATTAATTATTATTATGCAACCTAGATTTTTCCCCTTTAGGGTTTTCCCTTTTAGGGTTTTGATCACCTTCATAAGGTTTGATCTCTTTATATTTTGTATTCCCTCTCTGAATGCATATTTTGTCTTTCATAACTTTTTTGTCTCCAAGCTTTTCTTTTGTAACAGGTTATTTTGCATGCAGATAATCGTGGCTTATGAATTCTTTGAAATCTAACATGGTATCAGAGCCTCTTTGCTGCTACTCGCTCCTGAGTTTTTGAAGTTTTTGGAGCTCCAAGGGTTTCAAGGTTTTTCTGCATTTTTTGTGTGGATCTGGAGGGGATTTATTTTTTGGAGCACTTTGGACAAACACTGACATCTGAGTTGCATCTGAAATGCCCCAAAACCTCCCATTTTCATATAAGGCACATCCTATTTGGAAAAAAATGAAATTTGGGCCCTATTTTTGTATGGTTTGCCATTGGCATGCTTTACGAGGCAAAAGTCTGACTCAGTTTTAACACACCCTCAATTTTTGTGCCGCCTTGATTTTCATGCCACCTCGATTCCCATGCCACCTTGATTTCTGTGTGCCTTGATTTCCATGTGCCTCAATTTCTGTGCACCTTGATTTCCATGTTGTCCAGTTGCATGGAAGAGAGAGAAAATGACAGCCCTATCTTTTTTTTAATATTTTTTTAAAACAATTTTTTTTTTTTTTTTTTGTGTTTTTTTCTTTAATAAAAAAACATGTTTTTTAAAATAAAAAATATAAATGTTTTTCTATGTGTTTTCTTCTTAAAAAAATATACTATTTTTTTAATTTAGAAAAAAAACATGTTTTTAAATTGTTTTTTTTAAAAAAACAATGCTATTTTAATTATATTTTTCCATTAAAAAATAATATTTTTTTTCTACCAAATTTGGTGGGAAATCTGGAGGCAGTCCAGATTTGGAGGGTTTCGCCAGTTTAGCAAGGCTCCGCCAACTTTGGCTAAGGTTTCTTATGGTTCATTTGGTTTTTGACCTACTGGTGGTTTTTTACTCATATCTTGAACAAACAAAGGTGTTTTCACCAAATGAGATATCGACAGAAAGCTGGTTCCGAGGCTGTTCTAATTTTTCAGTTTGGTTATCTGATTTTTCCGTCTCGCAAGGTTTTTTTCCAGTCAAAGTTAGGGTTCCATTTTTGCGCTCCGGTCACTATATCACGCTCCTCCAAACTCCTTTTTTGACTTCCGCATGGCGTCAGTAAGCTGCTTCTGTTCTCCTTTCTTCTTCTATGGGTCTCACTCCCAGAATTTTCTCCATGTATCTTTTATTTAATTTTTTGCTTTATGGCATTCTGGTGGATATCTTAGATGTTTCAGGTCATGGGATCATTTCCTTTTCTAAATATTATAGACATATATTTCTGTAGCTTTTCTTGTTTGTGAACATACTGAAATAGAGTACCATCTGATGCATGTTTGGGATCCTACACATTTTGTGCTTGATTGTACTCGCACTATATTATAAAGTGCCATGGGGGGTTTGATGTTTGCCTTGTTTTCCATCTACCTTTTTCAAGTGAGTGTTCCTTCCACAACATTAGCTACATTATGTGTGTCAAGTGGGTGTTTCTTCCATGACACCATCCTTTATTTGTGCTTGTACATTCTTTATCATGCAGTGTTTCTTGGTAGTCTAATTTAGTGTACCTGTCATGCCTCTCCCTACCCAACATTATGGGGGTATCTCCTGTTGGTTCTAATACTTCCTTGGTTTGATAGATCAACTCTTTAGGATTTTTTTACAGTCTTCTCTACCTAATCATGTTCTATTACAGTGGAGGTTCCAACAATTATTTTTTGACAGTGTTTGCAGCTTCATGCTTCAGAGGTGCTCTACATGTTCTTTCTTTGTTCCTATTTTATGGGACATTCTCTAGTTTGGAGGCTTCTTCAGTCCTTCTCTAGGCTTTATCTATTTTTGGAGAGGGGTTTTTCCCATTGGGTTTTCTCCTTTTCTCCTTTTTACAGAGATTTTTGTACTTGGGTACCTGATCAGACCTTGTTGTCGGAACCCATTTTCCTATTTTTCAGCTTTTATTTCTAGGTTTTTAGCTTCTCCCTAAGTTTATCTTAAGGAGAGTGTTAAAGTAATAAAGTGATTCCACTTATTAATTAAATCATATTGATTTAATTATTAAGTCACTTATTATCTCTATTTCACTTAAGTTGAACGTTAGGCATATAATAATTAATTTTTTTATTAATTATTATTATGCAACCTAGATTTTTCCCCTTTAGGGTTTTCCCTTTTAGGGTTTCAATCACCTTCATAAGGTTTGATCTCTTTGTATTTTTTATTCCCTCTCTGAATGAATATTTTATCTTTCAGAATTTTTTTGTCTCCAAGCTTTACTTTTGTAATAGGTTATTTTGCATGCAGATGATCTTGGCTTATGAATTATTTGGAATTCTAACAATCATTTATCTTTTTCTTATCATTTTCTATTGTTTAAATCTAGAGATAGTTTTAAAGTGTTATATATTGAGTTGGATTAGGTGTACCCACCTTGGTCTTGTAGAGCCAAACGTGAAAAGGGTAGTATTTTCCCTATAGTTGGTCCAGTTACCTTAGATTTCCCCATATTTGGAACTAACCATTCTTTAAAATCCATCTATAGGTATATTGGTAGCTTACAAAGCGTAAAATCATTTAAAAACACCAAAAAATGGTGACTCTACTGGGGATAGCAGTACATTGTCATAAATAATGTAGGTTTCAAGTTGATTTGGACTCCTGGCCTGCTTATTTGTATGAGCTAGTAAGTTGACCATTGAAAGTATATAGTTACACTTTGCTTAGCCCCTTGTTGTTATCCTTTGTCTTGTGAATTTCCTTATTGAAATATTTATATAGGCTAGTTTTCTATTTTCCCAACCTATGTTGGGTGCTGAATTGAAGAAATATCTGTAGTAGTGTTGAGTAATAGATGTTGTTTTATACACACTTTCTCAATATGAGTAATAGAAATAACAGATCCTGGATGAAAAGTCATCCTAAAGATAAACTGGAAGGTGAGCTTTGAACTACCTCTAGAGATGGTCAGCCAAGGAAAGAAAATAATGACATGAGTATTCCTAAGGCTTGGAGATAGAAGAGGAACAATAGGGTAGAAGATCCAATCCAGCACAACTAGGAAGGAAATGCATCAGAGTATGAAGATGCTGCAAATTTAGGATTGGGTGTGTTTGAGCTTTACTATTCTCTTGATGAGAGAGGAGAATAGGGATCATGACATACTAAGAAAGTAATCCATAATGAACCTCAAGGACATGATAGGAGGTCCATAAGAAAATGTAGAAGTGAAGAGGATAGGAATACCCCTCATGCTCTTGGCTCTTTATCCTCAGATAGGCCTCATGTCTTTAATCACAGAAGAGATAGATTTCATGTAGAAGTTTCAGAATCTAAAACCACTCTCGCAGATTCTGAAAGTGTCTTTGTGAAGAAGTTGATGAATTGGAAAGGAGAATCCAGGAGCAGAATTACATCAGAAAAAAAAGAAAAGAAAAGAAGAATAAGATAAGACAATCTTAGATCAGAGTTGAACATTTGAAAAGGCAATTGCTAGACTTGGAGGCAATAAACTATATTGCAGAACCTAAAAAGGTTGAAGAGGAACTTGTCAACCATCAAGTTTTTGATGCTAAAAAACCTAAGGATAAGAGAAAGAAGAAGACGTCAGGAGTTGAAATAAATGAACTTGTGAGTCACATGGTTCTAGTGGATCTGATGTCTAAATTGGACATTGATCTTGAGAAGGATAAAAGAGAGAAAGAGATCATAGCCAAAGATCTTGAGAAATAAGAGTTGGAGGCTTCTACTTTAGAGATGAAGAAGAATATTGAGTTTCTCAGGCAATCTTCTGGGCCTTCTCATGTTGTTGCCTTTCCTCAACACCTAGTGGGAATGCTAGAAACCCTATGAAGCACACAACAAATATTCCACCACCAGTTGGTGCTAGGATTGCTTCAACATAAAATGCCAAAGAATCTACTTCCCAGAATGATTGTCCATTTCAAAGGAGACCAGTTCATGCAAAAAGGTACAAACGATTCTATTTCCTTTGTATTCTTGGTTATCCTAATGAAATTCCAAATGAAATTAGAGATAAACATCCTAAATTTGATGGAAATATTGTCATCATTTGTGAAGAAAATTTAAATAAGTTTACTGATATGATGGATGACTTTGAAACTGCACATGATGATGTGATGATAAAACTTTTTTCTCAGTCACTAGTTGAGGATGTTAGGGATTGGTTTAAAGGATTACCTCATGATTGTGTGGGATCTATGGATGAATTTAAAAATTGTTTCCAGGAGAAATATCATGATAAGACTAATGAAGGATTCATGCTGAATGAGTTCAATAATATCAAGAAAAATCCAAATGAAGAAGTTGTTGAGTTCAATATAAGATTCCAAAGGGCCATGCATAAGCTTTTCCAAGTAATCAGGCTCAATTACAAGGTATGTCTTGCAACTTTTTAAAATGATTTTGATGCTAAAATGGGATATCTTCTTAGGGAAAAGAATCCTAGAACAATTAGGGGATCTTATAATATAGATGTTAAGATTGAGACTGATAGAAGATTATTAGGAAAAATGGGTAGAAGGAAAGATTGGAAGCCTACTAGATTCAATAAGAAAGAATCATATAAGTCCTCTAATGTGAAACCTATGGAGGAGGACAGTATGAAGAAGATTTTAAATGATCTAAAAGATTTGAATCTTGGATAAAATAAGAATAATAGGGATCTCAATAATGATAAGAAATCCTTAGCAATTTTAATCGGCTGCCAAGGATGTAGAATTATCCTTATAACACCCAATGGAAAGATAGGAAGCCTATTATACCACAAAAGAAAGATAAACCTAATGATAAGACCCATTATCCTTTGCAAAAGAACTCTGTTAACACGTGTGATGATGTTTCATGGTGTATAGCTTGTCAATCCCCACATAATCCTAATTATTGTGATGTTGCCTTGAATGTATCTGCGAATGAGGAACAAGGGGATGAGGAAGATGGCTTATATGATGAATTTGGTTGTGCTATGACTTCTTCACATTTATGGGGTGAACTAGATTCTAATAATGAGATTGAAAAACAAGATGTATCTGACTCACAAAGTAGAAAAGAAGTATATCATCAACAAGTTCATTCTGATAAAGAAGAAAATAAAATTGATGATATAAGATGTAATGCAGGAAAGGGTGAGGAACCCATTGTGTTAATAAGACCTTCTGATGAAGAGATAGCACAGATCACTTCTGACATGCTTACTCAAGCAAGGAGTAACTATAATTTGACAAACATAATAGTTGGTAATGCAGATGGAAAACCAACTAGTATTTTTATCAAGGAAACCAAAGAAGATACTAAGCAACCAAAAGAAAAGGGAAAATCTACTGAAGGTGTCAAAAAGATAAACATTAAGAAATGAAATGAGTCTAATGGTCCAAAATTATCTATAAGTTAAAAGCAAAGATTCTAGAAACAAGTTTTCCCCCTCATCAAAGGGATAGTAAGAAACCAAAGAGAGGTGAGATGAATTTGGCCACTCAGGTTGAGGATGCAAATGTTGTTACTGTGAAACCATATTTCTCTGATATAAAGTACACCCCTGTTGATATGGGGCAATTTTTGTCACATATTACTATCAAGGTTCCACTATTATAAATGATGAGAATTGGGGAACATAAAGAAAAAGCCCCGACTTGGGTGAACTATGTTTCTTCAACAAAGATTCATAAACCAGAAGGTAATGAGAAAATGGGAAATGTAGAGGATAAATCTGAAAGAAAGAGAAAGGAGCCAGAATAAATTATTTCAAAGACCCCTCAAATTTACCTGGACACTAATGCTGTGAATACTTCCTTGGGAGTTTTAGATCCTTTTTTCTTGACTTTGGTTATAAATGATAATATGCTAAAGGTTTGCATCATAGACTCCAAAGCATCTAACACTGTTATTTTTACAGAGGTAATGAAGTCTATGGGATTTCAAGTTGATAATACCCATGGAATATGTCAGGCAATGGATTCTAGAGAAGTACCTATCATTTGTACTATTAAATCTTTTCCTTATAGTTTGGCTGCATATCCTGACAAAATGCTAACAATGAGTGTCTTAGTTGTTGATATTCCTCCCCAATATGGAATGTTATTATCTAGAAAATGAAGTGCTTCAATGGGAGGAAGTATTCAATGTGATTTATCCTTTGCAACTTTCAACATTTCTGTTGAAAATGTCAAAGTATCCCGGGAAACTAGGACCTCTCACATGATTGAGGAAAATGAAAATGATAATATGAATGATTTTTTGGACACTGATGTTGGTTCTTTCCAAGTGCAAAATAGAAAGGTTGAAGGAAAGGTTTAGCCAGTGCTTTTATCTATAGATAAATATAATTTGATAGACTAAAGTGACTTATGGATTATGTATTTTGATGGTGCAAGCTCTAGGGAGGGAGCTGGTGCTAGAGTTTTGTTGATAGCTCCTAGTGGTAAGACTTTCAAATTGTTGGCAAGTGATCAATTTGGGTAATGTGATTCACTTTTTGGTTGTCATTTATAACAACACATCTAGGTTTAAGATTGATTTTTTTGAAGATAAGTTTTGGTATGTCCAAAATTGACTAAGTACAGAAACAGAGGTACAATATTGTTTTGGATATCGAAGACAAAGATCGATGAATTAAGGCATGCAAGCTTAGTGGAAGACAGTATGGAGTATTTACAATAGAGAAACAATGACATAGAGTAGTTGGACAACAATGAAGAATAAGGGAGTATGAATTGGACTCCAGGAAATTGAAGTTGTATTTTTGTTATAGATAGTCTATACTTTGACTATGAAAGTGCGGCGACTATGCATTTGATATTT